>WNWU01000032.1:9714941-9778051 GCA_012654045.1 Ptyas mucosa | reverse complement strand
TGCTGGCTGGGGGATTCTGGGAGTTGAAGTCCACCCATCTTCAAGCTACCAAGGTTGAGAAACACTGTATTAGAGGGTATTTATGCAGAAATCTGGAGCCTCAACTTCCTTTAGTATACAATTGCAAAAGAGCAACCTTTGGGCATCTAGCTCTCAGATGTCTCAGATAGGTGTCATTTTACGACATTTTACCTATCTAAAATGTCATCTTACCTACCTTTGGATACAGATATATCCACTTCGCCACCAAACACTCTTATTCCCTCCTACTTTTGCACAAGGTATCAAAAGTATTTTTAGAAGAACGAGCACGTGGGCGGGCCACATAATCTCAGTTCCTGATTTAATCCAACCGACTCTAAGGGGTCGAGTTAAATGAGTTAGGAGGGAAATATTTTCGGGACGTACCCAGGACCACTCCTGTTCCTCATCCCTACCGTACTACCGAAAACATAACACCGCTAGGCACTCGGTTCACCTGCACGGTTACACGGTTTCCGCGTGTAAAATGACTCGCCCCGCCGACCCCCTTTTCCGACTCCTCCCGCAACGGCAGCAATCCGGCGCCCGCATTCACCGGGTCGGCTGCCCATATTTTCCTTTCATCTGGCCAAATAGGTGCGCTTGCGCCCGCCCTTTTCTCCTCAGCGTTCACCTCTGGAGCGGGAGGCGAGGCGAGGAGGAGCTTTCACCGGCGGGTTTCCGTTCCAAAAAGATTCGGTGTCTCCACCCCACGCCCGGTGAGGGATGTACGGCCAGGTACCTGTGGACCAGGTACCGTGAAAAGAAAAAAAAGGCGGGGGGGTAGAGGAGAGGGGAGAGGAGGGGTCGGGCCGCTCTCCGGCCGGCCTCCCGCTCCAGAGGTGGCACATCTGGTCGTCCACGTGACCCGTCCGGTCCCTTAAATGCCGAGCCTGAGGAGGCAGCTATCGCCATAACAACCAGATTGGAAAGGGGCGCCACAGCTCCCCCCCCCAAGATAAGGAAGAAATGCCGGGGGAGGAGGAGGAGGAAGGTGGCGGGTGGTGGTGGTGGGGGGCTGATCGAAGGCTTAGGAGACGCCAAGTTTCAGCTGCAGCTGATGGCTGAGCGAAGGCGGGGCCAGATGACATCCCTCCTCTTGC
Source organism: Ptyas mucosa (assembly GCA_012654045.1). Taxonomy (NCBI): domain Eukaryota; kingdom Metazoa; phylum Chordata; class Lepidosauria; order Squamata; family Colubridae; genus Ptyas; species Ptyas mucosa. Next base: position 9,776,927 of record WNWU01000032.1, on the reverse strand, counting down.
TTTGCCTGGGCAAGGTAAAGTAGACGGAGGGAGCCAGCGGGAAGGGAGAGGAGGCGAGAAGGGACGCCGAAAGAGAAGCGGGGACTCGGAGCCAGGATTTGACGGGATTCGAATCCACCTGAATTCCCCGAGGGATACAGAGCAGAGCGCCGCAGAAGGCTTCCAGGCTGTTAGCCCAGCGGGGAGACAGCTTCTTGCCGTTGGTTTCCCATATATGACAGCCAAGGAGATGTGGACTTAGCACCATTTATGAGGAAGGAAAGACAAAGGGCATCTTAAATCGAGAGAGAGGAGGAGGAAGGTCCGAAGACGGGAGGGGAGAGACCAGCCCTTTGCTCCCCTCCATGACCCCCTTCCTCTCACCCAGAGCAGCACAAAAAACCTAGAGCCTTCCAGTTCTTGTCATCCTCTTAGCTGCCTTTGGTGCCATGGGGAACAGTTTCTCCAGTATCCCAGCAATGCCTAGGGGCAACCCCAACCGCTTCCACAGGGTCCATCATCAACATCTCAAAGGTAAGAACTTCATCTGGTTTTGAATTTAGCCTGTAGCATGAAATGCTGATTGGAGCCCTTGAAAGTTTGGATATTATAGGAGTCCTCAATCAAAGCTTATACCCGATTAAATGTCAGCCTCTAAACCCACCCACCCTCCCTTCCATTCTGTAATACATCCCAGGATGGTTAAAGTCACCTGAAACCCTTCTCCAATAAGAGTCTTTTTTGTTTGCTTTCTCTCTCTTTTCTTTTTTTACTCTTGTGATGGGGAATTTTGTTGCAGAAATAGAAAAATCTCCTTGATTCCTTTGCTTCGGTTTGCAATCATGTATCTGGATACTTGGAAGTCAATGTTTTTCTTTGGAAATAAGTCTCGTTGGACTTTATTCCTGAGTTATTGCAGGGAAATGGGTTTATACCTCTCCTGACTCTTTCTTCAATTATGAATTGGGTAAATAACACATTAGGATAGCATCAAAAAGGAAGGAGGAATAACATGTCTTAAGGAACTAGGTGATATACTTCTGAATGAGTGTGCTGCAGCTGCTGTTGTCTTGGTAACCCCAGAAATGTCATCTTTTTGAGTGGGAGGATCCATTTTAGGAATAACAGATTTTATGTGCATCAATGATATCCTGATGGTTGTAATTCAGATTTGATTAACTATTACAATCCTTTCTAGTTGCTGTTACATTTAAAAATCTTCAGCAGTCACTATTGACATAATTCCCAATAGATTTGTTTGCAAATCTAAATACCCAGCATATGAATCACCTGAGCTTCTTTTGGTATACTGGACTCCTAGGCATTGCACAAAAATATCCTGCTGGGTCACAAAACATGTAGCCAGAGTATACTTATTCCATAAATCATTTGGGACTAAACGGACATCAATTATACAAAATCAAATGATTTCTCAACCACGGGAACTGTCTTATTTTAGAAAGTATTTCCATCTATTTCCTTATTTTGTTGAACATCCTAGAATAGCAGGTATATATTTCATGCATATTACATTCACCAATTCAGTTTTAAAATAAGACAACCAGGGTTGGCTGTTAAAAAGACGATTAAAGAAAAATGAACCTTCTGCATCCCGTGTTTTCCAATCTTTCATACTTGCACTTTGGTTGCTTCATTTGTTTACAACATAAGAAGAGGTGAGGTGTAGGGCAATGTACAGATCGACAATGAAAGATGTTTGAAATCAAATTATCTATTGTTATTTTAATGAAGCTCCTATGTAGTTTCAAGAGTATTAGTAGCTTTTGTCTAGTTCTGCAAATGATGGTCAAGAAGACAATTCCAACATGGACTGAGTCAGAGAGAAATCAGGGCAAGCAATTGCTCAGTTTAAAATTAGATGTGTAAAAAAGGAGGCAGGCAGATGAATCTTTCCCAGAACCATCATTCTGTATCAGTGCTGCAGTAGTTAGGATTCTGTTGTAAACTGCCAAGAAAGATTTATCATTAGAACAAGCTTTTCAACTGGAAATTATTCTGGGAGAAACTTAAATTATAGAATCCATAGGCTGACTCCACATATCCTCGCAATTATTATTAGCTTATACTTATGGAACACAAATGCAGCTTGGAATAACCTGACTTGAATTGCTTTCATATGACATGTTTTTGGGTACATTTTGTATCTCTTCCTAATCCCCAGTTAAACTGGGTTTGGTTGCTGGGCTGTCACTACTTCTGGCAAATAAACAAAATGGTCCTTGTAGAGTTTAAATGCTAAAGGACTGAAATCACTTAAACGAAGTGTTAACTAAGCTTTCTCTTGCCTTGTATTTTAAAAACAACCTTGCCAAGTAACTGCCAGGGACAATATGTGCTTTTTCCATTTTCCCCCCCAAAAAGAAGATTGCCTTAGGTCCTACGTTTACATGAAGAATAAACAAGTTTGATTGCATTTGACAGATTTCTGTAAAATGCTTTGGAGGCATAGCAGCACAAAATTATGAATGTGACACTATTTTGTTACACTTGTGGAAATATATTTAACTGAAGATGTATTTTTTTTCAGTCTATTTTCCTAACAATGTTTCAGATTGGGAAGGATGCAGAAATCCTCATAGCTTTAGTGATGTCTGTCTTTAAAATAATGACTTCTTGCTTATCTTTGTGAACAATCTTCTCTAAACAAGATAGTGGTACTAATACTGATATTCAGAGTCCATAAAAATTATATATAGTGGAGTTGTAGGCTATCTCTCCCTTAAAGTCCATCTCACACCAATCTGTTGTCTATGAAAAGTGTTGGGACATTTTGGAGCATATACTCCTAACCGACCTAATCCATCTGGAAGAAATCAGATTGGGAAAGATTGTTATAGTTCTTGCAACTGTACAAATAGACATAATATCTTTTTTCCAGCTACATCTTACTTTTTCAGCTATCCAAAATGTTTTAAAGAAGGCTACCTATATCCGCATTTATAAGTTCGGGTAAATTTGGTGAACTTCATCCATTTTTCCTTCTCAAAACTTTTTAAAAAGTATAAAATACACCTGCCAAAAAGCAAAACCCCCCATTAAAAATAAAAAGAAATCGGTAAGAAAGGCAGGAGTAGGGAATGGAAACAGAAAGGAACAAAAGCTATACAAAGAAAGTAACTTTCAACTTTCTTCAATACTGATAATAACCCTAATATCAATGACATTTTGAATTAGAATGAATGATAACCAACAGTACTTCTATTCATCATAAACAAATTAATCATCAAAACCCAGAACTTGATCAATTTCTGATAAGCAGATTCAGAATAAATTTGATAGTATCTTTTTAGGCTTTTAGTGTTACCCTTTAGATTTTTGTTTGCCATAGAATAACATGGCTATTCTCCTAAAAAGAACAAGATTATGAATGATATTTGGTGACTAAGTTGGAATCAGTTTCAATTTCTGTCCATTTCTTATTTTTCTGGTTCTATAGTACATTCATTTCAGCCTATTTGTATTAATTAATGATTTAATCATATAAGAAAACTGTATGAAAATTCACATTTTTGAGTATATTTCTCCTAATATCAACATTGTTATATGCATTTCTTTGTGTTTGGTGTGATATTTTTCCTTATAGAATAGAATATATTTTGTGTATTTTCCCTATTTTCCCTATTACTGGATATTCTTTTTGAATATACATTTTTTAAAAGTCAGTCTTGACTCTTAGCAACTGCCTGGACAAGTTCCAGCACTTTTCTTGGTAAGACTTCAGAAGTAGTTTGCCATCACCTGCTTCCTAGGCTTGAGAGAGAATGACTGGCCAAGATCATCTAGCTGGTTTTGTGCCAAGGCAGGACTAGAACTCACCATATTCTGGTTTCTAATCTAGTGCCTTAACTACTACACCAAAGTAGCTCTCATATGCTTTTTAACACTATTTTAAGTTGAGTTGCAAACTCTGGTTTAAAATGTTGAAAAGTGTTAATTTCATTATATATCGTTCATATATACTTGCAGGAGAGATTAGCTAGATAAATGTATATATAAAAATGGATACAAACAGATTTCTTCTTTACCCATCCCATCACTACTGATGAAAAGATGATGTTTCAAATTGCTGTGGTTCAAATAGATTGGCAGAACTTTTATGCTTTTGAATCTTACTCATTGTATTTGTAACTTACAAGAAACATTGTATGTTTCTTGTAAGCTACAAATCTTCTGAAAAGTACTGTAGCCAAGTCAAGTATAAACATGAGAGAGTTCATGGGGGCTAAGAAAGAAGCCATGTAAAAGCAATAAGACTGAGTATGGGTTTTTTAAAATTCAGTTTCTTGAACAATAAAGAGACATATCTTTTGTGAAAGACTGTCTTTATTTTTTTCCATTGCCTTTACCTTATTCCAATCGTCTTGAATAGGGTAGCATTTTATTGTGATTCATCACATATTTACGTAAAAGTAAGATGATCATTTCAGTATGAATTAAGTAATAATGGTATACAATCTAGTCATTTTACTACTTGGCAGGTAGATACAAAAGAACAAAATATGCAGAACTGAAAAAGATCACCAAGATAGCTTGGCTTTCTATAGGGATTCAGAAATGTCCTTATCAGTTGGAGATAAACCGAAACCTTCCTCTCCAATCCAAAAATGGATGTAAAACTCTATATAGTATACAGTATACCACCTAATGTTCTTAATATGTAGCTTTTAGGGGAGTAAGGACAGAAATAGACCTATAAATAAAAATCAAAGTTGCTTTTCAATTTCATTAAATTTTATTTATGAAATTCAGATATGAATTTCATTCATATCTTTGTTTCTCTGTGTCATATATTATATGTGTGTATATACATAATTTTGTATTTATTTATTTATTTTGTCATGTTTATGTAGTGTATGTATGGACGTGGTGGCTCAGTGGCTAAGATGCTGAGCTTGTCGATCAGAAGGTTGGCAGTTCAGCAGTTCGAATCCCTAGTGCCACGTAACGGGGTGAGCTCCTGTTACTTGTCCCAGCTTCTGCCCACCTAGCAGTTCGAAAGCACTTAAAAAATGCAAGTAGAAAAATGGGGACCACTTTGGTGGGAAGGTAACAGTGCCTTCAGCGTTGAGTCATGCCGGCCACATGACCATGGAGACGTCTTTGGACAACTCTTTGGCTTTGAAACAGAGATGAGCACCGCCCCCCAAAGAGCCAGAAACAACTAGCACACATGTGCGGGGGAACCTTTACCTTTACCTATGTAGTGTATATTGGAGGTGGTGACCCTTTGAGAGTTGTATGCAATGAAATTTCAGTTTAATGTATGCTGATTAGTGTACATTCAAATTGAAAATAGTTATTCTATTCTATTCTATTCTATTCTATTCTATTCTATTCTATTCTATTCTATTCTATTCTATTCTACTCTGTTCTGTTCTGTTCTGTTCTATTCTCTTTATTTTAGAAAGAAATAGCTTGTAATAATAAATTTGAGGAAGATTAATTATTTTTGTAAAATTGGCTAAGTTTGAAATCCACAGAGGTGTTTTGTGGCAACACCTGGGTTTATTTGTATTTCATTTTCCCAATATGGCATGTCTATTAAAATTATATATAAAATCATATATATATATAAACATATATAATAAACAATATACAATGTATAACAAATAAACAACATACAATTAAAATATCCATGTTAAAAATTAAGAAACCAATACTTGTAAAAAATTAATAACTAATGATAAAATGAGGTAGCCAGGGCATAAAATCAAAACAAATTAATTTGAAATAAAGAAGATAAATTTGAAAATTAATTAATTTGAAAAATCAATATGATGACTTCAACTAATCTCCAGATGATCCACTGAAAAGTTGGGTCTTAAGTAGCATCTAGATCATCAAAAGGGATAGGAGAAGTATTGATTATAAGGGGACATCTATCTAAAAGGCCAGAGCAGACACTTAGAAATGGTTCTTCCAGGCTTTCATGAATGAAGAGAGGTATAAAAACATCTCCTAGATAGAATGTCCTGGATGGACCCATGCTTTTGAATGGAATGTTAATTTGTAAGAATTGTAAAATTAACCAAAAATTTTAGATGTTAGAATTGTCTTTTAGATATTTTTAATTAACCACTCTCCATTTTTTGAAGCTGGGGTACTTTCAGTTCCAATGAAATCCACTAAGGCTAAGAACATAAGCACTTTATTAGACAACATGCAAAGTAGTTTTTCTTATCTCATTATTTTGAAGTAAAACAATAATGAATGATTCACTTTCTTTTGTGCACATGCAGTGGCATGAATATACTTTTGGACTTCCTTTTCAGTCTGTTCCCAACTTGCTAACTAAATCTCCTTTGTGCTGTAGCTTGCAGAATATCATTAAATATTCATATAACTTTTCTAATAGCAAAGCAAGGTGTTCATTGTGTGAAAAAAATTGGGTGAGAATAAATAAAAAAAGAGAACAGAAGATACCAAACCCAAGTCCACTCCCTGATATCTCAGGGATGTACACTTTATTCAGGGCACATACTTTATTGGACAATTTCTCATAGAATAAATTGCAAAGCAGAAAATCTTGTATATGTTGATGAACAATTCAAGAAAATGGTTGAAAGAAAACAAGTCTCTCATAATTTAGAATATTTGTCACATTAAAAGTGAATTTTGCCCTGTGGGGAAAAGTGCATGTTACATATAAAATTATACAATGCATATAATAAATGTGAAGGGTTCATAATAAATTGCTTGGATTTGGTTTATTTAGCTTTTAGTACCATTTGAGCATAGAAGAGAATGTGTCACATATTTCAGTTAGATAGACTGTAATCCTGCATATGTGAGACAGGCTGGAGAATAGGAATTTGACTCATCTCAGCATGTACTTTTAATTGAAAGGGTCTCGGTGCTTCTTTCTTTTGATAATATGAAATATAAAAACAATATGATAAAGTACACATGATCCTAAATAAAAACAATGCCCAAACCTTCCTAAAATTCCATGAATGAGACAGATTAATTGGAGAATTAATGTCTCACTTGGAATCACTCTAAAATTGTGGGCCATTATTTCAGTGTTTGTCACAAGAATAATTATTCTTCCACTTTAGGCAAAGCTGATTATTTACATGAATTTGCCTTTGGGATATGTAAGTCTATTGTGTTATACCAAAACCAGAATTTGGCTTTTGATATTGTATGCATATGATTGATTTGGAACATGTACAAATTGCAAAATTATGGTCTCAGTACTGTATTTCCCATGTGCACAGACCTCTGAAATGGTGGTGGAAATAGGCCTTACGTGCATGTATAACAAACTAACATTCTTTTTCCTTTCTCACAGCCCAGAAACTTTGCTTTTATTTAAGAATTCTGAATATTGAATAAACATGATTCCAGGATAAAAAGAAGTTCAAAGCTTTATGTTAGATAAGACAAATGTATTGTGTGATTGCTCTTCCTTTGTCCTGGTTTTAATCAGGTGTTTTTAAAAAAGATACTTAAAAGTCAGCATTGCATTGTTTCATACCTGGTCTATATAATAGTTGTGCATAACATGTACCAACACCACCTAGATTTATCCCATATGGGTTTCCTCCAACTATATGTGGGACAATTGCCGATAGTAGGATCCCAGCTGCTCTTTCCATTTGACCTTGTAACAATGTGCTTCGAATATTGTTTCTCGTCCCATTATTATCCTATTACTGTGAGCACAGCTTTAATTCTGTTCTTTGTTTACGGTGAAACAAAACCATTTTTCTACCAGGTCTCTTGCCGAGAATCAAGAACAAAGGAAGAAACTAAGGTTCCATTTCATAATGGGATCGAAGATAAAAATTGTAGAATTTTTGTTGCAGTTTTTATAATTTTCCAGAGTGCAATTTGGGTGAATTAGTTTTTAATTTCAAAACACAAAATTTTGGGACAGGATGATCATTTTCTCCCCTCTTCCAAAAATTGGTGCCAATCAGAAGCAGGAGCAGAATTTTTCAACATGGAGCTCCATCTATTTCTTTCAAGCCCTATCAAGGCAAGAAAGGAACATTCACTTACTTAATGCTGCACTATGCTTCATATGTTTTTGGAAGTAGTAAAATTGTTTTTTAGTAGTATTGCTTTTTAGTGTGACTGCACACCCAGAAAGAGTAACAGGAGCCAGGAAGATGGGGGAAGGATGTTTTTTCCTGTTCACTGACTTCTCAATGGGTGGACAGAGGTAGCCATCCCCAATTGGGGTAGGGAAACTACCCCAATTGCTCAGGGAAGAGGAGGTGTTACTTACCAGAAAGAGTAAGCTTGCTTTGTATTTTATGTAATAGTTGAGCTACCCTGTTTTCCCATTATGGATGTTTCCATGGTTAGAGTACAGCAACTACTAATTATAGGCGTATGAATGCGAGAGATATAATTTCCATTCATTTAGCACCCACCTGCCTTCTGCCACCTTGCTAGTTTTCACCTCCAGTATTTTATTTCAAGGCTATAGCTTTGTTTTCTATTTATTTAACTGATTTGTACAGTTAACATCTTATTCCCCATAAGGAAAAAAAACCCCTTACCTTAGGTTAGTCTGACAAAGCACACAGAAATTCACACCCCATCCCATTTTATGTGTTTCACATTTGGCTGGTATGTTCTGTTTGGGTTCTACGGGCTCCCGTCAATAAGGCCCTCTGTTTCACAGGGCTGTAATTATTGAGCTTTTGTTTATTTTATTCCTCAGTTCCTCTTTTTCCCTTCACTTCTTCCTTAAAACCTCAGTAGCTGGTACTGGGTGATCAGGGTAAAGGTTACTGAATAAGAGATTGATGGTGTTATTAAAATAACCCAGCATAGGAAAGGCAAAGCAGCATCTGTAAGTCAATATCTGAGTGGCAAAACTGAAAGATTAGAGATAATTTTTTTTCACAGGAACTGAGATAAGAATCTTAGCAGTTTATTATATGTCCCAGGCATTTATAACCCGTTGATGTCTTTCCTAACTGGATGCCTTCCAGCTGTATTATTTGCAGAATTCTCACCCAGATTATCAATTTGGGGATGATGCTATTCCCAATATATTCCGTGAGCAAATTTTGAGAAACCCTGGACCACAGAAATCTACATTTACTAGAGATTTTTGTGTACTGCTTTGTTTGCATAGTTGTCAAATAGAAGTAGTAGTTCTGATTGTAGCTTTATTAAAAATAATAGCCAAAATTGATTCTAAGGTAACTTTTATTTTCACTTCAAAGTATTTGTTGTACGTATCTGCAAATACTAGCATGCAACGTTGTGACCAACTACAAAATGGTGGAGCTTGCGTTGTGATGTCATGTTGCACATTTTGTCATTTTGCTGTCATCCTTCTCTGTAGCGGCACCCGCCCTTTGGAATGACCTACCCCCAGAGATACGCACGATACCTGACCTCTGGGTTTTCCGTCGAGCCCTGAAAACACATTTATTTCATCTAGCCGGCCTGGCTTGACCCTACTGTTCTGGTTTTAAATTGTAAATTGGTTTTAACTTGGTTGTTTTAAATTGTGGGCCAAAACTATTTAATTATTTTAAATTGTTTTAATTTTATATGCTCTGTTTTTATTTTGGCTGTTCACCGCCCTGAGTCCAGCTGAAGAAGGGCGGTATACAAATTAAATAAATAAATAAATAAATAAATTGTGTTTAGGAAAGGAAATTTGTATTTCTGGGATTGGAATAATATTGGTGATGGCTAGGAAAGTAAAGGACAGGAGAATGAAGAAATTGGGGAAACTGTTGTTTGAGGGTCAGAAAATTGTTAGATCTCAGTTGTTAAGAGTTTTCCTTTAAAATATAGAGAGCTCTTTAGTCTTAAGAGCTTTGTGCTTTGAAGGTTGTTCTCAGATATTTTTATGGTAAACGTGATACGTATTTATGATCTGTGTATTTCTGGATGTTATAATGCTTTCTGGTTGGTTAGTGTATTTTATTATTGTAATATTTCCTCTTTTATTGTAGTAATATATAAAACTTGATATATTGTGTTGTTTCAATGTAGTAGTATTTACATAATATGTTTAAAGTTTTGAACATTCTATTATTTAGAAAGCTTAGAGCACTGAAGATAAAAAGAGAACAATCAAAATTCTGCTTTTAATTGAAGTGCAGGATATCAATATTAAAGACATTAGTTTATTTGATTTGCAATCCAAAGTTAAGTGTAACATCAAAACAAATGGTTGCATCAAAGTACTGGATTAGTTATATAATAATAGTTTGGTCTTGAACTAATTGCTTAATATTAAGTTCTCCATTGAATTATTACTTAATGTGTCTGTATTGTATTTTCATAAGAAAACAGCTTATTGATTGCTACTATGTCTTGATGTATGAATAGTTTATCGATATTTTGTGAATGGGATCATACATAGGTAATGCTTGTCTTACAACCATATGAAGTTACAGCAGTACTGAAAAAAGTGACTTATAATCATTTTTCACACTTACGATCCCCATGTGGCTATGTGATCGAAATTTGGGCACTTGGCAACTGGCATGTGTGTATGACAGTTGCACTCTCCTGGGGTCATGTGATTACCTTTTGTGACTTTCCCCGCAATGGAGGAATTCAGATTTGCTTAATGACCGCATGATTCACTTAACAACTGCAGTGATTTGCATAGCAACTATGGCAAAAAGAGTTGTAAAATGGGGCAAAAATCATTTAACAACTGCCTTGCTTAGCAATGGACATTTTGGATTCAGTTGTGGTTGTAAGTCAAGGTCTACCTGTAGCTATTAAAATATAGTCAAGATGACATCTGTTTGTACATCTTGACTCTATTGACTTCTGAATTCACTGATGTTTCTTGGAAGTTGGACTCAGGCTTTCATTAAAAAAAACAACAGTGATAATCTTAAACAAAATATTGGTAAGTGTTGAAACATTGTACAGTTACCCAAACAGACTGAATATTGTTAGGATGTAACCAGGGAGACAGCTTTGTGATGAGGAAGTGAAAAAAAATAGTATTATTTTGTGCATCTGTCGTAAATTTCTGTATTTTTTATTATCCTTTTATAAAGGACAACTCTGTAGTAGAAAATGCTGACCAAAATTCTTGTTTGCTTGAATGCACATAGATTTTGATGATATACTATGTTACAGTGTTGTCCTTTTTAAAGAATCTATCTGAAATGCATAAGAGATTGCTGATCAAAATTCCATTAAAAAACAGCTGTTTTTGAGGAAGTTTTTCTTAGTTATGTTCATATAGCTGCTTACTTAAGTACCTTTCTTTTTTTAAAATCTTTTTTTAAAAAAACTTTGTATATATATTATGAATACAGAAGGAAATTAATTTTCATATACCTTTGATTTTGCAGTACACAGGAGTCAATTTACAGAACTAAAAATAGTCTTGTTATCTAATCTTGCAAACTGGAATATAACAGGGGAATCAGGTGAATGATACAACTCAGTATAGCTTTAGCTATATTTCCAATGCTTGCCTTGATTCTGCCTTTGCTGGCTGGGAAATTCTAGGAGTTGAAGTCCACACATCTTAAAGTTGCAAAGGTTGAGAAAAACAGCCTTGTAGCAATGGAGAGGAAGATTTGATATTTTTCACAGTATATGGTTGTTTAATGACACTGGAGGCAAATATAATAAGAAATACTAATGTTCTTACATAGGTGGAAACAATTCTCTCTATAGATATCCCTGGTCTTATGTTGCTTTTCAGATTTGAGAGTTTTTATTATAAATATTCTTTGAGTATCTACCAGGAAAGCAAACATATTTACTCCCTTGTAAGGTATAAACTAAACCTGAGGAAATACTGAAAATATTAATAGAGTGGCTGCAATCACACATTCTCCAAAGTAAATTCTGGAAGTTGTGTTCCACCACTTTTCATTGTCCCAATTCAAATTAATGGTAATATAGATTTTTTAATTTATATTGATTCAGTTCTAATAAACTCTTAACATGTTCCTCCATCATATACAAGGCAGTGTAATAGTTTCATATAATTAGGAACAGACCACAATTCCCACTAAACCTGTTCATATGATAGTTGTTAAACCATCTGATTCAAAAATCTTAATTTGATCTATTTGTTTTAATTTGAACAGATTATCATTTCCTGTATTTCAATATTTTTCCAATCCACGAATAATAAACTTTAGATTTCCTCAGTTTACATGAAAAAAATTGGTTGGAGAAGAGAGAACATAAGGTTATGTTTTTATGTTTTTTTAATGTTTTTAATGTTTTTTAATTTTTATACCACCCTTCTCCCACGGGACTCAGGGTGGTGCACAGCCGAGATAAAAAACATAACATACAAAATTTAAGAACAATTTAAAAACATTAAACAATTTCAGCCCAGTAATTTAAAACAACCCAATTAAAACCGAATTCAAGTAAAACTGGGAGGATGGGATCAAGCCAGCCCTGCTAGATGGAATAGATGCGTTTTCAGGGCACGACAAAAAGTCCGGAGGTCTGTTATCGTGCGTAACAGACACATGGGGTCGCAGCCGACATTGTCTGGCCAACGGCACCCTGAGGAGGCCCTCTCTGTGCGAGCGAACCGGCCGGTGGGAGACTATTGGTGGCAGAAGGCGGTCTCACAAGTACCCCAGCCCTAAGCCATGGAGCGCTTTAAAGGTGGTTACCAACACCTTGAAGTGCATCCGGAAGACCACAGGAAGCCAGTGCAGCTCATGCAGGAGAGGTGTCACATGGGAGCGCCCCGTCGCTCCCATAATCCCCCGCATAGCCGCATTCTGGACTAACTGCAGCTTCTGGGTGCACCCCAGGGGGAGCCCCATGTAGAGAGCGTTGCAGTAATTGATGTGTCTCGCAATCACAACCAAGAAGCTGAATTTATGCTTATGAATCTGTGGGCATGGCTTATTTTGTGGGTGTGGCTTGGTGGGGGGGGTTAATGTGATTGGGTGGGGATGGCCAACTTTTTTTTTTTAACTTTTAAAAGCATTTTTTCTACAACCTTAAGAGGTTGCAGAAAAACAATGCTTTTAAAAGCTTTGTGATCAGGCAACTCAACTGGGATTGCCAGAGGCTTTTAAAGGCATTGTTTTTTCTACAACCTCTTTGGCTGAAGAGGTTGCAGAAAAATGCTTTTTGATGCATTAATATGAAGTGTTAATACCACTTTATAATGCCTTGATAAGACCATTTTTAGAATATTGCATCCAGTTTTGGTTGCCACAATATAAAAAAGATGTTGAAACTCTAGAAAGTGCAGAGAAGAGCAACAAAGACGATTAAGGGACTGAATACTAAAATATATGCAGAACGGTTGCTGGAATTGGGTATGTCTATTTAATGAAAAGAAGGACTAGGGGTGACATGATAGCAGTGGTCCAATATCTAAGGGGCTGCCACAAAGAAGAGGGGGTCAATCTATTCTCCACAGCATCTGAAGTGATGACAAGAAGCAATGGATAGAAATTAATCAAGGAGAGAACCAACTTAGAACTAAGGAGAAATTTTCTAACAGAACAATAAACCAGTGGAGCTACTTGCCTCCAGAAGTTGTCAGCGCTCCAACAATAGATGTTTTTAAGAAGAAATCGGACAACTCATGCTTGAGTAGGGGGATGGACTAGAAGACCTCCAAAGTCCTTTCCAACTGTGTTATTCTGTTATATTCAGTGTGTGCCTGTGCTAATAACTATTATTTTGTAAAAATAATAATAATGTTTTGCCTATTTCCCCAATTCAGTTTAAGATTGTAGTAGAGAAGACAGATGGTATTTTTTGTGTATGTTATACACAAAAAATTCAGGGGTTCAAGGGTGTCAAACTCAAGGCCCAGGGCCTGGATCTGGCCCTTGGGGTACTTAGATCTGGCCCTCAGGGTGCCTCTGACAGTGAAAACGGAGCTTGGGAGTGCTGCATGCGGCTCTCGTAAGCTCTGTTTTCACTGGCAGAGGGTTGCAGGAGACCGTTGCAACTGAAAACGGAGCTCTGTAGCCCGTTTTTGCTGGCAGAGTGCTCAAGCCACCACTGGCATCCCTGAGACTAGTTATGTCGAGCTGGCCATGCCCACCCTGGCCTCCTGAGATCAAATACAACCCTTATGCGGCCCTCAATGAAATCGAGTTTGACACCCCTGCCCTTGTTCTTCTCAAAAACTATTTGGATGATATATTTAATATTGAGAAGTGAATTTCTTTATTGGATTGCATAGCATGAGCAGGCCATGATGTATGGGAAGTATGAAACTTATAATTTGTCACACCTAGAGCTGGGAAAGATTGATCTGGACAGGTAAGGAAAGAAACAGAAGGGTATTACTATTTTTAAGTAGCTGACTACTCTACACCATTGCATTAAATATAGAAATCCAATAGACTTTATTGCTGTGACAGTTTAATTTTCCTACCAGCACAAATGCAGCATGTGAAGGTTAAAAGCACAGTACCTAATTTAATCATGTTGCTTTAGCAACACAATGTGGGACAAAATAGTCTCCTTGGCAACACTCTTATCTGTTTGATTAACAATAGTCATAAACATGGAAGCTGATTTTAATAAGAAGCAGAATCATAGATAAGTTATTTTTATAGCTACAGGGGTTATGATCTGATACAAGATCCAATTCTGAAATGAAAAGAAACATGATTATCTGTTGTTAAAGAAGTCGTGTGGCTCCAATGACGATCTCAACTTATTTAAATTTGCTCTTAAAATGGGGGAAAAAACAGTTGCTTTGTGGCATAATAATATATTGTCCCAATTCGGTGGAGATTTTTTTTCCTGAAAGTAAATCCAAATGAATAAAATAGAGCTTATTTTGGATTGTCATATATAATATTAATCTTTTTGTTGATTCTTTTCAAAATTGGAATTGATATATATTTCATTAAAAAAATTAGAGATTTTTTTTCTGACTACCAGTATTAAGTAAAACATTTTAATATTTGAAGCAGCTTTTTATCCCTATTAGTGTTTTGTTTTCAGTCACTATTTTGTTACTTGTCCTTAAATTAAAATCAGTAGTTCAACTATATTGTGAAAATAATTGGCAATGATAGATATCCCAACACTGTGCGCCACCTTAAAATTAAGTTATCATTGGTGCCAGTGATAATTGCTCCAGTGGAAACAGAGGATCCAACTATATCTAATTAGGCATTGCATTACAGTTACACAATATCAAACTAAACTAAGGCGTAGACTCAATAGTTAACAAAAGGCAAAAATTATCACACTGGCTTGTGCAGTGAAATAATAGATCTGTTGCCAACACCATGTCTTACAATCAGGCATAACCCTCGTTCAAGAAATTAACATCATTCATTGAATAAGAGTTTGGCTCTGGAACATTTGGATGAACAGCATATTCAGATTTGGAAATTATGATTATCAATATACCTCAGGTTTTAAAAAATGTTTGGACTATTTCAGGTCTATTTTTTAAAAAAATGGGAGAAAAGAGACATTGAAATAGAGCATCAGACAAAACAGTCTTCTGAATGTGCAGCAGCTATTAACTTCACACATAATACGTGTCAGTAGTAAGTTAGCACAATGTAATTGTGACAAAATAACTTCAAGATCATAACTTTAAAATAAAGGTTTGAGTTAATCCACCTGAATTAAAATTTATTCTTTAGACCCACATTCAACTGTTTATGTTCCAAATGTTTTTTTTTTCCTGAGATGACATGGCATGGCTAACTATTCTGAAGAATTGTAGATGTTTTCCCCAAAACATTATTTTGCCTTTGGATCTGAAGCAGTGCATAAGCCTAATAAACAGCTTTAAGATCCAGAGTGGAAAGTGAGGGGAGACACTTCTTAATAATTAGTCCCTTGCATACAAAATTTGTTAATTTAGAAACTGAGCAAATCAATTGAACAAAACAGAACTAATCAAGAAAAACTGCTTTCGGCAATGAGTGCGCTGGGCTGAAAGGGAATGTCTGTTAAGCTTTCATTTTATTGTCTTGTCTTTCCATATTATTTTCCAATATGATTCTAAAGTAGATCACCAAATGAAGTTTCTCTACTCACTTTAGTTCTTGTAATGGTTTTGTTTGCAGTGTCAACAGTTTCCTTGGTCCAGATAATTTGATGAAAATACCAAATGCTGCAGTTAGATAAATGTATTTATTAAAGGGGGCAAAATTAGACAGTGCTATTAGCTTTAGTTTGTGGTGTTTGCCTTAGTTTCTTCTTTTATTGTGAAACTGAATCGTAACTCTTAAGTCGTGGTCTAAATGTGGCAGAGGAAAATCCCTTTCTTTAAACTTGGGCCTGTTTGGTCATGTGTAAAGCATGTGTTTAACTGAAAATGCCTTCAGGGTGCACATATTGAAAGAACTGAACTTAATATGTTGCAATTTTGTCCTCCTGACAAGCATATGAAGTAAGTTAAGCTAAACAATAGTGACTGGCTTGAGGTTACTTGAGTTTCATGGCTCAGTGGAGATTTGAATATTACCCTAATCCAACAATGATACATGGCTTTGCCATTCCCTCCCACTGCAGTGCTCCATCATTTCAAGACTGTTTTAAAAATATTGTTAAATCTGCCTTTCCTACAATATGCTCTTACAGCAGACTCTCAGAAGAATGGAGAGCTGATTCTATATAGGGTGGAATGTAGCAGTCGCTGGAGCCCATGATAACAAGATAATCCAGGGAATCAAAAAAATAGCTCATGGCTAATATCCAAAGTACCAAAATCTACTAAATATTCTACCTTTGCCTTCCTAGAACAGTTTTATAGTTTTTTTTTATTCCACCCTCTGAAATGATAAACACATACTTTTTGAAGCAAAACATACAAAACTAGTTAACTTGTTCCTCCTGGAATATCCTACCCTTTCAAAATGATAATTCCATTTTAAGAAAGAATTCAACAACACCAATCACATCTTTTTGTGTATCTATATATTGATACCTACTGTTAGTATGTGTGTAATGTGGACAGATGGATATATTAAAGGTTTTCTTCTGTTCATAGAAAGGCTATTGTTCACAAATATTCATAATAAGGCTTAGAAGCAGTCCTCTTTTCATTTGATATAGGTTATGGTTGAATATAGATAGCAGCTTTAAGGAGGGCATCCAGATAGATAGCTTCTTCTTTTACAAAATGCAAGCAATTTTGCAATTGTTATGCCTTACTGGGGGATATTGTGCATTTCCTATATGCATATCCTATTATGTTCATCTATTCCGCTGCTTTCGTTCATTTTCCATTATTTAAAAAGATTGTGGTTTTAACTTGAAGAGTGATTTACTGGGCAGCTGAAACAATGTTTAATATACGTTACAGCCCTTTTGTAATTGAGTCCATCCACTCTGCTGCTGATTACCCATGTCTTTCTTCCCATCTTTCCCATCATTGAAGACTTCTCCAGAACTTTGCACAAAATGTCCAAAATACAATAGTTTGTACTTTGAATGATTTGTTCATTTGTTTACTTTCCTGGCTATTCATGATATTCTCAGGAGTCTCCTCCAACACCAAAGTTAAAAAAAATGTCAATATTCTTTCTATCCAGCTTCTTAAAAATGTAATGTTCACTTCTATAGCGTTTCACAGGGAAAATCATTGCTGCACAATTCTGATCTTTGTAGCTATGGACACACTAGGCATTTGAATGTCTTTTCCTTCATTGCAACTCTACCAAGTGCTAACTCGACAGCTGTTTCCCTTGCTGTTGATAATTAATCCAAAAAGGCAAAAGCTCTCTACTATCTCATGTCAATATCTTAATTGTCAGTTCTATACTGCTTGCGGTATTGTCATCATTAATTTGGTCTTTTTTATATTTCATCTTAATTTCATTGTTTTCCTCGGTGCACCTTGATTTTATTTCTAACGAACTGCCCTTATTTGCTTAGCCTTAGGGCATTTTATCACTTTCTATTCAAGAAGGTCGACATGGTCTGTTTTTAAAAGACACAAATTTCTGGCAAAAGACAAAATCATATTCAAGTCCCATTTCTAGTTTTTTCTGGATTCAAGGTTAATACAGCTTTCTTTTCAACAAGATTTCATTCTCAAGCAAGTTTTATGTTACTTGATTCTTTTCAATTATATCTTTTATCTATATCTTTCATGTCAACTCTTATTAAGTATAAGAATGCTATAATATATATATAAAGCATCTCTTTATGTAATAAACATACTTAGAAGGTACAATTAAGAGGTCATTCTTATGAGATCAGTATATCAAGGACTTCAGCTTTTGAGAACAAATTAGCAAAGAGCTATTTGTTTACTGGAGTTCTAGGGAGAAATTATGATTTGGAATCTTGCACGATAACAAAAAACACTGACTTTACATTCTAATGCATTCTCTATCTGTAGGAAACAGGAGAAAACGTTGGAGGATTTCTTTTGGGTACCTCTTTTTTTCTTGCTCTCTGTGGCCAAATTATGGTCTTTCTTGTTTTATCTTATTATAGTCTTCCTATGTTTCGCTTAAAACATAGCCAAAATGTACTCTTTTTATTCTGAAGAAAACATGCAGAAGACTGCTATAGACTTTAATTAATTGCTACTACTCTTGAATGGCTAATTTAGTATTGCCCCAAAGTGATTCATTATAATAAATGTAGGTAGGAGGTTAGTGAATGATTGTTTTTCATCGTCAGCAATAGTCATGTATATAATTGACTGTGAGTATAGCTGTGGTACTTACTAACCCTATCCCAATTCTGGTTTAACACGATTCAGCCCTATTTCCACTGAAATTAAAATCAATGTTGCATATTCTACTGTATTGCTTACCAGAATTTTTTTTATAGTTTACAAATCTTGTAATAAGGACAGCACATTCTGAATGTGCTGCTCTTTTATCTACTGTTTCATTTTTCATGGATTTCCCTTCTGCTTCACACTGTTCTTTTATCAACAGTTTGTTAATCCCTTTTTAAATGTCTCCTAGATTGTTCCAAAATCATGTTACTGAAATTTGATGACAACCATAGAAAAATTGGTGTACCCTTTTCAGTATTTCAAAAAGAAAACCATACATAAAATAGGCAAGCTAAACCTTTGGTAGGCTTAATATTTTATTTTGAACTCCTCTGAACTCTGCAGTATTTTGTTAAAAAAGAAAACAAAGTTAGTTTATATAAGCACTCAAGACAGCTTACATCAATAAACAACATAAAATAAAATCAATATAGCTGGAAAAAGTTAAAATAAATGTAGATAAATTCAACAAATGGTTGAAAGTTTAGAGAAAGATGCATTATTGCCATTTCTCTAAGTACTATTTGGGGAGAACATTCTGTAGTCACACAAAAGAAAATTCTTTTTCACGCATACTAAATAGCCAACCTTTGGGCACGGGGATATCTTCAGAAGGGTAACTGGACAAGTTGGTCACTGGGGATTGCTTGGGTGGACAACTCCTAAACTGTTAAGTGTGTTAAAAGTCAACATTAACACCAACATTAAATTGCAGCCAATTGGCAGCTAATGCAAATATTTCAATTCAGGAAATACGTTACCCTATAATTTAGCGAACTGGCTGCTTCTTTTGAATTTCTTCAATTTCCAGACACCTTTCAAGGGTAGCTTCACATACAATGCATTGAAGAAGTCAGTAACTTGGCTAGTAACCAAGATATGGATGGGTATCACTGGTCTGACAAACTCAAAAATGTAACTGCAATTCTCCTCACCTCCAGATCATTGATAATTGGGAGTGAAGAAACAGTCCTAAACTGAAACTACTTTTTAAAAATGTATATTTAAGCAAAGTAATATAGAGGCTCACCATTCCACTATTTCATAGCAGGAACATTTTTATCACTGTCAAAATCAAAGCATCTAAGAAAATTGTATGTACTGACTCATTTGCATTAGTAATGTGGTTCTTTGAAGTGCATGTTGGGAAATAACATGCTAAATAATATCAATGTTTAAACTTAAAAAAGAAAGTATGTTACACAGAGAAGTTTACAGTTTTGGCAAAAGAAATTCTGAAATTTGACATAAATCTGTCTTTCCACTAAAAATATTTTGCAATAGGGGTTGACAGTAGACTAGAGTGAACAATTGATTCTTCAGTTTCAAATTTCGTAATTGTTTTGAGGACTGCTTCATAAATTACATTTCTACAGCTGTCTGTCAAAGTATTTTTAGATGCACATCTTACCTATAATATAATATGCAGTCAGCTGATATGGCAGTATCAGTAGGGGAAAACCTACTGTGCCTTGTCAGTATCAAAGGAACTGGTTGTCTTTGATCAGTAGAGATTGTATATGAGTCAAAATATCTCTAATATTCCATATATCCCTAATGTTCCCAGGGATTATGCCCTAATATTCAGACATTATTTGAAAAAGTAGAACAATAAAGTTGGATTTTATACACTTGAACTCTGTATGTTTATAACGATGTTTAATGTACAACAAAAAAAGAGTAATGGGCACTCTAAAAACTGTCATTTATTATGGCATAAGTCTAATGAACCATTGCTTTCTTCATTAGAAACATGGAGTATTATTCTGAGAAACAAGCATATAGTCAGCTATCTTTTCTGGTGTGGGAAAATAAAAAAAGAGGGAAATGAAAAGAAAAAGGAACAGAGAGTAAAAATGTACTTATCTGTGAACAGTTACAAAATCAGATTGGCCTTATCTGAATCAGATAAGTATGCTTAATGTTGCATTGGTGAGCCAGTTAAGATATCTAATATAATAAAAAGCCTCATTAAAGTAACAACAGAACAAAGAGATGAATCTTGATCAGTCACTTCTCACATTGGAAAGTCAACATGCTGCTCCATATTTTTTTGAACATTGCACTTCTGAATATCAGATTTCTGTTGTCCATTTATCATATATGCAATCTAATAGACCACAACTTCCACAGTCACATGCCATTGTCTATGCAGGGTGCTAGAAATTAAAACCCAGAAGATAGAATCATTTTTGGTATTATTCTCAGCTTTTGTATACTATTGGAATATTATATTTGGAATATTATATGTGTATGGAGAGAGAGAATGGATATTATTATTTGATAGCTTTTTTGCACTAATAGGACTCCTTTAACACTAAATGAACCTGTCAGTCTTGTTGAAGTCCTGGTTGTGCATGTCTCAGAAATAATATCGTCTTTCATATTTTTCTTTTTAAAGCCTTAAATCCCAAAGATCTGAGCCCAATCTTCAAAGATCTTGTCTAGGAAGACAGCTGTACCTATTTAACTTGAAAAATATTTTGGTACTCCTGTTTTTTCAGAATTTTTACACAAATCTATCAATGATTGCTAGACATGACAGCTATATACTCCCAAGTCAAAAGCCTGTATCTCTGGATTCTGTTTTCTAGATTGAAAAGCTAGAAGGTGTTGCTGTTGTTCTTATGCCCTACTTTCCAGGTTGGTCACTGGGGAAAACTGGATGCTGAACTAGATAGGTCTTTGATTTAGTACAGAAAATGCTTACATTCTTCTGAGTGCTGCCATCTGGTCAGAATATTATACACAGCTGCTTTTCCCTCCTCTTACTGTTACTGTTTGCTGGAAACACTACATCTTGGCCTTTCAGGGTATGATTAATACATTGCTCACCTTGTTACCATAGCATTACTGGCTCCAGGTACTACTTGTACCTAATGTGAAATACTTTAATGATCTCACAGTTTAAATTTTTGTAATTACGTTGTCCATTTTAGAAGAGAACCAACTATTTTTGTTCAGTGGTCATTTCTGTGGACATCATGTGCATTAGTTTTCAATCTCTGTATTTAAAGTATGTCTTCAAAAATGATGCATTTATGCAACTCTCTGTAGTGTAGTGGTTCAGAATCAAAAAAAGCATTTAAATTGGGAACAAAGGACTTATTTTTTAATTTTATCTAGCTTGTTGTTTTCTACCAAATCTCAATCTTTTTATATAGAGAGACAAAGGAATAGGCCTGTGATCTGTTGTATCTCTGATTATGATGTTGTCCATTGAACTATGGTGGTAGCAAATTATTCAATAGGTCACGGGTGTCAAACTCGATCACGTCACGTGATGTATCGTGACGTATCACGACATTTTTGCCTTTGTAGAGGTGGGTTGGGTGTGGCCTCCGTCTGATGCATCTGGCCCACAGGCCACCAGTTTGACAGGCTATGTGGCGTCTATATGGAGTACATGCAAAGGGAATTGAAATCCAAAGCATCTGGAGACCTTAAGGTTGCTAATCCTGTGACATATTTCTTACATATAACACCATGGTATTTATCCCTCCCATCTTTGAATGGGAAAGCAAACAACCTGGTAAGCTCCACATATTTTGGAACTCAGCTGATTATACTGGCTTTGTTGTTTAAAACATTTGAAGGGGATCATACTTTTTATTCTTGTCATATAGTTATGGCTCACATATATATGTCAAATAGTTATGGCTTTCTAGTGTGCTTGTGTGCATTTAGCACAAAATATTACAATTGTGCATGGTGATATATCTGTGGTTGCTAGGGTTTGCAAGCATTTTTTATATAAGAAATGTTTGAATCATATGAAATTGAAAAACATGTACATTTATGGGTTGAGTTTATGTGCTATATTTAGAGGATAACTAAAACAATGTAATTGTATAAAGTGCATGTATTACACATACATTTCAATCCAAAATCTGAGCAGTTTTGCATCTGATGTTAACGGCTGAGAAGTTGTTTAGCTGGAACTGTGAGAAATCTGTGAACTCTGACCTAGGGGAACAGTATAGCAAACTGATAGAGGTAATTAGCATTGGAAGCACATGCTGTTTGACAATCATTTTGCAAGTGCCATTTTAATACAGTCGAACTCAGTTCCTTACCACTGATGAAAAAGTTAATTAAAGTCCATTGGAGAATTTATTTGCATTAATACTCTGTCTTTTAATATCTGCTCCTGAGATTTATCTTTCTTTCTTCTTTATAAATTACTTTTGGGCTACCTTCTGTTAAATAATGAGAAAATCTATTTCTTACTCTGTGTTTATGTCTGTGTGTATATACACACAGAATTTTCTTGATGATATTCTTTGTACCTTTTACTTTTCGTACAACTTCAGCATTAATTAATTGGGCTCAGAACACAGCTGAATGAAATTCTTTATTGGCTTTTGTTTTAGCAGCCTGTAGTGGCAGAAATAGTGATGGATAATATATATTGACCAACGGGAATCAGATCCTTTATTTATTCAGTTGTGCAGTAACTAGTTAAGTAGTGTTATATTGGTGGGGATTCTGTGGATAAATACATTTAACTCACTGGCTGGGTTCACAAGCTATATGTGGTTTTGGCCTTAGAATATTGTATGAATTTGAGTGTCTGGTTTGTAAACCATGACTTGGGGCTTAGCATGATGAAAGAACAGATCAAATGTTACAAGCTGCAGTGTTAAAATGGCTTAATGTATGTGATACCAATTAATGTATCTAGAATGCAGAGAAGTAACTACACGGAAAATATGATATTGGAGAAAGAATCCCTAACCTATTGGGGCTTGGTGGGCACTTGGTTTTGACAGCATGTTTGAGAATATTCTTTCCAAAATGTGGGTTGGGAAGGGCTTGTCCATTCACAAGAGCATTGACAGGGGAGACTTAATCAGATACAAAGCATAGCTGTATACCATAGTCAACCTTACGCAACATGCTTATGGTTGTTTAGAGATATCTTCAGGAATAAAGTTATTCTGGGTTTTTTATAGTAAGTGAGCTTTTTATTTTGTTTTAAAGTTTAAATTGTAAAAAAAAAAAAGAGTGAGTAGGAAGTCTTGATGGCATCAAGGGAATTATCATGGGTACCCTGTAATTTCGGGGGCCACATATAGATATAGAACAATGCAAAACATTACAACAAAAATCCCACACAAAGTTTCTTTTCACACCATATTTTTCCGTGCCAGTTAAGTGCAACATTTCATATACGTTTTTCTTTTGTTTCTCATTTCATTTTTTCCCCTTTATAGAGCCCTTGTTTTGACAGATAAGCAAAATATACTATCCTAACCAGGGGTGTGTTCTACTTACCTTTACTACTGGTTCACAGCGGGGCCGCACATGCTCTTCTGTGCAAGTGCAGAAGCATTTTGATGACATCGGGGTTGGTGGGTGTAGCCTCCCGCCGGTTTTACTACCGGTTCTATAGAACCAGTGCAAACCGGGGGCAACCCACCACTGATCCTGACACAGCCAAGCAAATTGCATACCAGCAATCATGGAATCACTCTCTATATTCTAACTCTTGTATGCAGAGATTAGACTCATGGATAAAGTATTTATTTTTAATTATTTTATTATTAAATCTTTATGTGTCCATCTTGCTGAGGCAACTGCAGGAAGATTACAGTTATGCAATTAAAATACCATATAAACATTAAAACAATAAGTAAGACCCATAACTTAAAATTCAGTTAACCAGGATGGAAAAGAAGGGAGCAAAGAGAGCTTGGGGAGGAAGTGGGGTCTGACTAATCCATTAACCAACCCCAAGATGCCACTGCCTATTGGGGCCACAAGCCAGCTGGCAGGATCAGCTATTCAAGCCATTTCGGAAGGCCAGAAGGATCTGTCCTTGAGGGGGCAATATGTTCCAGAGAGTAAGTTCCATGGCAGAAAAGGCTCTTTTCCTGGACCCCACCAGCCAAAATTCTTTGATTGACCCAGTCCACAGCATGCCTCTTCTGCTGGAGCAGGTGGAGCAGGGTCTTCCCAATGGAACGAACTGGTTCCTCACATAACCTGGACCCATGCCATGAAGAGCTTTATAGGTGATAGCCAGCACCTTGAATTGGGCCCAGAAGCAAACCGGCAACCAGTGCAGCTCATGGAAGAGTAGTATAACATGGGCTGTCCTAGGGCCCCAACAACTGCCTGTGCAGCTGGACTCTGCACCAGCTGAAGCTTCTGGATACTTTTCAAAAGGGGCCCCATGTAAAGTATGAATAAAGATGGGAAAGGGAGGTCTGTGCCAACTCATTTGTGGTGCTCACTAATTATTGGTGAGTCACTGTTCCTTCCTATAAGCAATCTGTTAAGCTGTGTAAGAAAAAAAGATGGGGAAAGTAAGTTACCCATTTAATGAAAACGGATGAAAATATAATTACTTTTTTAAACCATCATTACACAGGTCTTGTTCATATTTTAACTATTATTTTGTGGAAAGATAATTTCATTTTGTGAAAATAAACAGTGGTATTTTTGTGTCGAATTCATGCTTCTCCTGTTATGAATAGGTTGAAGCATTCTCCATGATTTAACACAAGGTCTTAGAGAACTCAGAACGTATGGATATGGATCAACTACAACTCCCAGTATCCTTTGCCAGGCATTGACTGGAGGTCTTTTCATTTGAAAACTTCTGCTAATTCATCTGGGATGTTAATTCATCAAGTCATCTGTTAGGCAGCAGACTGTTGATGGGGCAGTTTGGTAGAGGAAAAACTGAGGTGTTTATTGCTATTATTTTTGGTGCTGTGGCATTATGAGGAAGGCGATCCAGTGTCAATGGAAGGACTAAATATGACTTAATTTCACCAGAAGAAAACTTGTCAAAAGATGCCTCCCTAACCACATACTTCAACTGTCTGTGTTCCAGCTTGGCTACAGATGCAGATTTGTTTGCCTGACATATTTTTTCATTAAGGTGAAATTAATGGGTGATTCCCAATTGGTTGTTTTAACACTGACGTTTCCAGTGCTGTCACTAGATGTCACTTTGGTTTCACTAATGTACTGCTAAGAACACCATTTGTCTGGCAGTGAACTACTGTTAGGAAAAATGAATAAAATAAAGAAATTTTTGAAGAATATGGATAATATCACACCCCACTTCCTGCTGTGCCACCTCATTGTGGTGGTGGGAATGTTTCTGGGTGGAATGAACAAAGAACATTGGGAGTGAATGTCAAGAGTAGATATTAACAGCAGAGTCACCAATGCATGAAGGTCATCTTAGTTGTCCATCTAAAGCAAGCAGGTGCCTATATATGGCAACAGAGATATAGGAAGGTGCTGAAAACAGATGATGATTTTAATGACAATGACATTAAAGGCAACAATTCCTACTGCATGGGAAAAGGCAGTGGTAAACCACCCCTATATTTTTATCAGGAAAACTACATCGGGGTGAAATCCAGCAGGTTCTGGAGAACCAGTAGCGGAAATTTTGAGTAGTTCAGAGAACCAGCAAATACCACCTCTGGCTGGCCCCAGAATGGGGTGGGAATGGAGATTTTGCAATATCTTTCCCCAGGAGTGGGGTGGGAATGGAGATTTTGCAGTATCCTTCGCCTGCCACATCCACCAAGCCATGCCCACCAAGCCGCACCATGCACACCACGCCGCACCCACAGAACTGGTAGTAAAAAAATTTGGATTTCACCACTGAACTACATGGGTAGAAAATATAAAATAATCGAACAGAAGACACTATTACTGATGTGTCAAGCAGTGAAATGTGCTTTAAAAAAAATGGGAATCAAATAATTTTTCCCACCCTTTGAGAAATTTATTTGCATATTCCTCACAGGTTGTGATTTACTGTTCAACTGACTTTTTAAAGTACCTTTTAAAAGAATAGTTTTAGTCTGAGACATTTTTATTCCTTATGTTGATTTAGTGCCATTTTAAAAGAGCTGCCTATCTATGAATTACTGATTTACTGTACACGGTAAAAGATTTGGTTAAGGCAATCTTACATCTTCTTGCAGAGATCACCAGTATTCCATTCTCAATCTTCCCATCACAAGGCTAGAAGGATACAGGAGAGTAGCAGTATTTTCACTGCTTGGCTTCCTCTTCATCATAGCTTTGGAATGCTTACATTTATTTTGTATTATTATTCTAACCAGAAATGTGTCAAGGAATGGATCTTTACCAGATCCAGGGCTGGATCAGTGGTTACTTTGGAGCTTTGTCTAAGAACAGGGAGGTAGTACACTATGTAATGCCATTCTGTGCTCCTTTGGTGTGCTTATTTACTATCCCAATGTCAGAAAAGAATGCCAGTGGACATTCTCATGTTAGTTGACAAGTGATATATGCACTCAGCTCTTGTCTTCTGCAATTCAAACTTTTAGTTCAAAGGCTGAGCTCTTCCTGAACAACCTACCTGGATTAGGTTGAATTCCAATAATCCTCAAATTTTGATACTTGGTTGGACCGAATCAGCCCAGCATTATTTAGGATTAAATCCATGATTTATGACATGAAGTAAGTCTGCTGAATAATAATATCTGGAATATAGTCTAATTTTAGACATTAGTTTCAAACAGTAACCTATTTATTGGACCACACAGGAATTCATTGGCCACCCATAATTCTACTGGAATTCATAAACTCTGGTCTGTAAGGTCAAAGAAAACAACATTTGAACTATTATATTTTATTCAGAGGAGGCAGAGAGAATTTACAACTGTCATCTATTTAGATTATACTTTGATGTAAATCATTATCTTTTCAAAGTAGAAAATGATGAACTGGAAAAAGAACAGCACATCCTTTTCACATATAATTAATTAACTAAATTGGGACTATAGTCACATATCTTTTGCTATTTGTATTGTGCTCATCTATAAATTTTCAATGAGGGAAAATCTTGTTTTTATTTAGGTGTTGGTTTGGTGGCTGCATCCCCCCAAATGAAACATTAATTAAACACAGGAAGACCTACAATAATGCAGAAATTGTGGACAGCACTATATTGTGCTGGTTCCCCTCCTTTCTCCAAGACCACTTCCAGTCAGTGTTGATAGAGAAAGAGAGATTTAGCCCATGACCCCTACTTTAGGGAGTGCCCTGGGGCTCTGTTCTCCGTCCCCTTCTATTTAATATTTACCTGAAGCCACTGGGTGAGATGATCCGTCAATTTAGACTGAGATATCATCAGTATGCAAGTGATACCCAGCTTTATATCTCTAGCCCAGGCCCCTTGAGTGATGTACATCCTACTCCAGTGTCTGGAGACTATTGGGGACTGGATGGGGAAAAATGGGCTCCAACTCAATTCTAGCAAGATGGAGTGGGTATTTGGACACCTCCCCCCCCCAGACATGGTTTTTCATCTCTTGTTCTGGATGGTTTCACTGCCCCAAATAGACCCAGTATTTAATTTAGGGGTCTTCCTTGACTCACAGCTTCTGCTGGAAGAGCAGTTGGCAGCCACGGCTAGGAGTGGTTTGGGTGGTGCGGCAGATCTGCCTTTAGCTGAACTGGGAGTATGGTCACACTTTTGTAACCTCCAGGTTAGACTACTGTAACATGCTCTACATGGGGCTCCCTTGAACATCATTAGATTTTGTTGAATGTTGTACTGAGAATTAAGCATGGGGGAGAGAACAGAGGAGTTGCCGTTCAAAATATCTGAATGGCATCAACTTGGGAAAGATGATATATCAATTCAGGAGATACAAATGTAAAAGTTTTCAGAAGAATACAAGTTGAATGATCTTGTCTCCATCTGTAAGCAGAATGACTATTTCTGTTTGCAGTAGAAAAATAAATGAATCTTGAAGCTTCTCTAAATGTAACATATAAACTGTTTCTGTTTTACAAGACTGTTTACTGCTTTCATCTGATGAAGTAAGTGCTAGACCATGCAAGCTTTTGCCATAATCATAAATTAGTTCTTCTTTATGTCACCAGGACATTTCTTTAGCTAAAATGGACCAGTGAGGCTATTTTTATTCTATGTTTATGACAAATTAATCTGCAGGTTTGTTGTACTAGGCAAACTCATGTTGTCTTAGCTAACAGGATAATGCAGCTATCTGTTGAGCCAGTGGCCCCTATGAGCGTGCATCGAATAAAATGAAAGGGGAAATGAGGGAATTTTAGACAACTATCAGAATGAGATCAATTCACACACACACCCCCGTTCCTTATTTTTGCCAAATTAAATCTGTCTCTTTTACGGTGGAACTTGATAGGCTGAGAGCTATAGTATTGTAAAGTCCAGAAAATACTTATGGGAAAATAAAACTTTTCCACTTTCCTCCCTATTTCTTTTCCTCCCTCTGGAAACAAACAAGCAACTTTTCACTTTTAGTGGTTAATACTGAAAATATGAAGGTCTGTTTAGTCTTGTCTCGCTAACATAAACCAGCCAGAACAAGGCAGCTTCAAGGAAGTCTGAAACAAGTTCCCTTATTTGGAATAAGAGCCATTGTTTGAATGTAACTGGTGTGAACCTTGTGTTGGGGGAGAAACATTCTGGATGAGAGAAGCATTAAAAGCCCAAGAAGCACAATGAGGAATCATTCCAAGTGATCATTTTTAGAATATTTTTAGAAAGTAAAAAATTTGACTCTCTAACCTGCATATGGATGTGTTGTGCTATATTAAAATATTTTATGTACCAGAGAAATGTGAGGACATTTTCCAGGTGGTAAAAGTGTAAAAATGGAGTAGGGTCTTGCATCAATCTCAGAGCGTAAATATCTTGTTTCAGTATGGCTTCAATTATGTTCTCTTCATTGTCAAAAAGAAAATGTAAAAATAGCCCCTGTGATGACTAAATCATAGTCTCTTTCTTTTGCTGCTTGTGAAGAGCCTTATATTCAACTCTACCTCTTTTGCATCCAGTGCAGTATTTCTCTTTCCTCATTATGGTGACATATTTGAAAAACTATCAGTAGGAACATAAATACCTGCCTTATACTGAATGGTCTCTTTGAGGAGGTTTTCCAGTTTGATCTGGAGATGTTGAAGATAAAACCTGAGTTTTTATGCAGGCATCACAGGTGCTTTAGCTAGCAATAAAACATGTATACAGAACATAATTCACTGTGAACATAACTGACATAGAAGTAGGGCTAGGTGTCTTTTCATATATTTCTACATTTCATATTTGTTTAAACTTGGAATATGTCTAAATAGGGTGTTGCAAGAGAAGATAAGGAAAAGACAGGCAGAGTCCGATTTGGACTCAACCTCTTTCTCCTTGAAGTGCCCTCATTGGGGAATATTTTCTTCTCTGCCTAGTGATATGCTGAACAGGAATGATATGGTAGCAAAGCGAGAGGAGAAAAGTCTGCTTGCTTTAATGAATTGCCACCACTTATCAGCTAGGGCAGTGATGGCTAGCCTTTTTGCCATGGCGTGCCAGGAGCGGGAGGGAGGAGGGGGGATCACACATACGCGTGCCCACAGCCATAATTCTATGTGCCCTGCCCCCACGCATAGCCCCCTTCCCACCCCGCTCCTCTCATGCGATGGTCCAGTAGGCCCGATTCTCTCTCTCTCCAGCCTTCACAGCCTTTCTAGGAGCTTGGGGAGGGCGAAAACGGCCTTTCCCACCACTCCGGAGACCCTTCAGAGGCCGGAAATGGCCTGTTTGCAGACTTCTGGTGGGCCCAAAAATCAGCTGGCCAGCATGCACATGCATGCCAGAGCTGAGCTCGCGTGCCCACCGATATGGTTACACGTGCCACCTGTGGCACGCGTGCCATAGGTTTGCCATCACGGAGCTAGGGAGTTAGAATAGTCACACAGAGGCAGGGTAAGGATTGGCAATGGGAACAGTCAATTTCAGGGTTCCAATTGTTTTGTGCTGAGTCAAGGATGCCAGAAATCTCCTACCCAGAATTTCCCGCGAGCAGAGGGTCAGGGGAGGTTGCTGTGGATCCTGTTGCTAAATTTGGGAAGTGGGGAATGGCTAAGAGTCAACAGAAAGGAGAATTGCATGATCATGAAATCAAACTCATTTTAATATAGTAGAATGGCTCTTTTAAAAATACCTTACACGGACCCTTGTGACCATGTAAAACATTTCGGCAAAATGAAACTGGAGTTAT
Source organism: Ptyas mucosa (assembly GCA_012654045.1). NCBI lineage: Eukaryota > Metazoa > Chordata > Lepidosauria > Squamata > Colubridae > Ptyas > Ptyas mucosa. The sequence goes on along the minus strand of WNWU01000032.1, from coordinate 9,746,219 downwards.
ACAATCTCCCTTTATTTATAGTTATCACATGAGATCTACTCCCTCTGTGAGTTCCATACATTCCATTCTTCAAACGTACATATGTATGTATTTATTTTCAGGTCGCCAACTGGTTGCTGTAAGGCTGAAGGTGAACATTTTTCATAGATATTTGCCTCCCTTATCTGTTAGTTGAATCATATTAGAAGTGTAGGAACTGCAGTTTGAAGCAACCGCTTGCTGTCCTTGTCTCTGATTTGTATGCTCTGGTAATGAAGAGTTAAAGGGCTAAAAGAGAACACTCTGCTTGTGAGGAAGCAGATTAGGAATCTGTTCTTATTTAAGCCTCACGCAACCTCTGCCATCTGTCACATATGGTCCAATTCCTACACACAGTGCAAGAAGAAAAAGACCTCTGTCCTGAGCTAGCTTCTTTTAGTAGCCTTTCCATGTGGTTATTTATCAATGTCAGTAATCAAAATATAATGCCTATTTAAGCCGGCACTTAGGAATGTACCTCTGAAATGTCTCTAGGTGGTTGTAGAAACAGGGCACTTGGCAGCTGGCGCAATGCCAGCCTTGATTCGGTTGGTGTAAGGCCTATTCTCTATCGCTGCACTAGGATTGTGTAGTGCAAATCAGTACAAACTGACCTTTTTTATTGTTTGCATTGGTGCAGTAGGTTTTATTTCCAATTTTTTAAAAAAGAACTATAAAAGGACTATAAAAGCAACACACATACATGATTTTTCCCCACAAGCTTTTCTGAATAATTTCTCATGATAGACAAAGCTTTTTATGCTATTAGCCTATATTTTCCAGATATCATTTTATAATATAATTTTCCTCAAAGCAGATTTTTAAAGATATATTTCTCCAATGTGTATTCTCTGTATTGCTCTTTTTTAAAAATTAATTCATTACTTTTGTATGCGGCTTTCAGAAATCCTTATTTCTTGGATATATCTTTGTGTGTCCATATCCGTGAGAAAGGAAGAAAGAGATAGAGAACTTTTGAATGGAAAAAACAAATGCTAACTCCATGCAGTTCTGCTCTGTGCTGTGCTATTTTGGCCATTCTTGTAAATCCTTCCCTGCCAGAAATGTGACAAATTTCTTTTAAATCCTCACTTCATACAGGTCACTACACGAAACTTGGAAATCGTGAGCAAAATGTCAGTAATAAAGAAGATGGAAGTCACACTATAGTATCTTCTTGTACTATTTCTGGACACTGTGGCTGGAGTCTCATAGTCTGTGGGCTGTAGGCAATCATTTTTCAATTCTCAAACCCCCAAAATCTGACAGCAAAATTGCAATATTTTTTGTGTCATGATTTCCTCCTTGTAAAAAATGATTTCCTAAAATATTGCAGATGTATTATATTTTTAATAGGCTTAATAAGGCAGATTGTCCTTGCTTGCCCCACGCCCATCATCCTCAAAAGCAAAGATTCCTTTTCCTTCCAGTAACAACAATATATTACCACTAGGCTCACTGAGTGGGCTTCGATCCAAAAGCAAAATAAAAATGGCCGCATTTGTACATCTTCCTCTGTTAATTATAATGATTCATGAACTAGCCAAACAAGCTAAATTTTTATACAGTTCCCAAAATCTAACCAAGGATAAAACCAACAAATGATTGTGCAAATGCAGTTGCTAGGCCTTTAACTTGCCTAGATAAGCATTTATGTCTCTAAGCAGAGAGAAATGGATTATTGCTGTTTTACTCTATTTTACACCTAATATCCTGCATATAGCGGCACTAGCAACTCCAGCAGGTTCCTATTTCCCTGCCACTGTGATGCTTCTTGTCTCATTTCTTCCTGACTGTATGTGTTGCTTCAGAGTGTCTTTAACATGACAATTTCCTCAAGAGATCTAGAAATATTTCCATATTTCTAATATAAGCTTCATTAGATTGACGACATTCATTTCCAAACACTGCATTGGCCATTCATTTGTACAATACAAATGAATATGTGTGCATTTATCAAACTGAAGGTGTGGAGAGATTGCCAAATAAGGTACGGAAGGAAATAGGAAGGCAGGTTGTTTTTTTGGGGGGGTGGGGGTTGCTATACTCAGGTACTCCTGGTGAAACTAGTCAGCAGCAGGATAGAAATAGAAACTTCAGAAAAGGAAAAGAAAGGAAATAAAACAACATCAATTATATTTACAGTATCTTGTCCCAGGATGCAAATATTTTATTTCAAGTTGCTTAAGTATTCTTGAGAACTATAGGTCTTTTAAAAATTCAATTTACAGGTACCCTCATGGTTCAGCAATCTGGATAGTAGCTTCGCAGTTTGGCAGGCATTTGCACATGTTTTCAGTTCCATGGGAACAAGTCCTTTACATTTCATCCACAGAGGAATTGTACAGACCATTAGGTTCTGACCTGTCTGCAGCCACCCAGGACATTCTTCTCTGTTCTGGCTAGCAACCTTCACGCTTATGGTTTGGCTTCCTTTTCTAGAATAAAGACATTTTTTAGCCAAGATGCCATGGTATCGTCAACAAAAACCCAAAGAACAAGATACACGTGTACAGAGAGTTGGCAGGTTCCAACTTGTCTGAAGCAACATTCAAATCCCCCCTCGTTTTATCTTTCTTTTTTTAAGTTCACGAGAAAGAATTGTTTTCTCTCCAGGACAACAATCTTCAAAGCTGCTATCTTTGGAGACATTTCAATAGTGAATTAGACTGATTCATTTTGCTACCCTGAGTCTGAGTTATCCAGTAGGAGTTTCAAATGTGAACATTGCCTTATAGGCATAAAAAATTATCATCTCAAATCTAATTAGCCATAAAAACTGCTCTGTTCCCTTTCACCAGGCCAAATTTAACCCTGACCCGGGGCTTTGACAACTGCTGCACCCAGCTTCCAATATGCCCGACTCAATAAAAAACTACTGTCCCTTTCTCCACTGTGTTTCCCAGTTGCTAAGGTCACTTTTATTCTGGCAATTTTTTTATTGCTTGTGGTCAAGGTTTTTAATGCTAGGTTCAAACTCTGACTCTTGTTTCAATTGTCTTATACAAAATAGTGATTCTGAAATATTAAAAGCTGCCTTTGGTTTGGTTATGCATCTGCACAGATAGAATATCCATCCATGCATTCATTCATTTTTCAAGGAATGATGGTAGCAGTTGTATTCCCAATGGGCTGGTGACCAACTAAGATTTTAAAAAGATTTTTTAAAAAATCTTCTCTTTTCTTCAATGATGGTTGAAGGAAAGATCAAATTTGCCAGCATTCCATGAATTCAAGGATTATCACCCTCTGTAAAGGAGAATAGCCTAAACCAGTCTCTGTGTGTAAGTAGATATGATAAAAGAAATACTTCCTTATTATCAGTTCTCTTATATAGATTTCATAGATTGTTCTTATGAAACAGTGATCCTATTGTGGCCACAAGATTAGCAGCCACTTGCTAGTCTTTCATCTTCCAAGGTGGACTCATTAACCTTTGGAGTTGGATCTCCTCCCAGTCTTCACATTCACATGGATACTGTTCTGGAATGAGTATATTGTAAGGAATTTGTACATTTCACAGCAACTGCAACATGAATTGAAAACCTTTCTGGTCATTCAAGACACAGGATTCCATAACTTTTTGTGAGTTTAAGATTTATATGCACACAGAGAACAAAGAGAATCTACCAGTCCTACATACAGTGTAGTGTTCTGAGCCTTTTGGAAGGAATTCAGTATAAAATATATTAAGGAAATTATTTTTGAGCTTTTAACAGTCATTGCTTTTTCAATTCAGTCACAATGGCTAGAAATACGTTTGAGACAAGTGGAGAATGTTGGTATTATAAGAGCAGTTAAAGAAGCAATATATAAAAATCTTTGTAGAATACATGCAATTATTACTCTTAGGTTAGGATAGCTTTGTATATTTTTAAAAATATTTTTCATTTTTTTCTGTTTTGAGAAGTTCTAAGCATGTGACTGTGAACCTCAGCAAAAAGAGATACCTTAATAGTTATCTCCTAGTCAAAATAATATGTAAGAAAACATAATAAAGTAGGTATTTTAAAAATCCTGCAGCAGTAGGAGATAACCTTCAACCAGCTGGTTTCTAAGCTACTTTAATCATAATTCTAAGTAAAATCCTCTTTGATTATAGTATTACAGTCTTCTCTTTGACAGGTGGTTTATGGCTTGACTTCTATCATCTGCTTTGTGGACCATTTATAGTTCTGTACAAAAAATGTGCAGGTCATAGAAGCAAAAAGTAGAGATATATAGAGATATACGAAAAAGCAAAGAAATGAGTTCAGTTTATCAGATAGATGAGCCAAGCAGAGTCCCAGTTACTGAATGTAGTTACAGAAAACAAACTCTTCTGTTGAGATGGCTGGCCTACGGTGATTCAACCTTGATCTTATCAGTTACAGCACTTTCAGTACAGAAAATATTTCATAGGCTTCCTCTAATTATCTTTTTTTTCATATTCTGCAGTAGGATGTTGCCAGTTGTAAGTGGATATTATAGTCTCTGAGGATCAAACTGCAAGCAAATAATGCTACCTTAAGAGCTGCTGCTTTTGTGCTGAGGGCCACTTTTGGCTTTTCAGTTCTTGCCTCAGACTGTGCTGAGCTCAAAAAATATTAGAGGTTAGGCAGGTAGGGAAATTTGTTTACATTTAACTAGTATTATATTTCAAACCAAATATGACTTCTTCCCAGTCCTCAGTAATTACTCTGTTAAATTTCAGGAACTACTTTCGGAAGGACTTTGAGTCACACCAAGGATTTGGGAAACAGTAAATTGGGGCCTCCTCCTCTAGAGGCAAATATGACAGCAGAGGGTTAGTTCCAGATAGATAGACAGAAGGGAACTAAAATTTGCACAATGAGCCTACAAAGCTATGAATATGAATCATCTTTTTATGAATCAGCCAGATAATGTGAAGAAATTAAATCTAGCCAATTTAAGACTGGACACTTATATGGAAATAAAACAGGACTTCAAAATAAAATATAGCTGGATAAGGAATTAAAGTATGCAGTGTCCTAGGGTGATGTATTTTTTGTTTCAAATGTTTTAAAGCCAAATTCCCTCTGTGCTTTCCTTTTGTAGTAAATGGTGACTTCGATTAACAGTGGTAAAAACAGCACTGGTTCCTTTGATTTCTATAAATAGCTACCTCTACTGTTCCACAGATGCATTGTTTGGAATGATTCATATTTGCTGTCTTGGTGTGTTCTGGCCTTTTGAAATTGGACAGTGGCTCCTCTCTTTGATGAGCAGTCATGCACCACAGAGCCGTACGTTAAGCTCATAAACTTTAAAAAAGAATATGGTACAAAATTTGTGTGTGGAAATATCAACATTGTAAATGACCTGAGAGGAATTTAGCCACCTATAAGGCATGCATACTCTGACTCAAACATGGACAATGGGGAAACAATGTATCTGGCAATCCTCCACAAGACAATAGAAGCATCAGAACATTGTCTTAGCGATCCTGGGAACCACAATCAGTAGCATCTCAGCCACTTTTGTGACAGCTAAAAACAGTCATTTCTTTTCCTATACATTTATAGTTTTTTTTAAAAAGAATGTGAGATAACCCAACTGAGATTTGAGCCAACACTGATGGAATAGATAAAGGCTTAGCCTCCCCTGCTTTCTCTTTTTTGTATGCCTTCAAGTCATTGTTGATTCTTGGCAAATGTCTGAATTAGTCCCTGTAGCTTTCTTGGCAATGGTTTTTGGAAGTGATTTGCCATCGTCTGATTTCTAGGGCTGAGAGGAATGACTGGTCCAAGGTCACCTAGTTGACTCTGCCTAAAGCAAGACCAGAATTTGCAGTCTCCCAATTGCTAGCTTGGTACCTTAAGCATTACAACAAACTAGGGCTCATTACTTTCCATTTATTATCCCATAGTTGCTTACAGGAGTGGATAAGGAAAAAAGAATAGTAAGAGCTCAGTTTTACCTTTTGTTTCCTGACTGCTGAACATTTAATGAGAGGGCTAAGTTGAAGCTCATCTTCTGGATCTGCCCAATTGGATAGTCCAGAAAAAGGACAGTAAGCTAATAGCTAACTATGAATACAGCGTATACTTAAATAAATAGCTTTGCTTAGCATGTCATGTGCCTGATGGACTGAATGAGTAAGGGGTCTTTCTAAATTTCTATATATAACTTATCTCATAACTTTTCATATTTGGTCATATGCATATATATACTGATTTTTTAAAACTGCCTTAAATCTTTCCTCAATCCGGTTGTTAAGTGTGTAAAGAAATCTATGCTTTTCTCAGTTCTTTCTTCTCAAGAGGTTGTGGCCTGTAAAAAATAGAAACCAAACCCAGCCTGGTCTTTGCTTGGAGAGCTTATCTGAATTGCTTAATATCTAGTGATGCAAACAGGGAAACTTCTGTTTAAGGTATTTCCTACAATCTAGGTTTTTTCAATGAATACATCAATATTTATTACATACTGCCTTTACATCTTTTTTCCTAGTTATATACATGAGGTATATTTCTAACCCACTTGGTTACTATTTAGTGCTCATGCTTTTCTTTCTAATTACTTCATTAAGTCTAGTGATCCCATGTTTTAAGTCCATCTTATTACTTGATTTTTCAGTCTAGCTTGTCTCTCAGAAATTATTCAGGGAGACCTTAATTTTCCCATTACTTCATGTTCTTGCCAAGAAAATCTTCCTTTGCTACATTTCTGTACGCTGGGCTGCTGTTAAAAAGCACGATCTGCCCTTCTATGATTCTTCTAACACGGTTTTTCTGTTCACTGAAATAGAAAGAACCCCGGGAAATTTCCTCATGACATCTTTTCATTCAGTAAAATCAACAGCGCTGATTCCTTCTTTAGGAAACATGTATTAATATTGGGAGGAGAATTATTTCCCCACTCCATATAAAAATATAGAGCTAGACAATCTGCAGCAATATTTTACCAGCCCTGGAACATCAGAAATGAGAACATGGCCTAGCAAAGTATAGTGACATCATTACTTACCCTAATCCTACAGTGTGAGAAACCACAACATAAAAACACATAATATCACCTTGATCCAGAAGAGATTGTCTACCTGTGCTAATAATTGCTCTATTCTTCAATTCCTTAGGCACGTCACTGATATTGTCCCCTCGTCTTATAGGAATGTACCGGCAGGTTTAAAGGAACATCAATTGTTATAAAGCTGTAGAAAATATGCGAGAGCAATTGGAACTAATTATATTTTGAATTATATTTTGAAAAAAAGTAGGACCAACTGGCTGGTGAGAACTCTTTAACAAGAGCATCCAAGCTTGAAGGATTAGATAATTGTTACTTTTGACTTTGAGGATTGAAGAATGAATTAAAATATATTATTCTTACTCCACAGCACTATTTCTTAAAGATAAATGACCACAAGCATTTTAATACAGTTTATGCTCATTAGGATAAGGTAAAAGAAAATTATCTTGGGACCACATTGAATCAAGAACTCTAAAAAATTCTATTTTTCCTTTTTACTGAAAAAGGCATTCATTTTCTTTTCTGGATGGGGCTATTATAACATTTCTCTTAGGAATATTTTGGAAAACAGTAGATGATTTGGAGTGGAATGGGACAATTCACCATGACTGATTCATGCTGCCCATCTAGCTGCAGCCGACTCACTCCAGCCGATGCACTGTGGTCAATTTGCCATGAGACAAGACACTGCAGCCAACTCACCAAGGACAACTTGCTCTGAGACAATTAAACATGGGATAACTCAAGAGAGGGACAAGTAAAATTGAAGCTCATCCCAGCCTCGAGGATTTCTAACTTGAGAAGGTTCAAACTTAAAGCAAGACAAAGCCCGCTGCAATTCACTTGTCTCTCTCTTGAGTTATGTCTCATTGAATTGTCCTGTGGCGAGTTGTTCTGTGGCGAGTTGGCTAAGTCAGCCGGGACAAGGTGTCCTAGACATTTTTGTGCTTCTTCAAATTCACCTATATTTCATGAAGTAATATCAAATGGATTTTTCAAAACATATTTGAAACTAAATTTTGTAAGATGTGACCACTGGATTTTTCTTCAATCTCAGAAAGACAACTTGATGCCAAATTACAGGGATAAAGCGCTTGACACGGCAGAAATTTTATAGATATAGCAAATCTAATTAGAAAATTTTTGCTATTTACCAGCTTGACTTTCTGTGAGCATTTCCACAACAACCTGGGCAGTTTATGCATTAGAATTGCAATAGTTTTGAAAATCATGAAGAAACACAACTGGACATCAATATGCTCGAAAAGAAAGGGACTCTGTTGCAGTGGAGAAAGTCAAAGCATAGTGTCAGACCAAATGTACAAACAGGAGAAAATATCCTGCTAATATCCATAACTGCTTCCCCCCCTCTGTTTGTGTCTTTTCAACATGGCTCTAAGCTTATTTCTTCACATCCTCTTGGCTCCATTGCCAAGCATGTAGGTTTGCTGTTCAAAAATAGCATCATAGGTTGTTCCTATCTAATTAATGTTGATGGTCTGTGCCAAAATTAAGTCTTAACCCAGTATCTGGCCAGCCTAGAGTAGACTAAAGAATGTTAATAGCCCGGATATTCAGTTGATGCTCCTCTATCAAGAAAGGTCATCTTCCAACAATTAGTCCCTATTAAAAGACCACTTTGGAATGTGCTAAAAAGATAGAAAGACATTTTGGGGGAAGGTGACACATTCCTTCCATCTGCTTTGGAGGTAGGGGCAAGCTAGGTGTGAGCAGAAAACAGTAAAATTGCTTTGGCAGACAGACAATATGGAGAGACAGACTAGAAGAGATATACAGAAGTTGCTCATCCTAGCTCATCTAATGGCATCTGCAGAAGCCCTTTTGCCAATGATGAAATGTTAAGATGCAATTCTGTTTATTGTCAGTTTAGAAATAATAAATAACACATTTATTACAAAAATAGCCTAAGGATCTCTTCCTGCAAAATAGTTCAGCACCCTGTCTCTTTGTCAGCAGAACAATCAACTGAAAACAAAAAAAAAAGATTGACTATATTCTGGAGGAGAGAAGTTTGAAAATGGATTGGATCCAGAAAATAATTCCACAATGCATCCTTATGGGACATATTGTTGAGCAGTGATGCTTTTAGAAGTCAGGTGACTTTTTCATAGGGATCATTGAGATGGCAAGAACCACAGGAATAAATTATATATTCCTTCTGATTCCTCCTCACATGTATGCATACATATGAAGATAAACCCATCCTTGTTACATTCTCTCTCTACTGTACATACATACTTAGACAACATGTATGAATACATTTTGATTAGTCCCTAGAAAGTGCACATAGATGTAATGCATTACCTTTACACAGGAAAATACAGATGTCTCCTATGGCCACTGCTCATAAAAGGGTTGGAAACAATTCCCTAACATCTCTGGAAATAACATTATACTGTTCCCATTGATCATTCTGTTCAAAATTACTGAAGACACACAAAAATGTTGTTGCAAAAAAAGTTTCTGTTCATTTAAAAGTTTTGTTTCTCCAAACCAATAGCCATCAATTCCATCCAACCAACCATTCTACTTTCTGGCAAATATACTGGTATATGATGATGGCAGATTGGCAGAATATCTCATTCAATCTTGTAGTCACTACTGCAGGTGACTCCTTCCTTGAGTCAAGCTAGATGTCTGGTGACTTTATGGATACTTCCATGTAGTTTTCATGGCAACAGTACAGAAGCAATTGACATTCCAGCTGATAGTCCTGAAGCCCCTGCAGGTCTTCAGCCAAATGCTAACCATGCCTGCCTTTGTTTAGTTTCTGAGCCTAGGCAAGGAAGGTCCTAATAAATACTGTGTGCCTCCCATGTAAAGGATGTTATGACATCATCCATCTTTCAACTGATTTTTTTCAACATTTGGATGACTCAAAACTTCCCAGGATATCTTCCATACCAAATTCCACAGAGGTTTTGCTTTGTTTTATGAGGCATAACATTCCCACGCTTTAAAGAGAATGTAACCATAGAGCCACTAACATAGCTTTGTAGGAGGAGAGCCATGTAATCACTAGTAGCCAAAAATCGGAAGGAGTCTCAAAGTATGTTTTCAATCTAACAAACTGTATTAGTCTGAAGTACATCTAATATAGTGATATGTTAATCTGAAAAGATGCTACTGGACTTCTGATTTTATGCGGTATTATAATCTAAAGCCAATTATAACCATAAGCCAATTGTTTTGCTCTGTCTTTCAGTACTGTGTTAAAACAGTGATGACATTTCAGTGTTAGTAGCTCATTCAGTGAAGGTTGTGCAAAGTTCAGTCCATTACCAGTTACTTAGCTTATCTGTGTTGAATGTATTATCCCCATTCATCAAATTGTTTCCTTCATGATGCAGAATGTGAGAGGGCTCAGCTGGTATCCATCTCTGTTCTGTTGCCATTATGTAAATAAAAGGGATAAAGTTGGAATAATAAAAAGTTTCTCCCTTTGGGACTTTTCCTGGCAATTATCTACAGTACTTTTCCCAATGGTTCTGGAAAGATGGGTGTCTTTTTGATGTGGATATACAGTAGATAATAATTCAGGCCAGCCATGCATGTTTCTCTCTTTACTTTCTTTTGTCCACCTTTATCCCATTTTACTAAGTAACTGCTTTTTAAAATGTTTGCAGATGTTTAAATGAATGAATGAATGAATGAATGAATGAATGAATAAATAAATGTTAAGCTATATTTTTGAGTGGCATATGTGCTTGTTTTAATCTGTAATCATTTGCTATCGGTCATTATTTCATTTTCTAAAACTCTAAGCAGAACTTGACTGAACCAAGTTGTAGGTTTAGCACATCAGTTCTTCAGAACTGAAGAAGCTTCTTGGATGACAAGCAAATCGTTTTCAAAGAAAATCAAAGTCCAGTTGACTTTGTAAAAGCACCTTTGGGACATATACTTGTGAGTTAATATTTCTTTGGCAAACATAGCACTATTATGGGAGAAAAATACCTGTTCATACACTTCTCACATTGTCATAAGAACAGGCTTGATGTGGTTCTTGAAGGTTTTTTTTCTGGTCATATTAATTTCCTTTAATTTAATGTAATTGGTATGAACTCAATGGTAACAATACACCAGCTAAATCCTCAAGAAGAAAGTAATGCTTCCTCATTATATTTATGCTTAGCTGATACTTACTGTCATAAAACTGGATATGCATCAGGAACAGCGGAACAGTGTGCCTGCAGAGTATCCAGAGGGAACAAGTTTTCTAACAAGAATATTGCTGTAGTTTTCATATTAACACCTGCAGTGCACCTTAAACAGTAAGCCGATAAAGGTTTTGAATAAATCATGTTGTGCCAAAGATAAGATGCCCAAAGAGCTGTGATAAAGTTCAAGCTGAATCCTGTTCTTGATATTACTGTGTTAGCTGCTTAATGACTACAATGGCACACTGAAGTCATCCATAACTGAGTGATGGAGTGATGCTTTCAGAAGCTTAATGAACACATTATTCATATAAAAGTACAGGTTCTTGATTGGTAAAAATAAAATATAATTGTTCCTTGAAAGTTACAGGTGTTTAATTTTGTTCACTTAAATATATGTTATACTAAATGCAAAATAAGATATCAAACCTCTCTTCTACCAGTAAATAATGGCTTTTATTTCCTAAATTTTCATCTGGATCAAAAATGCCTTCATTTTGTAATCTGGGAAATAGAGAATTATGTTTACATTAATCCTACTTAATTGATTAAAGTCAAAATCTTAATATATTAAAACTGACTAAATTAATTGGCAGTAACCCTATGTTTTGTAAACATATATTCTGAATTCTAGGGGAGAGATAAAAAGGGGAAGATTTGTGAATGGTAAAGAAAACTGAACCCCTGATTAACATTTTTTAAAACAAACGCAGCAATACAGTTTAAACCTGAAGTCCTTTGGAGAGCAGGTACAAAAAAGAAGATAGCATAATTTTTGCACATCATGAGCCAAGTATCATTTAAGCCTGGAATAACATTCTGATTTGGGGACTCATGTTTTGGTTGGTCAAGCTTTTTGAAAAAAAAAAGTATCAACTTTCATTTTTCCTTCTTCATGATGTGGCATGAAGCTACTTTTGAATCTGAGCAGTATGTTCAGTCATGTCTATCATTCGTTATCATTGGCTTCCGACAAAAAGAATGAACAACAACTATCAAAATAATTCAATCTTTTAACCAATTTCCAATTTTCTAAGCTAGAACTCATAGCCAATTTGACAGTATATAGATGGCCTGCTTAATAGCATATAGATAGATAGTTTGCATTTTATGTATGGAATACACACACACACACACACACACACACACACACACACACCTTCCCCTAAAACTCTTATTATATGGGATTAACTGGGCTTATCTCTTGGTCTCCAGCAAAATGTAAAAAGCATTCCTTATTTTTAATAAATATTCCATAAAAGAGAGAAGCGAACAGTTTTGGACTATGATCTTCAGCTGTTTAAAAATAGTCCTTATTGCTCCAGAATAAAATAGAGCGTGCATTCAGCAATTATTGTTCTGAAACATGCATTAAAATATATAATACATAATTATATAAACATAGTCTGCATTGTATGCAATGATCAAGGAAGCACATTGCCCTAGACCAAGTTTCCCCAAAGTGGTCAATATCAACACCCAAGGACTAATGAGACTATCCAAGATGTTGTTGTTATTTGTAGTATTATTGGTAAAGTAGTGTTTATTGTATTATTTTCATGTAATAAATATTTTGAGATCAATGAACAATCTGAAACTTCATGAAGAGGTCGATGAACTGAAGAGTTTGGGGACCCCTGTTCTAAACCTATTCAGGTAAGGCCACCATATCTGGGTTGTCAAATTCCAAGTGACCAGTTGATGGCACCAAAAACATTAATAAAACTATAATTCTATACTATATCTAACAGTCATTTGAGTTTTTGCAATTTAGTTGTAGCCATACTCTCATGTAATGAAAAAAAAAACCCCAACCCTTTACAAGCCAATGTAGAAACAAACAAATAGAAAACAAAAAAACTGAAATATTTTTAAAATAGGAAATGGGGAAAATAAAAGTAAATTACAGAGAAAACTGAAAGAGCTGAAGAACTGCAGATAAACTGGAAATAAAGACTATCAGAGATTTATACATCAGAGAGAGAGACAAGAATAAAGGAAAGACAAAGATTAAAGGGTATGGATTTTGGGGAAAGGAATAGTTAGAATAAATCTTGGTGCCTTGTTCTTCCTTTCTCTTCTATTCGATCCTGTCTAAATACTTTTTAGCAATCTGCAGAGCAAGTTGTCCAAGTGACTTAATAGGCAGCGTTTGTGAAGATGATAAAATTCATTGGTTGGTTACAGTCAATATATGAGATCCTGTCACATTCCTCAAACTCTCTTAGCTTTGTCTATATGTAGTATGAAATTTGCAAAAGTTTTGAGTCTGTAAGGTCAGAACATACATCAAATCTCCAAATAACCCACAATTTCTCCAAATCAGTTTTATGGAGACCTGATTTGAATCAAAGAGATAATTTGGTGAAATCTTCCTTAAAGCGAATCTTCCTCTTTAAGCCTAATATAACTAATGGTCAAGTCCTATAGGTCTTTACGTTTGTGTCTCTTTCTGTTTACTTGTGGCAATAGCTAAGCATGCCTCCTGATGCTATATTGGGATCTCTTAAAGTGGCTTGTGTTTCATGTGATTTAAGAAATTGCTTGACTGAATAATACACATGTAACTAAATAGCAGTTGTAGAGAGATTAGTAAAACTCTAATTGCCCCCTTCAGGCACAACAATTTAAGATAAAAATACATGTTCTTTAAAACCATTGTATGCTGTTTTGATATTAATAAGCATTTATCTTTTCTAAGATCAAAACATTTCCAAATAACAGTCTTTGTAATTTTTAGTAAATTAAATTCTCAGATTCCTTCTCTTCTAATAACCTCCCATTGTGTGGTATTTATTTACTTAAAAGAATAAAAGTAAGAATATGCACTCTCTCTCTATGTATAAATCTCTGATAGTCTTTATTTCCAATTTATCTGCAGTTCTTCAGCTCTTTCAGTTTTCTCTGTAATTTACTTTTATTTTCCCCATTTCCTATTTTAAAAATATTTCAGTTTTTTTGTTTTCTATTTGTTTGTTTCTACATTGGCTTGTAAAGGGTTAGGGGTTTTTTTTCATTACATGAGAGTATGGCTACAACTAAATTGCAAAAACATTTATCTCTTCTAAGATCAAAACATTTCCAAATAACAGTCTTTGTAATTTTTAGTAAATTAAATTTTCAGATTCCTTCTCTTCTAATAACCTCCCATTGTGTGGTATTTATTTACTTAAAGAATAAAAGTAAGAATATGCACTATTTGGATGTGACTATGATACAATTAGAACAAAATAAATAAATAATTTCCAAAACTAAGTTTTAAAAAATGAAATTTCATGATATATTTTAATTTAGCAATATTGTAAAATATCAAGCATGGCAACGATGAAGGAATGGGTTTATGAGATATGGTGATGGTACTTAGAATCAGAAAAGGCCTGATAAGAGAATCAGTCTCTTATAAGGTAATGAATACATGACATAACATTTTGCAGAAGGTTACACAGATGAAACTCTAAGGCAAAAGTATTTCTCTCTCTAATGGGAGTACTAAGAATGACAATAGAAGGTATTGGGACCAAAACATGCACATATATCTATATCTATGATTATCCAATCTTCATTTAGGAAGTTAACTAAGACATTCACAGTGCTCCATTCTCCTATATTATTTCACAACCATTTTGCGAGGTCCATTGGGCTGAAAGTCACAAAATGAGCTACTATAGCTGCAGATGGAGTAGAAATTGGATCTCTCTGATGTTAGTCAAATACATTAACTGGTATTCCTTAGTCCTTGCCTATGCTGTTTCATTTTTCAGCAGCTTCCTATTCTGAAACTGAGGGTAGATCAGCCCCTCCTTTGGCTGATAGAGATAAGGTCCTGACCTAGCCCTCAGGAAGTTACATGATCCTATTTTTAAACTATGTCTGACAGCTTCCTACAACTCAAAGGAGAAGCTGGCAGGGCTTCTGAACTGTTATGAGGTGACAACTATGACACACAGCATTGTGGCAATAAAAATAAATTAAAATAAAATATCATCAGCATAATTATGTCACATGGAAACAGGAAATCACAAGGAACAGTAGAGAATGAAGAGACAAGAAGAGATGGAGGAGAAAAGGAAAGATCAACTCGAGAATACCCTGTTTTCCCCAAAATAAGACATCCCCTGATAATAAGCCCAGTCGGGCTTTTGAACGCATGGCAATAAGGCCAAGCATTTATTTCAGGGTTCCAAAAATATAAGAAAGGGTCTTATTTACGGGGAAACACGGTATGTGGCAGGCACTAATTACTTCAAGAGTCCCTCAGCATAATTCCTGCCTTCAACAGCAATACCTCAACTGATGAGAAAGAGTGAGGCGAAATGCGCCACTTGGATGACATAATATTTTTGATGATGTTGGTACCTTGGCCAAAGTCGATCCTCACTGTCATGTGTTTCTATTCTCTGGAGCCAATTTTTGCTATATGAAGAGAAAGGTCAGGATACGCAATTTGTAAACTCTGCCTAATGAACTCTTCATTCTGTGATTATTCAAGCGTAAATCCAGAATTACATTGGACATTTAATGCCAGGTTCCAAACAGCAAGTCAAATTTATTCAAATTTGATCCTCATGAACAGTATAGAATTAAGAATGGGTATGTTGTGTAAAGATGGAATTCAATGTGAGATTGTTGTGTAATTGGAAGGAACAGTGAGGGAGGCAGGGAAGGAAGGAAGGAGGGAGGGAGGGAGGGAGGGAGGGAGGGGGCGGGGGGCAGGCAGGCAAGCAAGCAAGCAAATAAGGAAGCAAGGAAGATTTCTGACACTTCCTGTCAGCTTCCCACCAGGAAACTCAATGAAGAAACTGTCAGAAAATCGAAAGTTGTTCCCGTGATCACTATTTTTTTGCCTACCCATGGTCATTCTGTTTCTTGGTTTGGGTAAGGAAATATCTCCAAATCCATAACCCATTGGGCCTGGATCATCTTTTGTACTCTAAATACAATACCTGAACAGTGTGTGTGTGTGTGTGCAATTATTTATGCATAACTAAAAGTGTATAGAGTGATAGGAAGCATAGTATATAGTTCTGCCAGTGATGCATACATAAACTGGAATACTGCCAGCACAGTCCATGAAAGAATGCTGTACAATTGCCCCATTTTTTTTTGTTTTGGATTATATGTATTATATAATTGTTTTCTAAAATTTGATTATTTTAGAACTAAACCTAGAAATGAATTATTTAGGTCTACTAGAGATGTGCTGGTCTGGATAATATATTTTCTGTTTCTTTTTCTCTCTAAGATCTTTTTAGGTCGGAGGTTTTAAAAATGTTGTGGCAACTCCTTTGTGTACCAGAAATTGTGAGAATTTGTCAGTTTTCCGTGAGTAGATAGGGGATGCCAATGGGACTGGGCCAAGTCAAACAAGTAACAAGAAGTTTTCACCCATTTATATGTTTACATAATATATTAATAGGACTTGTGTTTGGTTGTAAAACATTTGTCTTTTGAACATTATGTTCAAAATGAAAGACAGAACGTGAGAAACTTGGGATAATTTTTGGTAGTTAACTGAGAAAGAACAAGTAGAATTTTTCTGAGGGACTCTTAATCTCTTCCCTTGACTTTAGCATTCTTTCTTTAAATATTAACTCAAGCTTTCTGGCGCTTTTAACTGAGAATACTAATTAGTTTATATGGGTTTATCCACCATGAACAAAAGAGCACTCTTGTGTTTCCTTTATCTCCTGAGCATGATAACCAGGACAAAATTATGTTAACCGATATCTCTGGCAGCTGGCTTAATATGTGCTATCCAAATAAAGAGAGTCACACAACATAGTAGTAGATACATGATTTTGCTTATCTGTCTGAATAGTAGTATTAATCATAATAATTGCTACGCACTTGTTCTGTAATTTTTGTTTGGATTTTTTATTGTTCAGCAGTTACATTTTGATAATAGAATGTTTTAAGGAAAAAGGGGTCTTTCTGTTCTTGTATCAGCTTTCTCTCTTGATATTTTAAAGCTACATTACTGCTCTCCAGATGTGTTATATAAATTGCCACTGTTAAAATGAGTTCTAGATCAAAATATGTGGATGCTATTATTGAAGTTGCCAAATATGTGGATTTGCCAAAAATAAATTTGGGGATTTCAGAATCTGGCCCAAGTGCTGGGATAATTATGGGAAAACCTTCTTACAGGTTTGTCTTTCACTGTGAACATGGTTAAATGTTTTTGAAACCCACATTTTTAAAATGTTACCATTTTAGTCTCAGGTCTTAGTAAATTTGAGCTCTATAGGTAGTCCTTGTTTAGCAACCGTTCGGTTACAACTGTGATAAAAAAAATACTTTTGCTTCTAATCCTCACATTTACAACCTTTGCAGTTTTGAAAAGCAAAGAAAAGCTGAAGTAAGATAATAAGCAAAGCTGTGGTCACTGAATGAGGATTATCCATAATAAGAGTTCTATTGTATCTGCTGAACATTTCTGAATCAAAAGAAGACTTGGCCATTTCAGTGTAACTTGAATAGCATAACAACAAATATTATTTTGTCGGGACTTCCGGTGGGATTGCGACATCTCTGGACGCTTCTTTTTGAAGCGCCAACCCAGGGCTCCGTAGAACCGCAAGAACAGCGACTATCAGCTGTCTTGCGGTTTGGAAACTTTCCTCCTGGTAAGAGGGGGGAAAGTGAGTAGACGGGTGGGGTACAGCTCCCTAAGAGCGCCAGATTTTACCCATAATCTGGTGCTCGAAGATGAGAGCTCCCCGCTAAGCCTGTCAGTACTCCGGACCCTGGATGTCTCTGCTTTGCAGAGCTAGATGTCGTGACCATCCCAGCAACCAACTTTAAATAAATATTTTTGAATCGAGCTGGCGGAGCACAAGCAGCAAGAATAAAACAGCAAGTATTTTCTTTTCTTTTTTTAACTCCAAAGATTTACCTTCTTTAAAAGATTCTCTTTATGCAGAGAAAGTGAAAGCAAGATGGCGTTTGAGTTTCAACGGGGCATGAAGAAGTGAAAGTTAAAAGCAATTATTGACAAGCCCCTGTTTGAAACGTAAAACTCTTTTCTGAAAAGTGG
The DNA here is from genome assembly GCA_012654045.1 of Ptyas mucosa. Taxonomy (NCBI): domain Eukaryota; kingdom Metazoa; phylum Chordata; class Lepidosauria; order Squamata; family Colubridae; genus Ptyas; species Ptyas mucosa. The sequence goes on along the minus strand of WNWU01000032.1, from coordinate 9,728,015 downwards.
ATTAACCAAGAAAGGAAGTAATTATAACAATTGAAGCAGTAATATAAATTACAAATTGCAAAGGGTCTTTTTTTCTTTTTGATACTTTTTTCTTTTTTCCCCCCCTGTCCTTTTGGAAGGGAAAGAAGAAGGGGGGGGCAAGATGGCTGGTCTTTTTGAAAGCAAAGAAAGCAAAGAAGGGTTAATTAACCCTCATATATGGTCTGATTTTGAGGAAGCTTGGAGCTCAATTACCTCTGCTTTATTGGAAAAAATTGATACTATATTTCAAGCTTTTCAAGCTGGAAACAATGACATACATGGAAATACTGAGTTGCAATCTAGCAGTGGGGGATTGATTGAAGAGCTAGGAGAAGGAAAAGAACAACAACAACAGCCTACAGTACTTTTGGAGAGCAAGATGGATGCTTTGCAGAATAAGGAGCAAGAAATTTTGGGAGCTGATGAGACTTTGGCTATACGAATTCTTTGTTACAAAGTCCAACCTGCACTTAAAGAGCTGCTTTCAGAAGAAGTTATACTTTTGCAAAAATTTTATAATATGCAATCCCAAAAAATGCAAGATTATATTGGAGTTAAAAAAGGCAGAGGAATCAGAGTTAAGAAAAGAGTTCGTAAAAAGGAGAAGAAGAAAGACTGGAGACAAGGAAAATAACCCTGCTTGATGAGATGATGGTCCTTAAAAAGTATTGTTTAAGTGTTTAAAGATTTTGAACTTTTGGAAAAAAACATCCAACAGCTTAATGCCAGTTAACTAAGCGATGAGCGACGATGAGGAGGTAACCTACAGCTGTATTGGAGTATTTTGAGAAGAATAAACAGATCACTGCAATGCTGGTGTGTTGGGTTGTGAAATAAGCCTTGACCTGAGTGATTTGGAATATTTTATTAAGGACTGTAATAAATTTGGACTTAATTGTCATTGCAGAAGTTTTACTGAATATAGTAAATTGGAGTTTTCTGTTTGAAGGTAATAAATATAAGGCAAAAGAACTACGGGCCTAGGGCAATTGCAGCCGATCTGGTGGTTTCCCTAATACGTCTGATGAATTTATTAATCTAATTTTTGGCTAGATTTGATGGATATTATTTGAAATACAATTACAAAGTCACTCGGGGGGGGTTTATATAAAGAAGCAATTTTTATTTACGTGGGTAGACGCAAATGAAGACATTCTACATGCTGTTGGAAGATGTGAACATAAGAAGATTAACAACTGGTTTAATCTAGTATGAAGAATTTAAATGTTTGATATAGCTATTAAATGATGTTTTTAGTTGATTTGTTAATATGTACTGATAAATTAATAAAAGGTTTGATTACTACTTTTTAGTTAGAAAATTTTTTTTAAGTGTTTTAACTATAATTGGATCTTGATGGTTTAAAAGTGGAGGACGGAAGAGTTTATATAATATTTTATTTTAAATTTGGGGTTTTTGAATGAGGTTTTTTTTGTTTTCAATGAAAAAAGTTATAAAATATCTTGTTAAACTGTATAGATCTAATAATCTGCTAAGTATGTATTAGTTACTGCTGCAATTATAAATGGATACTAATTCTGTTAAATTAGATGGAATAAGAAGAAAGAAGATTTGCTTTCCTTTTATCTATTTGTTTAATGATTATGATAAGTGAGAGATGGAGTTGAATTTAGGGGATTCAAGCTGTATTTTATATTTTGTATTTGCTCTGGAAAGTCGGGGGGGTGGTTGGGGAGGGGGGGGGAAATGTATGTAAAACTTTTAAAACTTTTTCAATAAAAAAAACCAAATATTATTTTGTCCATACACAACTATGTATTGTCTTTTAAGTCCTAAAAACACAAAAATTTAAGTCCTAAAAACACAAAATTTTCTTTGTGGTTATTCATTATGTTAATTCCAGAAGCAGAGGGTCTTTTGTAGTTCCATTCTGGGAAATGTTTTGAGGGCCATATTCCTCCCCCATCCATGCCTTTTTTCTAATAGGGTAAAATAAACTGAATAGCTACAGGGGGGAAAAAGACTTTTCCAGTGCAAGCAAGAACATCGACTAGATTCTCAAAAGTGATTTAATGTGTCCTATTCCCAAATGACCTTATGTAAAATTGTAGCCACTTTTTAGTGTTCCAGTATAATTCACCTGGAAACCAGTTCACCTGGGTAGCAACTTTACTTTTCCTGTGTAGTTTGCAGTATCTGGATGTCCTCATCTGGACTTGAAAGCTAAGTAGCACTGGGCCTCACATGATACCAGCCATAATGTGAGTCACTTCTCTGACATATCTACGCAGGTCACAAGAAATCAAGCTGACTTGAACGAGACCACATTTCAAAACACAGTGAAATTAAACAGTTAGCACCAGGTAGCACTGAATGTATCTGCAATTTTGCACCAGCTTCTGATAAATGATTTTAAAAAATCCCTTTATCTCTTTTCTCCACCTTGTTTAACTTTCGGTGTATAACAGTTATGCCTTATGTATTAGAACATCATCAAATATAGCTAGAGTGGAGGAATCAGTCTACTCTTCTCTCAGCTTTTGCACAAGCAAATAAGAATCTCCTGGGTACTAACATGCAAAGGAAGGCAAATTATAATTTGAACTTAACTGGATGAAAACCGATCATAATTTCAATAATAGGAGGATGACAGATCCTGGACTGGTAAATGTATATGACCCCAAGAACTCCGAAGCTGAAATAGCATTAAACCACTCAAAAAATATATTCAGTTCAATTGTTTGGAGGATTTTCTCATTGTAAAATTTAATTGTGGAACCACACTTTTGAAAAAAAAAAAGACAGTTTCATAAAATTTGTGACAGTTGATTAGTATGTACTTCGATGTGCATACATGCTCATTTAATGTTCAGAGGAGGATTTTAATGTCTGAAGGGAGTAAGATGAAATCGTTCAGAAATCCTACTGTCAAAGGCCAATAATTCATATATTTTTGCAGCTTCTTATTTGTAACTACCTTATAAAATTCATTATCTCTCACTGGAATGAAATGCTATCTATCCTGAGGTGATCAAGAAATGTGTCGTAAATACAGAAAAAGCAATTTAAGATAAATTGGAACAAATTGAATTGAATACTTTATTTGGCCAAGTATGATTAGACCCACAAGGAATTTGTACAATTCAGTATTGGAAGGAATTAATCAGGAAAATTATGGATTTGTTGAATAGTGGTTAACAAGTAAAGCATCAGCAGTAAATAGCAAAAGTGTAAATAGCTGGAGATACTTATTTTAAGATGTCTAGTTTCAGAGTTGTGAATTGAGGTGTTGTGAGACTAAATGAACACAAATATCCAATCTACAATAGAAGATTTGCTATTGTCACTTTACTACTGTGCATTTAAAATAATTATTATATTATTTATTTTTCAATCAAATGTGTATTAGGCCAGTGAATAAAAATCCATTAGTGCTTTTTCACCATTTGCGTAAAGAGAAATTGCAGGAACAAGTGACAGATATTGTTTCAGGCTGGCAGGATTTTTCTTTTCCTCTCTCTTTTTCCTATTTCAAGTTTCCAGGAGTGTTGATAGGAGATGGATTGGACTGGACAACTTTGCAATCATTATTGTCTTTTGCCTTAAATGCCTCTGAGTTCCAAATTAATTAAGACAGTGTTGAAGGAAGGTCCTGCAGGAGAGAGAGAGAGAGAGAAAAAAATGCTCTTGCCTTTGCCTAAGCTGACCTTTCTCTTTTCAATGCCAACCTTTAAAAAAAAGAAAAAGGTTAATGTTTTTTCCTTAAAATCTTGGCATTGATATTTGTCCATGTGCTCCAACATGTGATTATACCAGACTTGCTTCATCCCAATATCTTAATTGGATACAGTGCAGATCCACTTGCAGATGATAAGTTTAAGCTTTTTCTTCACATACTAGTAGCATAAGCGATGCTTACATCTGGGTAAATAGCAAAAATAGCAAAAATAAATAGCAAAACTGATTTGGAATATGAAGAAAATATACCTATGCCCTAAATATAGGTTTCAGGTAATGATACAAAGAATGTTTGGTAAAGTAAAGTGTGTTCAGAAAATAAAAATTGTGATTTAACCATAATATGAATATAAGAAATGTACTCATATAACATACTTTTTAAAAGTTATTTTCCTTTTTTAAAAAATTATATCTTTCTTTTCCTTTGTTGCTCAAGGCAGCATATATAAATAGTATTCTGTCCCATAAGTTTCCTAACAATAGCACCTTATGGTATAGGTTGAGATTGGCTCAGGATTGGTTCAAAATTATCCAATAAACTTTGCTTAATGCAAATATGGGCAGCCTGGTGCTCCTTCACAGTCCCTTACCTTTAGTGATGCTGGTTGGGATTGGTGAATATGGGATCCAAAATCTATAATACACCAATTGCAATGTGATCTGGAATTGGCACATGTTACCATCAATCCTTTGCAATGGACAGATCACTCCCTGTTGGGGGTTGCACCTCCCTGCAGAGAAGCAAAACTTATTCAAACATTCCTGCTGGGACCTGTTGGGTTCCAGGACAAGCTTGGGATTGTTTCTGGGACTCTGGTATAAATGTGGTTTGACTGAGTTCTTGGTTGCTACTTGGAATGAGATGGCAACCTTGGCCTTTGATTGGCTTATATCTGTGCTGCCCCTCTCTGCAGGTGGATCCCAAAGGGCCTTCTGATTTTCAGAGTAGCTTTGAGTGATGAAGTGCTATAAGATGTTCTTAGAATATTGCTGGAGGAAAACAAAGAGTGTTCTTAACTAAGCATACTGTATACTTCAGGGGGTAAGAATGCTTCTTAGGGATTACTTCATGGTGATACGACTCATTCAAATGTAGCTATTATTCTTCCTTATAGCGTCCACAGAGTGCCAAATATTGGCCCTTTTCAGAGTAACCTGGTCTCTCTTTAATAAATAGGGTTTGTGGGAATGCCTACAGGGCCACTGTGAGGATTATTCTAGCCATCTGTCAGATAAAGATTCTTGGATTAATACAGAACTGGAACCTGCGGGTCCTGATGAAAAGACAGGTTCCTTGCTGTGAGTTGGCTAAATCACTTGTGTTTTAAATTTCTGTCCCTCCTGCTTAATTAATGTCACCTAGGAGGTGACAGATGGTTAGGTCCAGGCAGTGGTGAATACATCTCTGTGAAGGGGGGTAGTTTCATTCATCTTGAAGGAAGCTGTTGTTTGCCTCCATCTCAAAAGACCATTGCTGGATCCAACATTTCCCCCCACCCCATTTTCAATGTTCCCTTTTAGGGAATGTGGTTGGCCTACTACTACAAAGGATTTTGGAAGGATTATCAAGATATTTAACATTCAGGATTCAGGCCTGCCTATAATACTGAGGCAGCATTCATTGTGCTTGTGAATGACCTCTGGTGAGTTCAGGATTGGTATAATGTACGTATTTATTCTGGTCCTCTTTGAGTTCTCAGAAACTTTCAATACCATCAACCTTATGATTCTTCTTGCCTGGTTTAGGAAATTGGCAGTCATTGTGTTATAGAAGTTATTCTTCAAGGTCAGTTCTACTTGGTCTTGGTAGGGGATGAGAAGTCAAGCCACAGGCTCCACCTGTATGGGGTGCCTCAGGGTTCTACCTTCTCATCAGTCTGTTTAATATCTACATGAACTTTCTGGTGAACACAGGGCTCACTTTCTGCTGAACTTTCTGCTGAACACAGGGAACAGTATTAGTATCATGCTGATGCATTTCTACCTTGTGCTAACTAAGTGATGCCACAGAGGTCCTTTCCCAGTGCCTGAAGTTTGAAGGACTAGATAGGAGAGAACAGGTTTCAGCTTAACACTGGTAGGAATGTCTGTGGCTTTAGAAGTTTTCTACTTTTAATTCTGCCTAGAAGCACTTCCCCTGACAGAGTTCGTGTACAACTTGGAGGTCCTCTTGGGCTCATGGCTCCTATTTAAAGAGCAGGTGCAGCCATGACTGGGAGAGCCTTTGCTCAGGTTTGGCTTGTGCACCAATTTTTAAAGGGCAGAGCACACACAATTGTGTCCATATCTGGATTGGGAGATCCTCCTAATGGTTCCTCATTCCTTAGTCACCTCCTGTTTGGATTACTACAATATACTGTACATGGGGCGGCCCTTAAAGAACATGAAACTGCAGCTGGTCCAGGATTCAGTGGGGATTTGTTTTTGTCTCTTGCAATACTGCTATTCCATGAGCTCCACTGGCTCTCAGGCTTCCAGGTGCATTGTTACCTATAAAAGCCCTGTATGGCACAGGGCCAGGCTACTTCAGGATCATCTTTCTCGCATTGTTTCTGCTTGCCACATTAGATCTAGCAGAGGGGGCATGTTCTGGATCCCTTCCATTAAGCAATGTCACATTGTTAGACCCAGGACTCATGCCTTCTGGGCGGCAGTGCTTGCCTTGTGGAATAGCTGTCCTCTCAGAGAGCCAATAGTGCCTACTCTGCTAGCCTTTTTTAAGACCCTGAAAGTATCTGGGCCAGGTTAGGCAAACTCTGTTGTGCGTGGGATTTTGCCTTTAATGATTGGGTTTGTTTTTAATCTTTGTATGCTATTCAGAGATGGGCAGTCCTACAAACAAACAAACAACAAACAAGACCTGCTGTTTGATACTAGTGATTTCATCTATTAATCTGGAATTTTCTAGATCTAAAGGCTCTGTCAAAAGGCAACCAAACTTTCTTTGTTTTTCCTTGAAGATGTCTTACTTCTCACCCAACTGAACTCTTCTTCAGTTCTGACTGAATGGTGGAGAATGGAAGGATTTATATTTCTTACAGTCATTTGTCGTTAGCACTCTTTCTAAGAGTCATTGAGACCACTTGAAGATTTATCTGTACTCTTGGGGTCACTTGAATAATGCAAATGGCTGTGCAACAGAAAGAGTGCTAACGACCACATGATTGCAAGGAACATAAATCCTTCCATTCAGTCAGAACTGCAGAAGTTTCTTGGATGGGCAGAGAAACGTCTTCAAGGAAAAACAAAGAAAGTCCAGTTGTCTTTTTAAAAAAGCACTTTGGGACAACCATGACCTGGATGACTGAGAATCTCCATAGACTCTATTCTACGTTACCCTGCACTACAGCAGAAAGGTCAATTGTTAGGTTATGCATGGTCGGGATTCTGCTTGTGTTTTAATTATAGATCTATTTCTTAATAAATATACATCCATAGATTTGATTGATTTAATTGCTTTTTCAGTGCATAAATTTCAATGTACTCATCCAACTATAGGAGATGACTGGGCAGGTTTTATGTAGGGTTGCCACATTTTTGACAGTGTTAGATTTATAGCTGATTTAATTTGTGTGGGTTTTATGCAGGGCTGTCACATTTTTTACAATCTCAGATTTATAGTTGGTTTAATTCTTGCTTTAATTCATTTAATTCATATACAAGACCGTTTTGTACATTTTGTACAAAAAATATAAACTGTCATATTAAGCCTTTGGTTTTAATCTCTTTACACCACCTAACATCATCTTGGTGAGATGGGTGACTATATAACTATTATAAATAAATAAGTTAATGATGTCTTATGTTTTTTAGAAAGACCAGAAATCCCTATTTCTAATCTCATTTTAATAATACCTGAATTTAGCATCCTGTCTCATTGTTCTACATATTGAAGTAAATCCAAAATGATACTATATTCAGGAAATAATACAGGAAATAATATGGGTGGGTTGATTGTGATCTGACTCTTTTTTCAGCAGGTAAATTTGAATTTATCTCCTGCTTTGATGCAAAATGAAATATGACCTAAATAGATCTAGAATTTTTTTGAATATCTGGGGATGATAGAAATGTGATTAAGATGAGTGTTGCTCAGAAGTTGATTTACATTTTGGGATGCCATCCCACATTCTATTCTATGGTTTTAAATTTATTTACAGGATGCTGAATATATTTCTTTAGCAAAGACATCCTGTGTGATTTCTACTGCACAATTTGTAATGTCACATTGAGGAAGGTTGATTTAACTTTCCACTTTTTTCAGGCTTATTGCTGTGGCATTTTTCTAGCTTTGGTTATTGGCTAGTATAAGGAATTTTAGACTCCACCTCTTCCCGGAAAACTGCTCCAGAAATATCATTTAACTTCACTGAAATCCCAACATGTACTGAAATCTCTGTTTCTTCAGATATTGATATCAGGTCTACACATAATGCTGAAAGTCTTACATGGAAATTATTAGGCCACACATATTATTTTGATCCTTTTTACAAAAAAAAACAAAACCCATCTTATATTATGAGGTAAACCCATTTTTAAAATGGCATTTACATCTTTTTTAGGGGACGGAATGATCTGGATTTGTCACAATGTTATTACTTTGGATGAACTCACTTCTGATGAAATCTTTTGCAGAATTAAAAAAAAGTTTGATTTAACTCAGAGTGCTTTTTGGCAATTTATTCAATTTAAACATTTCTTATTTGGTTTATTCCATATCTGAAGTGGTCAGAGGCTTTGGAAGAATTGACCGGCTCCTAGCTAGAAGCCTTATTAAAATAGGAAGGTAATAAAACTGATACTGGTCAGCTTACATGACCCAAAAAATAAGCTTATATCTCCTGTCCAATTAAATCAGTGCAAGTTTCCTTTAAATATGCAATTAGTGTTATATGATCTTAAAATGAGGTTACTTCAAAAAAGTTTCATCTCTATTAAACATTTCAGTTAATTGTAAAAGGAGTTTATTTACTTGTTTTACATGATACACATCTACCAAAGGGTAATGAGCAAAATTAAAAATGGAATCAAAGCCACTATTCATTACATGAAAACAACAAAAAAGAAACCCTAATAGATATAACAGCATCTTCATCAGAGATCCATTAACACAACAGCCAAGTCCTCATGGCATTCTGAAAGGCCAGCAGTCAGGACAATCTCTATCTCAGCCAGGAAGCAGGCACAACAGAGAAGACATGGTTCTTAGGACCCGCTAAATTCCACTGCTTCACCAATGAGACCCAGTGCATGCATGTTTTGCCCAAATTGGTGGAAAGCAGAAATCAAAACAAAGAGATGTCCCACGGGTAACTTAGCCACATGCCACGGAGGGTTTTAAAGATGACAAGCATTCTGGGAATCAATATAGTTCAGGTAGCAATAACGTTATGTGGATGATGCACCCAATGCTGCACAGGTGCTATGATTTGGACCATGTGAAGCTCCAAATGCTCTTCAAATGTTGGAGAAATGTGAAATCCTCACCTAATGACAACTTGATCCTGGCCTAATGACTGCAAGCAAGAGTACCAAAACTGCTGTTTCTAAGGAGTATGATCACTTAGCAATGGAAATTCCAATGCCAGTTAGGCTTGCTTATAGAAGATGGACAATGGCTGTCTGTGGTTGGTACAATTTTGATTTTTGGAATCAAGGAAGCATGAATTTAGCTTGATTCTTTTGCAGTAGATCCTGGAGTACATGTTTGAAAACAATAGGACTGATTGGTTCCTATTTGGACTATTTAGATCCAAAGCAGGAGTGGATTCTACTTACTTTTACTACCGGTTCGCATCGCATCCACTTGCTTTGCTTGCGTGCCCACGTGCTCTTCTGAGCATGCACAGAAGCTTCTGCGCAGGCGCAGATCACCTATGATGACGTCTGGGTCAGTGGGCAGAGCCTCTCGCCGGTTTTACTACCGGTTCTTGCGAATCGGTCCGAACCAGGGGCAACCCACCACTGATCCAAAGGTGCCAAATTCTGACCTATCATCCAGGGACAGAAACCCAGGTGCTTGAGCTCTCCCTGCCCCCAGACCTGCTTCCATAGCTTAGTACTTTTAATAATTATTCAGCAGAGATAATGGACTGAAGTGGAGGCTGCTTTCTGCCTGAGTTAAACTGCAGTCCTACCAAAAAAGTTGGTTTGAGAATGTGTGTGCAGAAGAAAATGTTTCTGGTGCTATCTAGCATGAATCATGCTGCATTTCAGAAAATGCTTTCTTGCTCTGAAATGTTGAATAATTAAGCACATTGGAATCTGAGCCAACAGTTTTTAGTAGTGTGAATATTTAGAACTCAGTGTTACTGCAGCAAATATGTGATAAATTGATCCTTCCTTCCTTCCTTCCTTCCTTCCTTCCTTCCTTCCTTCCTTCCTCCCTCCCTCCCTCCCTCCCTCCCTCCCTCCCTCCCTCCTTCCTCTTTTCTAACAAAAACCTTTCAATTCCACAGTGATGGAGGTGGATAGCAAGTTTAATTGACAGCCAGACATTTGATTTATAAACAAATCTGCTTTATATTTACAGTGAAATTTGCAGAGGCAGCAATTTTGTTTTGCTTAGAAACTAGAATACCTTTGGGTGGAGGAGCAGGCACGCTGCCATCCCTTTGCCAGCAAAGAAATCCACTCTGTTTCATCCAGTGATTTATCTGAAGTGTGACCCCCAAGTGAGGAGAAAGAGAATGGGCATAGGGTGTGTTGATTGCCCTTGACTCACTTCGGAACTGGGATATATTGTATGTGTAAAATGCTTTGAGCCGCTGGAGCTATTTCAGAGTCATAAGTCTCCTCCTTATGTAAATAATCATGACATATGCCTCTGCTTACTGCTGAGCCTGAGGGGGTCGGAAAGTGGGTGGAGGCTGATTGCTGGCTTCTGTCGTATGTTCATGAGTATGTATTTATGGAGAGTCGTTCAATCCTCTCTCCTGTCGGAGGATCCATGGCTCTCGGCTGCTGACAATGCCTGCCTGCTTAGAGTTCTGCACCTCTGTCCTGTGAAAGAGAAAGCTGCAAGGTAGCCAAGCCACCTTGCGCAGTACGATGGGGGGACAGCTAACGAGAAGCACAATATACGGTAAGGAGCTGGCCAGCAGCACTGATGGTTAGGCAGCAAATTCTTAATGTTGGTAGATTGCTTGCCTTTTGCCTGAGCCTTCTGCAGCAAGGGACAATATGGCTCAGAAAGGTAAGTGAGTTATAGCAAGGAGCTGCAATCTGCCTGGTTTCCTTCGTACTCTCTGCCTTTTCTTTTAGAGACAATCTTCCTATGAGAGACTTTATTTAATCCAGAATTCACAAGGGCAGGAGGGGTGGGGGAGAGAGAGAGAGAGAGAGAGAGAGAGTATACCTATGTGCCTCTTTTATCTGATTGTATGCAATATATTGCTTTTGTTTTATTGCTTCGGACAAATGTTTGTCTAAAGAATATTGCTTCCTGTGGGTTGACAGATATCCTGTATGGGGAAAAGAAAAAGAAAAGAGCACTGGGAGTGTTTGACAAGACAGTCTGAAAGCACAGAAGATGCATCCACTTAAGAAATGGATCAGGGTTTTATCTTAAAGATTTCCTGGTTAGTGGGATATGGTTCCCTCTGACTGTAATGGCATTTGCTTTACAGTACAGTACAGCTTGTTAAGAGCTGATCCATTGTAAATCTTTTTAGCACAGAATGCTGCTTGCCTTGACGGGATCATGGAGAAGAGTACATAAGAGAAGAGGGAGGGGCATTGCAGGGACAAAAGTTTCAAGATGATGAGCAAGATGGAATATTCTCTGCATGCTTGTAGTTGGTGATTTTACGGACATTAAGGCATATCAGCTTGAGTAATTTCAGTGGAAAAGTTAAGCATTTCTTCACACTGATATCAATAAGGCTGAACAGCGCTTAAACTTTGGATGGAGCAGAATATACTTAACACAGAAATTATTTATTCTTCACAGCTGTTCTCTGTTACTTTTTTATATTGCATAGCAAACTCTTTTATTTTAAAGTATTAGTACAAATGTCCATTGCTAATAAAAATGCAAATCAATGATTTGTCAAATGATTAGATGTTCAGTGTCAATATTTTATTCACAACATGGAACCATAATATTACCTATTTTTATAAGCATATCACATGTCACGTATTGTTTGCAAAATAGTGTTAATGTATTTTCACAACAAAACTGAGGAACCCAATAAAAAGTGCTGGGTTTTCTTCAGATTTTAAAGGATATATGGAGCTGTTAATCTGGGTGAATAATTACTATCATGAATCTGACTAAAATCTTTGCCTTAATTGTGAATTATTTCTGGAAAATTTTATTTACTAGAAGTTAGTAGTTATTTCTGCATATGGTGACCATACTGTATTGGCTTAATTTATTTGGAGAATGATTAAACAAGGAAGATAGCACAGAAAAAAGGTTGTATGGTTAGAACAGTATGGGAGAAAAAATATTTCAGTTAATGAAAACTGTAGGTACAAGGTTCTAGTTGCTGCAAAAGTCCTATTAAAACTATTAAAAAAGAAAATGGAAAAAAACCCTGCAGTGTTTAAGTCAGAGATACATTTCTTCATGCTATGCTATTTATTGTAGAGCACTAAATGGTCAGCATGCAAACGCTAGTAGATTAATAGGTACCACTTCGGTGGGAAGGTAACAGTATTCCGTGCACCTTTGGCGTATAGCCAAGCTGGCCATATGACTACGGAAATTGTCTTCGAACAATGCTGGCTCCCTCAGCCAAGAAACGGAGATGAGCACTGTGCCTTAGAGTTGGACATGACTGACAGGGAAACCTTTACCTTTTTAATGAATTACTACCATGAAATACCAACTTTCTATTTTTTTCTTTCATTGCCATAAAAAATCCCTAGTATTGGTTGGAATAAACAATTTTATAGCATAGAGTCTACATGCATATTCTCCATGGTAGACTTGACACATAATTTTTACCTATACATTACCTAGTCATCATACCCCTTATGAGGAAAAAATTACCGTATGTTCTGGATTTGGTAACTTCATAACTTTCATTTGGGATATGCCTGTTTTCTTTCCCTTGATGCATGATTTGAATCCCTAGAGAATCATTGATTCATTTCTCTGCCAAAATTCATCTTTTAATGGATCTGTGTTTGGGATTATGCATATTGTGTTGGATGTTGGCCTGTTTGGTGTTCAGCTTCTTCCAAGTTTCTTAAAACAAGATTTCGAGATAGAATGGGCTTTAATATACTGCAGTTATAAAAGTTCTTAAAGTAATATTTTAAAATGAGAAATGGTGACAGATTGGTAGTGGTTGATCCTTCCTTCCTTCCTTCCTTCCTTCCTTCCTTCCTTCCTTCCTTCCTTCC
>WNWU01000032.1:9695377-9714931 GCA_012654045.1 Ptyas mucosa | reverse complement strand
TCCTTCCTTCCTTCCTTCCTTCCTTCCTTCCTTCCTTCCTTCCTTCCCTCCCTCCCTCCCTCCCTCCCTCCCTCCCAGTGTTGAGTCAACTCCTAATCACTGCAGGGACTAGTTCCAGCATTACCAGTATTCTTGGTAATATTTTCAGAAGTGTTTTGCTATTATCTTGCATTACTTTCTTCCTAGGGTGAAGTGAGAGTGACTAGCCAAAGTCTCCTGGCTGGCTTTGTGCGTATGGTAGGACTAGAACTTAATGTCTCTCAGTTTCCAATCAGATGCCTTAACCACTACACCAAACTGCCTTGAATAGGTCTCATAATCAGGACTAGAAAATTATATTATTGTTTTGAAATAAGTTACTGAATCACATAAGAAAGGGATACACGAAAAGTATAGGAATCTGATACTCTTGAAGAAGATAATTTGCATCCATTCTTGAAAGTTATATCCATGCTATTGACTGGAGATTAAGTCTTGAATCTTTTCATTGTGCACAGAGCAGATGAACAATAGACCGACTGTTCAGAGTAATAATACACTAATTTAATTTTGTGCAAACAGAAATTGTCCTTTTCATATGCAATATGAATAAAAGCAGTTTCTAAAAAAATTCAACAGAAGTGGTTATTTTCTTAAAATTAGGCAGACAGTTGGGTCCTTCTTTCCCTTTCTATTAGATTATACTGAATTTGTTGACTAAATCTACATAACGTACACATGGTATTGATTTAAAGCACAGTTGCATGTATAAGTATACATTTAGATTATATTTCAGAGTAATAAAAGTGGACACTGTTTCTATCATAGCTGGTGTTTTATCGTTCTATTATTTAGAGATAAAGCCACTAATTTACAAGGAGTTTGATTTCTATCAACTTTTCTTATTTGTTTTAAGAAGATGTGTATAACAATTCATGGACAACTCTTGCTTTCCAAAAAGACCATTACACCTCTTTTTAGAGGAAGATTTCATTTAAAGGTATGAAATACAAGACTTAAAACATCTGTTTACCTCCCTCCCAAACTCCAAAAGGACAACAAAATAAAACCCATTCTGTAATGTTTCACCCAACCACTTAAGGAAGACCTGGCAGAACTCATAAAATGTATGATTAAGGGCTACGAGTAGATCTCAGGTAGCACATTTTGATCTGCATAGAAAGCAGAGTTGGTTTAAACATTTCCTACAACTTCTCTTCTTGTTCATTTAAATTTGGAACAAGGTAAATATTTTGCATGTATTCATACAACAGCTTCTTCTGTTTAATTATATCCAGTTCTTGGAGAATGCCTGACAGGCCTCTGCAGTTTTCTTGGCAACGTTTCTCAGAAACTTTTACCAATGCCTCCTTCCTTGGGCTGAGGCAAAGTGATTGGCCCCAGGTCACCCAGCTGTTTTTGTGCCCAAGGCTAGACTAGAATTCAGAGTCTTTCCATTTTTAGCCTGGTGCCTAAGCCACTGCACCAAAGTGTTCCAGCAGTAATAAAAAAATATAATTCCATGTTAGGGATTCCTAGGGAAGATTTTTAAAACAATTTTGTTAAACTGATCATAGTAGTGGAAAAATGAGGAACGGAAAGGGGGAACAAAAGAAGTGTAAAGGGGAAAAAGAGGGAAAAGCATTGACCTCTAACTCTTTTCAGTGCAGTAGAATAAAGTAGAATAAAGTAATAACATTACAGCCCCAAAATTTTACTTTTATATACTTAATATGTACTATAACAACAAACCTATCTAATCAGCAAAACCCAAAGTTTCACTTTTTTCCATCTCAAGCACAAAATCCAGAAATAGTTTCCAAGTAGAAACAAAGTTGTATGTATTATTTTCTTTGATTAAAGCAGTTAATTTAGCCATCTCTGATAGATCCATCAGTTTTCCAGCGCTTCATTCATTGTGGCAATTAGAGTACGGTATCTTTACATGTTTGTGCATACAGCATCCTTGCTGCTGTCAGCATAAAGAACAGTAAGGGAGATTCGTAGAAAGAAATAAAAAAGAATGCTTTTGATACAGAGATGCCTTCGTATAAACCTGTATGTGTACCAAACTTCAGTTATTAAAAGAGAATATTGTATAGTGGATCAGTGCACAAGAAAGTACAATCAAAATGATTAAAGAGCTAGAAAAAAATAATCACATCACCTCTGTAGTGAAAGCAAGTTGCTGTTCTCCTTCCTTCATAATGCTAGAATCTTTTGTTGTATAGTAAAGTTGAACATTTGGCCATTTATTTACTTATTAAATTTATATGCCTAACTCCCAGTTTCTGGATGGTTTACAAATTCTTAAAAATAAAACAGATAAAAAGAACAAGACAGCAGAGATAGCAAACCCAAATGGGAACATGAAAAAGAAAAAAAGTGTTTCTGTCTATGTGTAAGTGTGTATGGAGGGGGTTTAGGGGTGTGTGTGTGTGTGTGTGTGTGTGTGTTAGTCACACTTGTCAAAGGCCTGCACAAAGAGCCAGATCTTCGGAGACATTCACCATACCAGTAGCATTTGAATCTCGGTGGAATCTCTGATTCAGTGCTATCTGAATCTCTGGAGAACACTCTTTCATAGGGCTAGCTCTGCTATACAGAAGGTATGCTTCCGGGATCCTAATAGATGCCCTTGTTTAATCAAAGGAACCCAGAGTGTGCCAATACCAAATGAACAAAGACAGGACTTCTTAAACCTTTCCAAAATTCAATTAAAATCTGTTTCTGGAAGAGGTAGCAAAGAAACCAACTTGAGCAGTTTTAAAAAGGATTAGGAAAAACAAAAAGGAAATTAATTGTTCAATATTATCTCTTAAAACAAGAAACAGTGGTGGTGGCCCCAGAGCACCTGATTAGTTACGTTGAGATCCAGACTATTGAAGTAGGTAAGTCTTTGGTGTGATTTAGCACAGCAATTATATACTCATCTAAAATGAACATAGCCAGGTGATTTCAGCTTTTCAGAAGGTTGCCTAAAGATGCCAGTTCCTTGAAAAGTGGCTCTCTCATAATAATAAAAGCAAGAGTATACATAAAACCTAACCAACTGGACGAAGAAGTAAAAATGATTGCAAATGTTTTTAAGAAGAATGACTTTTTTGTCAGATGTAAAAGAGGATTATTATTTTTAATTACATCAGATATAATAGCAATTGCAGATAATAAGAATAACATGGACTGGCTACCCTAAAAACTAGCATTCATTCTTGGAGCAAAGCATGCTGCAATTCTATTATACCGTTTATAGTAATTGGCTACCAGTTATTGTGCAAGGCAGCAGATGTCCATAATAAAATACTGTGTGCGTGGAGTTCAATATAATGATGTTGAAAACAGCATAAATAGAAGGGCACAGAAGTTTCAATAGTATCAGTTCTGTATTCCACCCACAAGAAAAATATCATTTCTTCTTGAACATTAAAAAAAAGACACTCTTTCAGTTATGTGATATGCTTCATTTAAGAGTATTTTTGTGTGGATAGCTTTTTACACAAGAAACGTTTGTAATACAGGCTTCTTAGAACAAGACAAGTATGAAAAAAGCAGATTAAATAGCTGGATCTCTTTTCTAATTATTTAGTTATATGAGAAGAAAACCACAAAACTCCCTTACTTTCTTCATTTGTTACATACTTATATACTATCCTCAGATAATCCACAATAAAAAATGCACATGGATATCGAATTATAAAAAATAATATTCAACATATCAGCTTTAAGTTTTCTTCCATTTTTATAACGGAGATAGGGAATTTATAGTAAATGAGTAATCTTTTAATGAAAGATAAAGCTGAATAATACATGAAGAGCCCTGCTCGATCATATGCCAGTTAGTCCCAAATAATGTACATAAATATGTTTGAGAAGCTCATAGACTTTAATATGGGTATTATACATTTTTTAAAAATGGAATTTTAAGTAGATTGGGAGTGATAAAAAAGGTGCAAAAGCTAAGTGAAAAAATATTGAAGCGTTACTAAAGGGAGACAATGTTATTTCAGCACTTATTATATTGGATGATCAAAAACTGATTAGAAGCATATTATGTATTTTATTACATTTTCATTTTGTACACTAATTGTATCAAAGCATATTAACATTTCTCAATTTAAATGGGAAATGTCCTATTTAATTCTATTAGTCTCAGATGTATAACTAGTTGTTTATATATTCAGCAATACTATTACCATAATAATTTGGCTTGCAAACACCCAAAATAGGAACAAGGATAGGTTAAGACAACACTTTTTTTGAAATTGACTGTGAAAACTTGATAATGCATTTGTGAAAACACCATCTTAGGGTTACACTTTCCTTAAAGTTAAGGGTGGGAAACCTAGAGCAATAGGTTATAATTCTAGGTAAAGATAGAGATATATATTGTTGCTCAGGCCTTACATTCTTTAAAGGAGTGCTGTTTGTTTACTTTTATAAAAACTAATCCATGTGTCGACTGGATTAATCCATAGTCTGTCTGTCTGTCTGTCTGTCTGTCTCTCTCTCTCTCTCTCTCTCTCTCTCACACACACACACAAATATAGCAGTAGCATTTAGGCATATATACTGTCCCAAAGCGCTTTCCAGCACTGTCTGGGCAGTTTACAATGTTAAGCATTATTTTCATATTGCCCTCAACAATCTGGATTCTCATTTTTCCAACCTCGGATGGCTGAGTCCCGTCAGGATCAAACTCAAGGTTGTGGGCAGAATTTTCCTATAATACCGCACTTTAACCACTATGCTACCAGAGCTCATCTATAATCTATCAATCTATCATGATGTAATGAACTTGCCAAATTAAAATTTTCTGATGTTCCCTTGAGTTGAACAGCATTACGTTTTCAAGTAAGATTAATTAAAGATTAATACTTTGGAGCTTACCTGACAGATGTGTTAAAGAATAGTCTGCTGCTTCCAATCTAACATTTAGAGTAATTTTTAAAATTGCCATTCAACACTTCCTCCTTTTCCCCAAACACTCTCTCAGAGGCTGAAAAAAAGGCACACTTTTCACCAAAACTAGGCAAGCTTATATACTTTCAGTTTTCCAGCAACACTTTCTTCCCATTCTTAAAAAAAACTGCACTTAGCCTTTTTATAAGCCCAAGAAATTATTCTTCATTTTTCCTAAACTGCTCTGATATTCCAGCACAATAATTAAACTGTCCTCTCACACTCTGCATATGAAAAAACCCTGCCACTGTCCCTGAGTTTATCCTTCAGTTTCTTGACAAAAGAGATGAACTGGTATACATTCATACCGGTAATAGAATTTATGGGGAAAAATGTTTTGAGAGTTGTTTTACTAAGCCTATAAGCAGTGGTGGGATTCAGCCAGTTCTCACCACTTTGGGAGAACCAGTTGTTAACTTTCTGAGCAGTTTGGCAAAGTGGTTGTTGGAAGAAATCATTAGAGCAGAGAACCGGTTGTTAAATTACTTGAATCCCACCACTGCCTATAAGTTGTGGAAATAATTGAAAAGTTGGTACTGGTTGAATTCAGTTTTATTTCAACACTTCTAAAGAGATGATGGCAGGCTAGTTGGGGGCAAAAATGAATGGAGCGTTTCCCTGTCTCTGGTCTGCCATCTGAAATGGATGCTTCTAACGATAGCTCTGCCCTAATAAATCCACATCAGATGAACCCAGAGAAATGCACAATCTCACCTGCCTCTTCCTCTTCTACCAGATGAATTTGCTCTACCACAAACATCCCTTATGAGATTTACTACAAATGTGTGAATTACAGGTAGTCCTTACAACAGTTTGTTTAGTGACCAAAGTTACAATGGCATTGAAAAATGTGACTTATGACCATTTTTCATAGTTAAGACCATTGTAGCATCTCCATGGTCACATGATCAAAATTTAGACACTGTGCAACTGACTCATAATTATGACGGTTGCAGTGTCCTGTGATCATGTGATCACATTTTGCGACTTTCCGAGAAGCAAAGTCAATGAGGAAGCCAGATTCACTTAACAACCATGTTATTAACTTAGCAACTGCAGTGATTCACTTAACAACTGTGGTGAGAAATGGGGCAAAACCCACTTAACAACTGTCTCACTTGGCAACTGAAATTTTGGGCTCAGTTGTGTCATAAATCGAGGATTACATGTATAACTTCAACAATTTGCAGACAGTGGGAATGGTAGTCCAAAATCTTGAAAACATCAAGATTGGAAAGGCTGAATGCTATCTATAAGCTGAAGAAAGAGACAAAACCCAATCAGATTGTCTGTTTTGTAGAATTTAGATTCAACAGTTTGTGACACTAAGTATGCCACATTGAAAAGAAGTAAAGGCATGTTAGTCAAAATGTTCTCCACATATACTTACAAAGCATTTTGCTATATATATAAAACATACACAGCTTCCCTTCCCTGTTGCAAGTCCATATGATATTTGTTCTGAAAACTGTCATATGAATTATTTCAGTGTTTGCTGTGGTTGGGTTTTGTTTTCAGGAAACAAACCATACTATTGGGCGTGCCCATTTCAGCAAAATTTGCAAATTCAAATAAAGGCTAATCTAGCAATTCCAGAGAAACCGAACCTGTAGGTTGTTTGGAAAGTGGTTATCTTACACTAACTACCGTAATTAGCATTATTTTTTGAGATCTTGTGGTTTTTTTTGTTTTCTTTCAGAAATAATCAGGCAAATCCTACTTATTTGTTTTTATGCAAAATGCATACTTATTGTGCAAATCCTGCAAAAGTCTTCTATCCTGTTGACTAGCTTTACTACAAAATACTTGATTTGTTGTGTCTTTATTTTATTTTGGTGCTTTCAAGAGAGTTTATAACTTCTGGCGACTGCAGAAGTTTTGAGAGTTTATAACTTCTGGCGATCTGCAGTTTTATTGACAAGATCTTTCAGAATGGTTTGTCATTGCTTCCTTCCTAAGGCCGAGAGAAAGTGACTGGCCCAAGGTCAGCCAGCTGGCTATGTGCCTAAGGCTGAACTCAGGGTCTTCCCATTTCTAGCCTGGTGCCTTAGTCACTACATCAAAGTGCTTACTTTTAAGTTTTACTGACGCATAACAGGAATTCTCATTCTCTATTCACTAATCAACCCTTTCTCAAGCAGGATAAATTTTATGCTGCGGTATTATTTTTTTAAATCAGAACTTGAAGATCCATTAACCACAAGCTTAGTACAAAAAGGAGACCTCAATTGTATTTGGATTTAATTTCAGAACTGTATAGAAGTTTTAGCTCTTCTTAACAAAATTTCATTCCTTGTTATATCAGGCTTCATTCATTTTAACAGGATAATTTAAGGTACTTAAAAGGTAAATTCAAAACCAGAAACTTTTGCTAATGATTCTAATAATATTAGAATAATTAATAAATAATAAATGTAGAAATATTCTAATTTTACAATCTACATTTACTCAAATGCATTAGTGGATCCTAACCTATTATCTGCTTTGCCAAAATCAGGAGAAATGAGTTTAAAAATGAAAGCAATGTTCATTTATTATTAAGCTTCCATGCCACCCATCTCACCAAGACAAGTTATGTTGGTACTGCTTCAGATTAATCTAAGAAGAGAATTAAGAACTCTGCTTCTTAACTGCCTGAAGAGAATGCTAATTCATACATACAGTATATATTTCTCTTGCTACTTTCTTTGGGGGAAAGCAACATATACAAAGCACAAAAAAGTAAGAGCAAAACCAAGAATAAACCAAAATAGGGAAAGACATGGTTAGCTCATTTTGTATCTTGGCATATTGTTGCAAAACACTCTTGCTTTCACCATTTTCAGGCATAAGTTTGCATGCTATGTTTTGTCCTTTAAATGTCATCTCCCTGTTTAGGAATTCATGAATTAAATAATTATTCTAGCTGATGGTGCTATAATTGTATTAATCTCACTGTGTATAAACTAAATTGTTTTCAAAATGACTCCGTTTTAACTTGTCAGTTTTTAAAAACTGATTTTGCAAAAAGAATATTGGAAACGTTGGACATGTTTTCTGGATCTGAAAATCAGAACACCCACACCATAAAGAGACCCAGTTTAGTCTAGTGGTTAAGGCACCAGATGAAAAACTGGGAGACTGTGAGTTCAAGTCCCACTTTAGCCATGAAAACTGGCTGGGTGACCTTGGGCCAGTCACTGTCCTCTTCTGCCCAGATATTGCATGCATTCTTAGTCTTCAGTTAAAAAGGTCCACTTTAATAATAGATACTTTTGTTAGAGGGTCATATATTAAAATTATAAATAAATAATTATTATTATAATTGCTTTAAAATAGAGAGTTAATTTGGTCTACTGGTTATGCTACCAGGTTAGAAACCAGGGAACCCTGAGATCAAGTCCTGCCTTAGCTATGAAAACCAACTGGATGACTTTGGTCCAGTTACTCTATCTCAGCCCAATTAAACTCACCAGGATATTGTGGGGAAAATAGTAGCAGGAAGGTGCATTGGATACGTTTGCTACCTTGAATTACTTCTAAAACTAACAAGGATGAAATACAAATAAATAAATACAAATAATTTTTCATTCTGCAGTTAAACCTAGAACACACCCTATTAAGTATCTATTTTTGAGCAAGGCCTCAATCTCCTGGGGCATTGAAGAGAATCCAGAAGACTATATATTTTTTCTAATTTTCTTCTCCAAGATTAAAAAAGGGTTGTAGCCTCAAAAGGAAAATTTGACATGGCAGATGAAGCATTCAATCGTGGAGATGTGCTCTTAGCAGCACTAGTTGTTTTGAATGAAAAAATGAAAGGGTCTGGAGAGTTCTAAACATCTTCACCCTCAGCTATGTTCTTAGCCTAGAAGAAAACGTAAACCAAACATTCATTCTCTTCCACTGTTCCTCCCTGAAACAGCATTGGACCCACCAAATACCATTTATTCTGGCACCAGAAACTCTGAATGAAACAAAGTCTCCTCTCAGAATTTTTCTTAGCTTCTTATCACAGATATTAGTCTTTTATTTTTCAGCAGAATGCAAATATCAGTTAAGATGTTTTTGCTCTTAGTAATCTTTCTTTATTATTATTTTAAACACATTAAATATATATAAATATGTAGGTTCTGTACAAGTCTGTATCCTTCAACAGTTTTCCCTGTTCCCTGTGTTCTAGTGGTCAGTTCAAATTTTATAGCACTCTGATGTATTATACTTATTTATTGCTTGACATAATAGTTTTAGGAGTAAGTACTCCAAATATTAGTTCCCTTTGCCTTAAAATCTTAACAGTTTTTGCCAGAATGTGTGTTCCTTCTTGTTTCCTTGATTTGGGCAATAAAAAAGATTTATTGAAACTTAGAACATATGTTAAAATAGAAAATAAATAACCCTGCAAGAAAGTTTTCTTGCTCTTTAAAACTTTCTTGGTTCTCTTCTGTCATTTGGGACTTGTTTATTACTTCTTTAAGTTATCTCAAGTTAGATTACCGTATTTTACATTGAAATAATTTTTGGAAGAGTTCATCTTCTCAGAAATATAAACATTGCCATTTTGCTTTCTTTTTCTTCTGAAAAATTCAAGATTCCAGTTTTTTTAAACTTCTAAATGTAATTCCTATTGTGGTATTTTCCTTCATGAATAGATTAGCAGAAGCATGCACATATTTTTCCTCGTTCAGGACTCTGCTTCACCTTTGAATAGCATGTTAAGGACCATGCTATGAACTAGTGAGTGGATCAGAATAATTGAGACTAATAAATGTATTATTTATTTTTGTGCCTTAACAAATTATCCAGCATTCAATGCAATTTCCAAAAGACCTCATGATTTCTTTTTGGTATGCACTGTGGCCAGTAGAATTCATAGCTGTTCTTGAATTTAATACACTGTACCATTGGTATGTATTGTCTGTTTCTGTATGAATTCTTATTAAGATTCTTTATCATTCTCTATCTTCCTATTGTTCCTGGCTTCTTCCACCTTTTCCAGCTCTGAACCAAATTCTGATTTATAATCTTGTTGAAATTTAATAGGATAGCTTCCAAGTTAAAGCAATGTGCATAGAAAATATTCCCAAGATAAAGCTTTCCATTACAGCGTAATTAAACTAGAAGAGAACACTGGCACTTTAAAAAA
The DNA here is from genome assembly GCA_012654045.1 of Ptyas mucosa. Lineage (NCBI taxonomy): Eukaryota > Metazoa > Chordata > Lepidosauria > Squamata > Colubridae > Ptyas > Ptyas mucosa. The sequence continues at coordinate 9,704,868 of WNWU01000032.1, read as the reverse complement.
TATCCCAGAACTAGATCCTAAAATACTATGACCAACATTTTTTCTTTCTTTCTTCCAAAAGATTAACTGTTAGTTTATATTTACCAACCGAGTGATTTTTTAAAAAGTCTGCACTACTTGAGAGGCCTATTGAAGGAAAGCAAACAACATTCACATTGATTTGTAGACCATAGAAATAAACGATGATCATTAAATATTCACAACTAGATTCTCCTTTTACATGGCTGGTGTTTCCAATGTCAATTTCTGTTTACACTCAGCGAGCATTCTACACTAATGGAAACTGAAGGTTTAGCATATCTCTATTCATCTGCACAACACTACTGGACAGGAAAGGGAAACAAATATTAGGTATCAGTGTTCAATACTATTTACTTTCAAATTGATTTGCTATGGTATTTCCTGTATTTAGTGCCTGACCTAAAATGTATTACTGTGTGCAGAATTCAGATCAATGTGCAATGTTTTTATGAATCACCGAAAACCACTGAAAATAGGCTATATATTAAAAACACATGCACCACATCATGAAAACATTGCATAGCTTCAGCAGTCTTGTTGGTTCAAGGAAAGCAAACATTCCTTACCATTTTGAGCCAGATCACACTGACATTCAACTTTCTGCCATTTTAAGTAATAGGCAGCCCATTTGTAAGTATGAGTTGTCTGTAAATTGAATGTTCTTAATCCAGGAATTGCCTGTATGTTATATTGTATTTGGTTAGGGTTAGGGTTATTTCCAGGCTTTCGTGGCAAGCCATAAATGCTATCCATCCATATCAACTGTAGTGTCTTTGGTGCTCTTTGAGCTTGGTTGTTTACCTGAAGATGTTTCACTACGCAGCTACGTAACATCATCTATGTACTTTGTATTTTTACTATATAGTCTTATATGTTTTCTAAAGATTTATAGATTTAGTTAAAATCTGGGACTAATTGCTGGGAAATACAGTAAATACAGAAAACAGAGTACACTTGTTCTTTCCCTTCTATATGTAGTTTCATCTAGAATTTATTTTACAGAATTTATTTTGAATTACTGATATTAAGAATTGTGACCAAAGAACATTTTGCAAGCTAAAAAAAAGTGTTTTGAATGCCGTATAGTCCCTTGACTTAAATATGTATGGTTACATTGTGATTATTTATGTTATTTATATTATATTGTAGTTTATGTTATACTGCATTTTTAAATAAATTACAATAGTCTCATAGCTAAACAATGATTTCATTCAATGTTTTTCACCAATAGTGGTTCCTTTTTGTTTGATTTAAACATCTGTTCTCTCTCTCCTTATTCTTGTCTCAGATTCCATTGGTGGGCCCTTTCCTGCTTCCTCTCATCGATGTCACCACAAGCAAAAGCACTGTCTACCCATCTCACAGTGTGGCACTCTCTCTGTCAGCCCACTGCTTTTCCATCCTCACACAAAGGGGTCACAGATCATTATGGATACCACTCAGAAAGTGGTCAAGCGACAGGCAAGTTTCTGCAACGCCATCACCTTCAGCAACAGACCAATAGTCATCTATGAGCAAGTCAGACTTAAGGTAAGTTGATGCTTCTTTCCACTTTCTGTGTTTTTAACGTTGGCTTGATATGCCAGCCTTTGCAGTATTTTCCCATATGTTTCCATACTGAAAGAAATTCCATATTTTGCAGAAATGATTTGATTTGTGGTATGATCTGAGTTCTCTCAATTTAGCAGGAAGGTGTCCCTTCTCTGTTATGGTTGAATGAAATTGTCCATGTGTTGTGGCCCACCAGTGGCCAGCAGAGCTGGCAGCAGATTCAGACAGTGAGAAGGTTGGGGAGGAACGTGGGCCAGTCCTGGAGTCTGTGGAAGGGTCAGATGATGGCTCTGAGTTGGAGGCAGAGAGGGGGCCAAGGCCATCTGGTAATTCTTTGCTGCCTCCGGAGTCTGACTTCAGTGAGGCAGAAGAATAGTGTTAGCCTGTTTCCAGTGTGCACATGCGCAGAGCTGCCAGGAGACAGGAACAATTAAGGAAACAGAGTTGACTTGGGAATAAGTCTTGGAGATGATTGGCCCCTCTCATAAGACATAAAAGAGAAGCGAATGGGACATGAGCTTTTGCAGGAAGCAATTAGTTCATCTGGCTGATTCAAGATTTGAAACTTCTGTTTGTGACTCTGTGCCAAGTTTGGCCTTTCCCTGAGCCTGGAAATTAGATCTTTGGCAGCGTTCCACATGAGATAGGTGAGTGTTGATAACCTTCCTCTGAAAGACTGTTTATCAAGCCTTGCAGACTGTAAATGAAGGTAATTTACAGCCATATGAATTAAAGAGGTTTGCCGGCACTACGTTTGTGCTGTTTAATTTCTAGGAAGCCTAGGTCAGAACACATGAGACCTGAAAAAATATATTGTTTTTCTTCTCTTTCCAAGAGAAAAGATGGAGCATTTGGAGATTCAACCTTCTATTCAGTTAGCAAACATTCCTCTAAAAATTATTATTATCTTCAGAAAATCTTCAATTTTAGCAAATTGGACTATCAATTCTGGTCCAGTATCAGGATTGCATCAAGAATTTTATTCTTTCCCCACCTATATTTCAACAACAAATTTAATCAGCTGGGAGTGTGATTTATGTCTAGAGTTGATGGTCTCTCTCTCTCTCTCTCCCTCCCATTAAAATGTTCCATTATAGGATGTGAAAAAATGGTTCCACATTAAATAAATGTGGAATCACTAATCATATTTTGTTGAATGATGCTTCAATAATAGTAAAAATCCTTAAACAAGTGCTTAAACAAAGAAACAATGCCATGCTACTTAAGCAATATTACTAATAATGCTTAAGCATTATTTTAAGTTATTAAGTATTTACTCTGCTTCCATTTAGAAACATTACAGAACCACCAAATCTTTGTATTATCTCTGTTTTATCATTATAACTTTACGGGTGGATTCACAAGTTGCTATATTTTATTTAAATTCCCCCTTCCCCCCATGATTACTGCATTGTCCAATTTCTGCAGCTGCAGACTTCTTGTTTAACCTGGTCTCTGGAAAACCGAATTAAGGAAGTTAATTCCTTAAATTGTTAAAAGTGTAATTAGTCTGCTTGAAAAGAATTCTTTTACACTTGGAATACTACATCAAGATGAATTAAATATAAAAATATTTGGTGTTATTTGGGCATGGATGGGACAGCAAAATATATGCCCTGATTGCATCTAGTAACAACAGATAGATGTTTGTCAGGAACAGGCAGGTTAGATTTATAGACAAAGATTGCATTATATGGATTAAATCATGCTAACAATGGAATTACTGTGAAATTGCCTCTAGACATCACCATGAAGATTGCAAACGACACACAATTTATTGTTACATTATTTGTATCACATCCTCATTCCTTTCAAAAACAGATCTCATAACATATTGTATTCATATTTCCACACTTTGTGCAAGCACAATTTCTTCGTCCGTATATCTCCACCATCAGATTGTTAAATGTGTTAAAATTCCTTATCCATTCATATTCTTAATCCTATGCATATCTTATAAAGAGGCAAAGTAATTATATTGATCTTGTTCTGTTTTTAGATCACAAAGAAGCAGTGTTGTTGGAGTGGAGCTCTTCGACTGGGATTTACATCCAAGGATCCTTCTAGGATTAACCCAGAAACTCTACCCAAGTATGCATGCCCAGATCTGGTTTCTCAAAGTGGATTTTGGGCAAAGGCCCTTCCAGAAGAGTTTGCAAATGAAGGAAATATCATAGCGTTCTGGGTGGATAAAAAGGGACGTGTATTTTACCGCGTGAATGATTCTGCTGCCATGTTGTTCTTCAGTGGGGTAAGGACAACTGAACCATTGTGGGCTTTGATTGATGTCTATGGACTCACTCGTGGAGTGCAACTATTAGGTAGGTACATATCTGAAAACAATACAGCGTTGTTATGAGTTGCTACAGTACATCCTTGTATTCTTGAGAAGAAATACTTTAATTCTTGCCTTATCTGAATTAGTAACGACTCTCCAGTGGCTGAACAACAGAATCAGGCCATTTCTAATGATGTGAGTTTCTGAAACAATATAGCCATCCATGCATTTTTATCTCTTGATTTTTTCCCCAACTCCATATCCTGTTATGCTTATCTTCTAGTCACCGTTTCTTGTTCTAGTTCCAAAAGTCAAGAAGTTAAAGAGCAATACAGCAGATTGTTAGTACACCTTAAAATTGTTTGTTTTGGACATAAGCTGTTAATGAGCGAAGGACTCAGCTGGCATGAACTAAACTTTATAGAGAGCTATTGTAGGCTTTTTGCATTTTATTGTCATTTGACTTTATGGCACATAGAAACAAAGAAAATGTCTTTGATCCATGCCAAGTCACTTCCATATGGCAGATATAGACAATGTCCCTGATTGGACTATTACCTCGAGAGTTGGAAGTGAAATGCTTTTAACTTAACTGGCTAGAAAATCTGTAAAATGGTCTTTTTAAAAAAAACTCCAACTGGAGAAGTAGGTAGCTCAATAATGGAAAAAATATCTCCCTCCCTCCCTCCCTCCCTCCCCCACACTCTCGTGTGTGTATGTGGTTTGCATGTGTGTGTGTGTGAAACAATTTGTCTGTGTCAAGCAAATGTCATAACTGCCAAGGCATTCAGAAGCTTCATCAGGCCATTTTGAAGGAAAGGAACAGAAATGAAATAAGACTGTTTCTGTCTTTGTGCAGTGGCTAATCAAAGTAAAGTGGGCTGCCTAAGACAATGTAAAACACAGCATGCAAACTGGACCACAGCACATAAGCCAGAAAACATTATTGTCATCTTGAAATAGGAAAATACAGGCAGACATTCTATTTATGATGAGTTGGAGGTGAATAGAAAGCAACATCATTTATTCCTGCCCTCCAGAAATGGTTGGTGGCCCAAACTCATGAGAGGCAAATATGGCCAATGTCACCCTAGTCCCTAGGGCAGTTCTGTCACTGAGGAGAACGCAATCGAATGTCTGTTCTGCATGTCAGTCTCTTTAAAGTTATTGGTAGGCAACTTCTGCATTACCTTTATTGAACCTGTTATTATCTACATGCAAAACTTGTGCTATTTCATTGATATCTAAAAATATATCATCATATAATATATAATCTCCAAATACATTTATGTGGTATTTTAATCATATTTTGCTTGAACAGACATAATTAGACATACCAGACAATAACAGACGATATTAAACCATATTTGTTGTAAAAATGATGCTTGATGCCCTTTTTACATTTTTACATTTTGTTTATAAGGACATCCAAGATCAAGCAAACATTTCCAGGATTGGAAGCCAGAAATTACTATGAAAATAAATATCATTAATAAAATAATTTTTGTTATGACAGACCATTGGTGCATATTTTAAAGTATGGAATGTACTTTGTTCATTCCCCATGTATTGCATATCTCTGTTACACTGGCATAAGGAAATTAATTTCAGACTGCACCCACAAAGAGAATTAATTGGTTATTGCTTTATATAAATCTTTTTATATAAAGCAATAACCAATTAACCAATTTTATTTTAAGTGCAATTGCTGATGTTAAAACTATTAGTTTACAAAATAGAATCTGTTTATTCAATTTTGGACTCTGAAAAAAAAATTACTCTTCTGCTTTATTGCATAGCAAAGGTATGACAAACAGTGCTCCTTTAGTGAAAGTCAGGGTGATGCTCACTTGTGCATCTAAGGAAATAAATGAATTCATATATATTAGGGAATTATATAATTTATTGTGCTTAATGTGGTAACAGGCTATTTTCCATGCTATATAAAGAAAGAAAGAGCACTGAATGACTTAGATTAAATATTGAATTTGTAAAACAGATGGCTCTGTGTGGACATAAAAAGGCAGTAGATGGAAAAAGCATTTCTATAGTATATATGTACTGTATGTATGTATGTACGTATATAGGTATGTATGTATGTATGTATTTTTATAAATTTTATTTGCTGCTCATCTCATGTCCAACGATTTAACAGTAATACTAGAAATTGTTATAATTTATTAGAGAGATTTTCCTAATTGTGTGGTCCTGTTAGATATATCAGAATGTCTTTTACATCACATGTTACAGCCATCTTCTGACATTGATTGATTATGTGCCATCAAGTGAGTGTTGACTCTTAGTGAGTACAGAGAATTTCTCCAGGACAATCTGTCCCTACCTGGGTCCTTAAAGGACTTCTAATGAAGTCCCCATTGACAATATAACTGAGTCTATCCACCTTGCTTTTGGCTTTCTTCTTCTCCTCTTTCCTTCCACTTTTTTCAGCATCAGAGCCTTCTTCAGAGAACTAAGTCTTTGCATAATGTGTCCAAAACAAGATAATATGAGCCTACTAATTAGTGCCTCAAGTGAGACCTCTGGTTTGATATGGGTTTTTTGATAGATTTATTTTCATGGCTGTCACAGTAATCTCATGGTATTTTCTCAATACCAAATTTCAAAAATGTCAATACTCTTTCTATCCTGCTTCTTTGAAGTCTAACTTTCACTTCCATAGAGTGTTAGAAGGAATACAATTGCTTGCCTAGTCTAATCTTTGTAGATTTAGGACACTGTATGCCATGTGAATGTCTTTTCCAAAGCCTTAATTGGAAGTTCACTGGTGCTACTCTTTCTTCCCTGCATTATTCCTTTTCTCTTGACGATTGATCCTAAAAAGCAGAAGGTATTAATTGCTTCGAATACTGCTTCAGTATCTTCATTTTCAGTTCTAAGGCTGGTTGTTGTATTTGTTATCTATTAAATTATTTCTCTCTGTATTTCATGTTAATCTAATTTTTTCCCTTTCTCCTTGATTTTCATTATTAGAGATTGCAGATCAGTTGCATTTTTGGCTATCAGCATAGCATATGTTCTTGATATTATTTCTTTTAAATTTTAAAACCCACACTCATCTTCTCCCAATCTACCTTGTCATAATATATACTCAGCATAAATGTTGAATAGATAAAGGGAGAGTGTACAGTCTTGTTTCACTCTTTTGCCAACTGGAACTAGTCTGTCTCACTATGTTCTGTCTGTACATAGGTTTTTCATCAGAACAGTGAAATGTTCTGAGATTATCCTTTTTCTAAGCACATTCATGACTTGATATGACTGACACAATCAAAGACCTTTCTCTAATCAATGAAGCACATATGGGCTTGTTTTGGTATTCTTTAGCTTTTTCAGTTACTGCACCCAGAGGGCATTAACAATAATGTCTCATGTTCCTGAGTCTTTTCTTAAGCCAGTTTGAACATCTGGCATAATAGGCTTATCACTGTTTTGGCATCTTGTGCTACTGAAGAATGCCTTTCCATAATCTCCTAGGAGACTAAAGTTTTTTTATTTACTTCACATTTTCATTTCAGAATATTGTAGAATTTTCTACTTCCTTTTATCATCTGACATTGGGGACTGTCAGTCTGAGATCTGAAGATGACTCTGTCTACCAGGGAATTTCTCTAATAGTTTTTGCTCTGATTTATTTTGTCAATATTTAATGTAGTTTACGCATGCTGTTTTTAAATTAATGTCAGAGAGACAACAGTCCATCCCAGTAGGAGAGAACATCTTTCTTATCACTCTGAGAAAAGCAATTCTGAGTGTACATCTTAAAATCTTTCTATAATATTACCCCACCACATCTTTGAAAGAAATTTCATTATAAGGGAAACTTTTCTTTCTACAACTTGACATCTTTCCCAGTTTTATGTTGAGTGATAGTTTATCTTAGAACAACTTAACAGTTCTTTTCTTCTCATCTCCTTGTCTCAGCTTTGAGATGGAACACTACCATCTGAGAGTGTTAATTCAATCAGATAGCAAAATCAGAGATAAAATGAATCTGGGTGGGTTGAATCTCCATTAATAATTTGCTATTTATAGAGTCAAATAGTGTGCCCAAATTTCCTGGCAAAGGCTACATCATATAAGAAAATGAGCAGTAGTTTCAAGATAACCAATTACATGGACAAAACTATTCATTGTATGAAATTTTCTTATACCACTGTCCCAAGATAGCTGTAGGCAAAGCATTAAATTTTTCTACTATCGTATCTTGTCTATAATTATCTGATGTGTCAATCAGTTTCACATATGTGGCAGGCAAAGGTTGAGTACTCAAAGTAGATGCCTGCTGCACATAGAATTTTGCTTCCTGACTTTCGATATATGTTAGCCTTACCTTGGCTTTGGTATGATCATGAGCTAAGGCTAATGTGGCTTCCAGTGAGAAGTCACAGTAATTTAAATTATGTAAGGTGGCCCCTTACCATTTGCTGATAAATTTGTCAGAGGAAATCAGAGAGACCAGACCATAAAAAGATTAGACCATAGGGACTCCAATCTTAAGATGTTTTTATAGGGTCCTATCTGTGTACAGATGCTGTATTTGGGCTTTAGCAATAAATCATTTAATTGCAGCTAGAAATAATACTCCCCAAGATCTGTATAAGTTTTGAATAGCCAAATAGAATAGATTCCACTGAATTGTGTATTCTAATGCTTTCTGAGATATTTTATTACCCAGGTACTTAAATTGTATGGTCTGTTGCATCTCATGACTATTTAGTGTCCATCTATAGTGTATGAAGTTTATGGGCTGTGCAATAAGTTATTTTCATAACTGATCTCAAAACTTTCTCATAGCAGAATTCTAAGAAGGACGTAGCCTCTGTAAAGTAACCTTTGTTAATGCCAGTACTATTACATCATCTGCATATGAGAGGAGATAGAAATGCTTTTCAAAAATCTTGAAAACTTGTCAAGATTTCCCTGGCATAAAAACCTTGGATGGCTTTTTATTTTTAAACTGTCATGGAATTTTTATAAAGATAGGAGCAAAAACTATCAACTGAGGGTTTATTCAATTTTTTGCTTTAACCTTTTTCTGGAAGTTGAGTCAAAGGCATAATTAAAATTAGGAAAAGCAACATATAATGTTGGTTGTAATTTATTGGTATAGTTATCAACCATGAATTGTAATATTAGGACTTGATTTATATGGTAATGTCTTTCCCTACTTCCCCCTCCACCATCTGTCAAGATATGTTCTGCCTTAACCTAATTAAACAACTTCCTTTTAGAGGAAAGACATACATTTTGTGGATGATATTAAGTAAATTAATACTTAATCCCAGAACCCTATAAAAATCCATCCACTCATTCAGTCATTGAAGTTTCTGGAAACCAAATAAACAGAGACTTTCTTTCCAACCAGCCAGTCTCCATTTTATTTCCAGCTCTTTCTCCCACCTTGTAACCGGACCAATTCCACCCCCACCCCCCTATTATAGTTTCTGATAATCAGCTGCATCTTTTTCTCACCCTAACACTAAAATACAATGCTTACAAGTTTGATATCTATAACATTTATATCCATTGATGGCATCCAAAATCATCTCATATATATAGATAGAGAGAGAGAGAGAGAGAGAGAGAGAGAGAGAGAGAGAGAGAGAGAGAGAGAGAGAGA
>WNWU01000032.1:9679847-9695367 GCA_012654045.1 Ptyas mucosa | reverse complement strand
AGAGAGAGAGAGAGAGAGAGAGAGAGAGAGAGAGAGAGAGAGAGAGAATATAAATAAAGAGACAGGTATTGCACATGTAAAGATTTACTATATGTAAAGTTTACCACATTATTGCTATTGAGGTAAAATCAATCCAAATTTGATAAAATTGTGGTTCTTGTCTCAAATGTTTCATTATTTTAACTTTATCTGTGATTTTTTAATAACATGGCAATTAAAGAGATTTTATTCATCCACATCTTAAATGTTACATTATGTAGAGTTTTTCAGTGTCACACAATTATTATTTTGGCTGCTAAAATTTCATAGATAAATACATTCTTAATTTTTAAGCTTCAGGAATGGTCCCATAAATAGCAGTAGCACTTAGACTTATATACCGCTTTACAGTGCTTTACAGCCCTCTCTAAGCGGTTTTATAGAGTCAGCATATGGCCCCAACAATTTGGGTCCTCATTTTACCCAGAAGGATGGAAGGCTGAGTCAACCATTAGCCTAGCGGGATTTGAACTGCCAAATTGCAGATAGACTGCAGTCGGCAGAAATAGCCTGCAGTACTGCACTCCAACCACTGCGCCACTGATAAATAAGCTTAACTGTGGGAAGCATTCAATTCTTAGTGATGTTATATTCCCCCAAACTTTTACGCCAAAAGGTTATAGCTTTATGAGATAACCATCACAAATGAAAAAAAACAACCCATAAAAAAACCTTGTCTAACATTTGGAAGAATAGTTTTGATATATATGTGCCAATCTAATGAAAATCAAGTGCCAGTGATGAATAATCCTTCTTTGCAGTTATTCCATTGTAGCTGAGGTGAATCCATCTTTCCATAATTTCTGCCAATTTATCTCCTGAATGGGATTCTCAATATCCCAAACTTCCTTTAAACCAAATGGTGGATCTCCTATTTCTAATTGCAGTAATAACCTATATATTTTTTTGAGATTATTCTTTTGGTTGTTCTTAAATAGTAAAGTATTAAATTCTCAAAATTTATGTTCCAAGGATGTTTTTTCAAAAGACAACTGGACTTTCTTATTTTTTTCCTTGAAAACGTTTCACCCAAGAAGCTTCTTATGAAGTTTACCTCAGCTACTGAAGAAGCTTCTTGGAGGAGAAGTGAAACATTTTCAAGAAAAAGTCCAGTTGCCTTTTGAAAAAGCACCCTTGTGAAAACCATGATCTAGATGATTAAGAATATAAGACCATGTTGCGAAAGCTCTTTCTGTTACACAAAAAGATATGATACCCAAAGAGCCATATCATTTATCATCTATTCATTGGTCTATCTGATCTTTATTGAGAGTTTCCTTATTATTATAAAAAAAAAAATTAAGGAGTTTAAGAAGTATCTTTTTTCAAAGCTTCCAAATTTGAAGCATCAATTTAGTTATGACATTTTCAAACTTCTTTATTCTAGAAAAATATTTTAGATGAAAAAATAATTGATTTACAAAATTATTTGGCTGTAATAAAGTTTCAATCTGAATCTGTTGTTTAGAAATGTCTTCCATAATCAATGGAATCATATGTTTTAACTGTGCTGCTTCATAATACATTATTAAATTGGGCATGCCTAAGGTGCTTTGTTTCTGAGGCTTATATAAAATTCTTTTATTTACTCTCTCTCTCTCTTTCCCTCTCTCCCTCCCCTTCCCCCTCCCTTTCTCTCTCTCTTTTGCATCAAAACAGAAGCTTTCTATTTTTCTTCCCTAGGGCTTAAATCCTGTTCTGAAATTTCCATTGGGAAGCATTGGAACAGAAAGTTGAGCCATGAAAGGATTTTCATTTTTACCACTACAGTTCTCCCTAAAATGTTAACATGTTTTGAAGTACAGTTTTGCATTTCCATATTTAACTTTTTCCATGTTGTTATAGAATTATTAAGTAATAATTTGTTAACATTCTTACTAATTATGCTGCCTAAATATTTTAAAAAGTTATATACTATTCAAATCTTTAACATTGTAGAAATTTGCTTTTGAGTTTTTGGTGGTGTATAAAAATTAAAAACAGCAATGGACAAATAGTGAATAAAACCAAAGATATAAGTAAAGAATTCAAACAATTTTTCAGCAATTATATTCTCAAATAATCCATCCAATAGTAAAAAATAATAAATATTTAAATAAATATTCCCAGAATTAGCTTCAGAAGATATATAATTTATGGAATGGCCTTTTTCTATTTCAGAAATTTCAGAGATAGTTAATTCAATTCAAAGTGGAAAGTCTCTGATGAACTGTTGGGGAATTTTATAAAAGAAATCAAATAGTTTAAATTTTTCTTTTTGGGCAATACTTTGCACAAAGGAAACCCCTTAGCAGAGTCTTACCAGACCATCTAAGATAATTTTGAACCTTAAAAAATTCACAAGAATTGGCATTTAACAGGCCCACCTTACTTCTCAATGTGGATGATAAACTAAATAGTTGGCTAAGCGTTAAAAATTATTATGTAGAATTATTCATATGGATGAAACTGGTTTTATTTCAAATCTAAATAGTATATCTAGCCCTGTCAGGAAATCATTAAATATTATACAAATGAGATATTTTTCAATTCATGAATCTGTGTCAGTAGTGGTTTCCTCCCAGTTCAGTCCGGTTCTTCCGAGCTGGTAGCGGTGACAATATGACACCACTGAACTGGTTCTGCCCCTCACCCCCCGCGTTATTCTTACCTTTTATTTGGCCCCACCTCAATCTATTGCTGCCTCCTGAGTCCCAGCTGATGACTAGGGGGAAAAAAACTGTTTAAACTCTTGCCGCAGGGCTTCAAAGGGCTGCCCTACAGCTGATCAGTGTTAAAAGAAAACAAATGAGTAGACCAGTGCCTCCAAAAATACATGAGTAGATCAGTGCCTGCAAAAATAAATGGGTAGACCAGTGCCTGCAAAAAATAAATGGGTAGATTGGTACAGCTCTGCAAGCAGTTAAAAGCCTGGTAGGCCAGTACCTCTGCTAAATCCTAAATAATTGACACATGACCATCAAGCCACGCCCACAAAATAAGCCATGCCCACAAAACCAGTAGTAAAAAATTTTAGAACCCACCCTGATCTGTGTCTGTATATTCCAAGTGACCATTCAGCACATAAATGACGGACGGATATGATGGACATTCTGCTACATGAAGCAGAGAAGTATTCCAGAAACTTCTATGTGTAGAAAATAATCTAATAGATCTAATGTAGATATAAAAACTAGAAAGTAGCCAACATGAAATGATCCTAGATGGATATGGACACTAGATTATATGCAGTATTGCATTATTTTTAGAGTGACAAAAAGTGTAACCATTACAAGTTTTTAAACACTGTTCTTGAACTATCTCAAATGGACGCCTCCCAAAATGCTTAGATTACTGTTACCTTGTTCTTAGTACTGTTCATGCATAATATTCAGCGGTGGGATTCAACAATTTTTACTACCAGTTCTGTGGGTGTGGTTTGGTGGGCGTGGCATGATGGGCATGGCAGGGGAAGGATACTGTAAAATCTCCATTTTGTCCTGATCAGCTGGGACTTGGGAGGCAGAGAATAGATGAGGGCGGGGCCAGTTAGAAGTTGTATTTACCAGTTCTCCGAAGTACTCTAAATTTCTGTTACCGGTTCTCCAGAACTGGTCAGAACCTGCTGAATACCACCTCTGATAATATTGTATAGATAGAAGATCTTGGTCTCCTGTCCCTTTATTGTGGATCTTGTGACACTTAATTTACAATTTGTGGAATTATTCAGGCTCTCAGATTTGGATTTACTTTTGTTTGTGATGTCTGACTATTTCAGGATCACAAGATACATGGTATTTTTGTAGTGCTCTGCTCATGTCTCTGTTTTGCTATTTTTAATTAGCAGATCCAATCACTCTGGAAAATTATCAGGGTCATGTAGGGGAAAGCTCTCATCCTAAACTGCTCATCTTTCCTATGCTGAAAACATTTATTTCAGATTTTCCTTCTGTAAAATACTGATTGGAAAGAGACCAATTCAGATTTCAATTTCTCGTGCTATTTTTCTTCTGTATCCACATTCTATTTTTTATTTATGTGACCACTTGCTTGGTAGACATTTTTCATATGACTGGTCATGTTAGTCTGGATATGATTAAATCTTTAGAGATTTTTCCAGCATAGTTACCTGAAAGAAATATCTTGGGTATGTTCTTAAGATTCTAAAGATTTTACTATTGTATGCAATCCCACAGTGAAATAAAGACAATCTTCATTACTACTGCTGACCTAATAACATCTTGTTGCCATGGAATTGTGTTTATGAAGAATATTCTGAAGTGAAGGAAATAAAATGAAATGTAAAAGGAATCACTCATAGAGTTTCTCTGAGATTCATTAAATTCAAAACCCTTTTCCAAAGTGTAATATTTTAAGAGAATCTGTCAGACTTAATTTAAGAGTTTCCTTCATTTTACATTTACATGTAAACATGTACACCATTTCTCCAACTTTATTATAAAACCAAACTTGATCTCAACAAACAGCAGTTTGGAAGGAGAATTTCCAAATTCTAATATTTGATGATTTCTTTATAACAACATTACATGTTTGTTTGTTTGTTTATTTATTGTCAAGTTTGTTTTTATCCCCGATTCATTTTTATAAATGCCATGATGTCACTCAACTCCTTTTCTTAACTAGTTTCATGCTTCACTTTGCTTTCTTTACCAATATTGGCGGAATAGGTAGTTAGAAACAGTGGTGGGTTGCTCCCGGTTTGCACTGGTTCACAAGAACCGATAGTAAATTTTTTTAGTAGTTTGGAGAACCAGTAATAAGATTGACTGGCCATGCCCCCGAACCAGTCCCCGGCCCGGTCACCGCTCGACCACCTCATCAGAGGCTTTTTTAAAAAAAAAACTTTTAAAAGCATTTTTTCTACAACCTATTCGGCTGAAAAAAATGCTTCTAAAAGTTTTTAAAAAGCCTCTGATGATCACACGGCTCAGCTGGGATCTCAGAAGCTTCTAAAAGCATTTTTTTCTGCAACCTCTTCAGCCGAAGAGGTTGTAGGAAAAAAAATGCCTTTAAAAGCCTCTGGCAATCCCAGCTGACTTGCCCGATCGTCAGAAGCTTCTAAAACAGCGGTTCTCAACCTGTGGGTCGCGACCCCTTTGGGAATCGAACGACCCTTTCACAGGGGTTACCTAAGACCATCAGAAAACACATATTTTCGATGGTCTTAGGAACCGAGACACCGCTCCTCTATCTGTCTCAAATCAGCTGGCCTTAACGTCTTAGTGCATGTGCGCACCAGCCATGCCGTCATTGCCCGCATGCAGCCCCAGGACTCCGCCCTTTGCCAGCCAGGAGCGCTGCTGCCAGTCGCTTCCGTGCACCCAGCTGCCTGCCTGCCTCATCACCGCCACCATGAGGAAAGGCCCCGAAGTTGCGCTGCCTGGGATCCACGTGGGCTGCTGCAGGGAGAGGCCAGGTATGGCTGGCTGGATGCTGCCCAGAGCTGAGCTAGAAACTGGCAGGAGGAGGAACGTTGCCTCTTAGCTGGCTCAAACTGTCTGCTGCTGCAGCCTGCTGCCATCCCCTTTACCCTGCCAGCTGCTCCTGCCACTGCCAAGGAAGCAGGTGTGCAAGAACCACTGCCGCCAAGGGTGAGGGGGCAGTGGTGGCAAGAATAGGCAATCCAGGGTTTCCTTGTCTCCCCACCCGAGCAGACTTTTGGCATAGCCCCAGGCCTCTGGAGGGAGGGAGGAGGGAAGCCCTGGCCTGCTGCTCCTGCCGCCGCCTGCCCTTGCTCCCAGCAAGAGCAGTTCTCATGCTGCCACTTCTCTGGCAGCACCAGGAGCAACTGCCACGCCAGAGAGGACAGGGCAGGCTGTGGTGGCAGGCCGTTCTTGCCGGGTAACAGACAGGCTGCTCCTGGAGCAGGCAGGAGAAAGAAAAGCCAACAGCAGGGAGGTGAGCTGCTCCAGGAGGACTGGAGGAGAGTGCAGCTCCTCACTCATGGAGATCCACCAGCAGGGAAGTGGTTGCGGAAAGCAGTAGGAAATGCGCGAGCCAGGAAGCAGTCATGCTCCCTGGCAGGAGAGGGTTGCACGTTCACTCCAGCAAAGGTTTGTGCAACCTTCTCTGGCCAGGGAGCATGACCGCTTCCTGGCCAGCGCACCTCTTACCGCGCCCACTTCCCCACTGGTAGATCTCCATGAGTGAGAAGCTGCACTCTCCTCCGGTCCTCCTGGGGCAGCTCACCTCCCCACTGGCAGCTTCTCCTTCTTCTGGCTGCTCCAGGAGCAGCCTGAGACTCTGTTTTCCTTGGCAAAGCACTTCACCATTACAGTGCAGGGGACACGCACGGCACTGGGAGATCCGTGCAGCTACTATCCCACCCCCCCTCAGCCTCGCCCAGCTGCGAGGCTCCAACTCAAGGAGGAGAAGACAGAGGAAGGGGGGGAGTCCAAACTGCAGCTACCTTGAGCAAGCCGCAGTGCTATTACACAGGGATCTGAGTGGAGAAGTGGCAGAAACAGCAGCCAGGGCTGCGCTTTCAGCGGGTAAGCAACACTGCCTCTGCCGCGAGGAACTTTGGAGACAGAGCGCGGGGACAGGCCTGCCCCCACCCACAGCCTGCCCCCACCTTCTCTCTCCAAAGTTCCTTGCGACTCCTAGAGAGGCTCTGGAGGCTGGGGACAGCAAAAAACATCACTTCTGGTCCCACCGGGAATTGGGAAATGGGCCATTTCAGGCCTCCGGAGGGCCTTGGAGGGGGTGGTGAAGGCTGTTTTTTCCCTCCCCAGATGCACAGAGAAGATCTGGAGCCAGGTGAGAAAGAAAAACAGGCCTACCAGGCCATCGTGTGCCAGGAGCGAGGGGAGGGGGATTGCACATGCATGCGTAGGGCGGGGCGCATAGAATTATGGCTGAGGGCACACACACGCGTGAACCTCTTCCCCCTCCTGGCACGCGATGGCAAAAAGGTTAGCCATCACTGATATATAGTATTTGTGAATAGTATGATGCTAAATGATACCAAGTTACCCACTTTTTAACCGAAAGAATACATTTCTGTATTCTTAAAAACGTAATGCTTTATAAACCCATTAAACATAGAAAATCATTCAAGCCCAAGATTTAAATTCTTAATATTATCAAGCAACATGAGAAAACGATACCAATATCTGTTACATAAGAAAAGTAGATAGTTCCAGTAGTTTGTTGAGCTTTTATAAAAAAATATAAGATAGTGCTATTTGAAGATGGAAGCTTATAGGACTATATAAAGTTGTGGAGAAACAGGAATGAATTTAGGTAATTGATACCACTGAAGTCTGTGGATGTTACTTGATTTAATCTTGTAAGCGGATTGAGGTGACAGAGGTTGTTGGCATATTTCAAATGCTATACTTAGTCTTTGTTCTGTTGCAACATATGGGGTGGGTGGAGAGAGACAAGGAATAAATATCAACAGACGCAATAGACTGCCTAAACCTGTGCACCGGTGCCCTTGATAAGTCTTACTTGCTTGTATGACTCTCTCCATAGCAACCCACTTTCAGCATTAAACTACTCATTCATCTGAATAACTGTTAGCATGGGTGCTAATGCTACTAGTGCCTAGGAAACCCGATGCTCACAGGAGGCAGCTATGAATGATATTAAAATGTTCTTCAGTTGCAAAACAAATAAGTCAAAAGGCTATTTATATATTCGTCATTTCTATTTGGGCAGGACCAAAGTAGAGAATCAGCACACTTGATTTTACATAAGCTTTAATACTAATGGTCAGAAAAACAACATAATTATGTAGATTTAGATATAAATTTAGTACTTCTAGAAATACTGTATGGTAATAGTTACTGACCTAAAAATGAAATTTGATGTATAGTTATTTTCATTGATAAACTGATATCTCACACTGAAAATATTTTTTAATCTTGGTGATTAAATGTTTGGCTAGTCAGTTTTCTTATGCTCAACAAAAGTTAAAATGGATGCTTTGCTCCTTTTTAATATACAGATAGAACATATAATTCTATGTGGACGTTTTAATTTAGTTTTTTATTTGTTAATGGTTCATATCACTACTCCAAGGAAGTTTTAATCACAAATGTGGAATCTACTTCAAACATATATATTGGAATTTAATTTTAATATTTGGCAGTGATTAAAGATAAACCTGAAAGAGTTTATCCAGCCCTATAATAGTCTTGCTGTAATGCATGTAATGCATATAAAAAGGAAGGAAGGGGAAGATATTCTAAGTTCTTCCTACTTTGTATTTTGCTTACAACATGGTGTTATGTATTTTTTCTTTTTTCTTTTTCTGTTCTTGTAGAGGGATTTTTTTTAAAAAAAAATCATTCTCGGTTATCCATCAATCAACATATTACAGGAATTCATCAATATTTGAATTCTTCAAAATATCTTTAGGCATAAAAAATACCTATATATGGCTTTCCTTGGTACCATTCTAGTTTTCACTAGACGGTAGAATTAAAGTTATCGAATTAGAGCTACTATTTCAGCTATTTGCTTTGCATCTGTTTCTAATGCAAGGAATTCTTAATTTTACATTTAAAAATTAAGATTACCCAAGGTTTTTCTTTTTTTACTTGGAATACAGTTTAAATGAGAGCATATTTTTTCCTGGTATCATCTTAAACTCTGTAAATAACTGACTAAAGAAATAAGTGACAATTCACATCATAGACTTACAGGAACTTAAATTGCTTTGGTTTAACATGTTTGGCTCCTATCTATGTATGTTAAACATCTGATCATATCCTTCTGCTTGTCAGTAATTTTGAAAGTCTCAAGTGGGCTTTGAAGAAATGCATTTAAGCACATGTGCAAACTTGTTTTCCCATACCTGAATTACAGCGAAATTGATGAAGTGGCATGAAGGAAGCATGAAAACTCTGAGCATTCCCTATAGACTGATGTTCCTTGTGAACTAAAAATTCTGAATTATGCTGGCATTCTCTGAAGTGGCATTGAATATCCTCTGGTGACATTTTAGTACAATTAAAGCTGGTCAGAACAGCTCACATATCTGATATCTGAAGTATATAGTATTAACAGTTGCTATACAATTATTTGTCTTAGAAAGTATATTCCAAATAATCATCATATAGCTCTTATGATCTACTGCACCAAGCATATCTATTTAAGTAATTCTGTGTTTCTTTATTTCTGTTTTATTTCATTCATATTTCTTTACTGCACACTTCCAGCAAACCATGGCAGATAACTACAACAAAAATTCTGAAGACTATCCAGTCAACAATAAATACTAAGTTAATTTGTATTCATAAAATAAGAGTATCATAAATAATTAAAAACCTTATTTAGATCATAAAAATGTGAAAACAGCCTATAAACAAACAAAAAGACTAGAACTGTGATGGCGAACCTATGGCACGGGTGCCACGGGTGGCACGTGGAGCCATATTGGTGGGCACGCGAGCTCAGCTCCGGCACATATGCGTGCGCCAGCCAGCTGATTTTTGGGCCTTCTGGGCCCATCAGGAAACACGCTGTTTCCAGCCTCCGGAAGGCCTTTGGGGGGGTGGGGAAGGCCGTGTTTGCCCTCCCCAGGCTCCTAGAAAGGCTCTGGAACCTGGGGAGAGCGAAAAATGGGCCTACCGGGCCCACGTGCCATCACGTACCAAAATCAGGAGGAGCGGGGGGGTGCATAGAATTATGGATGTGGGCACACATGCGTGTGACCACTTCGCGCTCCCCCCGCTTTTGGCACGCAATGGCAAAAAGGTTAGCCATCACTGGACTAGAATATAAAAGATATTTCTAAAATTCTTCTTAAAACAAAATACAGAAAGGCAGATCAAGTTTTTAGGGGTGAGAATTCCAAAACCCTGAAGCTGCCACTAAGAACACCCTTGTATTCAGTTCCCACTGCGTCCTCTCCCAGACTGGTGCATCTCTCTGTAACTGGTGTTACATGTTCCCTTCAGAGAGTATTTGACACAACTCGGATGACGACTTCCGGCTCCAGATGGCAGCAGACGTTGTTTGGGTTCTTTGCCCCAGCGTCTGAATCCCCCCCTGCTTGGAGGCCCCTCGGGGCCGGGTGCCCTGGTTTGGGGGTATCCGCCGTTAAGGGCGGCTCGCCAGGGGTCCCCTGCCTCAATTCCAGGGGCTGGGCGGCCAATGCTGGCGCGCCCGAGGCTCCAGCGAGTGTGGGCAGCACGCAGCGGCCATTCCAAGGCCGTTATGTGCCTATGTGCCTGTAGGACCCGGTGTATATCGAAATTAAGGCAGCAGGTAAAGAGGCGATCGGAAGAGGAAGAGATGCAGGCCGGAGAATAACTAGAAAAGGAGAGACTTTGACTGGCGAAGCAACGAGGCGTCCTGCGGGTGAGAGGGGGGGGTTGAAGTTTCTCCCCCCCCCTTGTAGCTGGGAAGGGCGCCGTAGTTGAGAAGAAAGAGCGAGAAAAAATAAGGAGACCTCTTACTTTACTGATTTTTTGTGGAGAATGGTGGAGGCAGAATTTGGGAAGGGAGGCTGGAGCCCTCTGTCCTTCTGGAGAAACATGGCTGGAGCTTGATTTCCTGCTTCTTTGTATATAATTGATGACATCACCCACCTCTGGTTTCCTGTTTGACCTACTCTACAAGCCGGACTCGTTGCTCCTGTGAGCGCCCTCTGGTGGATCGTGAGGAAATAGAGCTGATTTTTAAGTGAATCTTCTCTTTCTGGATGCTTGTGCCTACCTGAGGACCTCTCATTCTTTACTACTGTAAGATGGCTAAAGGACAAAGACCAGCCGCAGCTGACATTGAAAACATTTTGCAGAAATTGGCAAAATTGGATGAGAAACTTGATAAACTTGATATCTTGCAAAAAGGGCAATTGGAAATAAAATCTGAAATGCTAGTTATGAAAAAAGATTTAAGTGCTGTTCAACAGGTGGTTGAGGACAACAAGAAAAAGGTGGGAGGTTTGGAGGGGGAGGTGCGGGCAATCCAGAAGAGGGAAGAAATGAGAGGAAATGTAATTTTAACTTCGCAGCTGGATAGAATGTCTTATTTTCTCAGGTTTCAAAATGTGGAAGAAGTGGACCAGGAAGATCTGCGAGAAGTGATGGTTAAATTGTTGGGCAAATTTATTGAAAGAGGTTTGGATTTTATGAGATGGGACATGGATCTAGTTTATAGAGTAAATTCACAATATGCAATTTTACATAGTGTCCCAAGAGAGGTCCACATTAAATTTGTGAGAAGGGAAACGAGAGATGAAATACTGAGAACTCAAAGATCGGGGGCGCTGATATACAGGGGCAAGGAGGTCACCATTCTGAAGCAGATCCCTAGACAGGTACGAGAATCAAGAAGAAATTATTATTTTTTATCAAGTAAATTGTACCTTAAGGGAATAGGCTTCAGGTGGTTGATGCCGGAAGGTTTGATGATTTTCTGGGAGGGCAGTAGGAAGAAAATTAATAGTGTGATGGAGGCTCAGGCCTATCTGGAGCAACATAAGACCCTCCTAGAGGGTGAAGATACAGGAACCGAGGAAGGGGAGGTACTAGATGATCAAGGAGCAGGGGCGGGCAAGGCCATGGCGGTCCGGGAGGAAGGGGGTGCTAAGGCCAGAACCTTGAGATCTAGAACCAAGAAATGATGAAGTGAGAGGAATATATTATTTTGTGCCTTTTATGATATCTCTTATTTTTGTAAACTTTAATATTACTCTGGATATTGAACTGATATTTTTATATAAATCCGGTTGCTAAATTTGTAATTTTAATAAGGGAAGATCTGCTGTATGTGAAAAAAAGTAATTATATATTATCTTTGTAAAAGGATAATGAAAATTCTACATATTGTAAGCGATAATATTGTTTATTTTTAACCAATAAAAACTTTTATAATAAAAAAAAAGAGAGAGAGAGTATTTGACACAACTCTAACCACTAGGTTCTGGACCTGTTGTAATTTCTGAGTTCCCTTCCAGAAGAAGGTGTGGTGAACTCCTCATTTTTATCCTATGTGAGCCATATTGCAGAATGCATGCGGTACAACAGGTTAAAAATGAGACAGATTTTCAGTTTGTGTCTTTAAGGGGATATCTCAGTTAACAGAACTTCAGGATTCTTCTTGAAACTGCTGCGGTTAATTTTATGATTGTTGAATAGTAAGGAGAGAGAATATAACCCACAGTACAATGACTGAGCTGGAGCAATATTTGAGTAAACAACCAGACAAAATCTCAATAGTAGGAACAGTGGAACAGACTGCCTCAGGAGATGATGGACTTTCCCTCATTGGAAATGTTTAAACATATTGCATGAGATCAGATATGGTCTAATTGTGATTCCCCGTTGGACAAGGAATTGGACTAAATGAACAAAAGCCCTTCCAACCCTTATGTTCTTTGATTCTACTCTTTCTATGGCCCTGCCTGAAAGCAGCCTGAAATATATCTAAAAAAACAATTTCATCCATGAGTGCTTGGAACTGATATGCCACTACCTACTCAACTACTCTGACAAGGAATTTTAAGTCTGATACCAGCTTATATCTATTTCTATCTATGTACCATTGCCTTTTGCACCCTCCTCGGTTGAAGGAGTATTAATAATCTAACACACACACCCCAAATCCATCTCCCTCAGCATGTTCCTCTTGGCTAAAATCATCTAAAAGGCAGGTAAACTAAGGATTTGAGCTACTAAAGTAGTGGTGGCTCAAATCCTTCCAAGCACTCTGTCCTTGGACTCAAGTTACACCGAAACAAACTGTGTAAGTCCGTGTATTTGTTGGTCTTCTGAACATCTGTCTCCCGACAACTATGAGTGGGTGTGAAAAATCCTTTAAAAGCTGTGCAGTATGCATCGATCACATTAGGAAGTCACAGACAGTAATCTTTCAGATAATTTTCAGGAGAAACAACAGAAGCAAATAAAGAACATTTCTTTTTCAATGACACACCATTGGCCCTCTGTTCCCTTTTCTGTTTTTATCACCTATGCCCTTGATATTTGTTCACCTGCTCTGTGAAGCACATTTCCTTAGTAAACCAAGATGACCTATAAGCACATCAAATATGCAGAAGTTGCTTGGGAACCACATAATCAAAACCCTAATCACTCAACCTGCTACTAAGGCTGATTGTGCAAATATATTTCTCTCTTCATCCAATTAATCAGTTAGAACTGTTCGGATTTGCTTCTGAAATAAACTTAGCTTTCTGCACTGTGATATTACACAGACATGCCTTATCTATTTTTACTGCTGTGATCCATGTCCTTGATAATCTGAAGATTATCAGATCCTATTTTACACTTTGTATAATTGTTGCAACTAGAATTGGTTTTGATTATTATCTGAGTCACAATAACTAAGGAAGTTTTTTGAACTGCACAGGGAACTATTAATTTCTTACAGTCAATAAGATTGAAGTTAAGAATATAGCAATAATTCTGGATTACAGTATATTGAAATGAAACAAAGATTCTTGAGTTGTTTGAAAAGCTGCAGTTGTTTGGAGTTTGTATCTATGCAATAGATACAACAGAAGTTTCTTTTGCATTAATAAATAGTTAAAATATATCATAATTATAACTGTCCCCTGCATACTGTATACACCATAGAAACTACAGTTATCACCATAGTATTTATTGTGATGAGATGACAAGACTGAAATATGAAAATACATAACGTTTTGGATAACTGTTTGCTCAGAGTTCTAAAAACATTCCTCAGACAGAAAACTTGTATATCTTGAACTAATATTTTAGTCGAGTCCATGTAGTTGATTATCTCTCAATAGTAAAGTGTCTGTGGATTGGAAAACAATTCAGAATTCTAAACAATTCTAAAATGGAATTTTCACTTTGGTCATGAAAAATATAATAAAGCCAAGTTCTAACTAAATCTGTTATATTTGAGACGTGTATATAAATTTAATATATGTAAAAGTGAATTGTAAAACATTGAGTGGCAGCTAATTCTTAATGTCTGTGTCAGACTATATGTATAGCCTTAGGAGCACAACATAAGTGTGAACAAGGAAGGGCTGTAATTGAAGACTTTATAAAAGACAGAACCACAACTATCAGGAGCCATTTGGGATATATTTTGTCGTCCTAACTTTAGCAGTTAAAAACTTATAAAAATCGTCCAAGGTATCTGATTCACTCAGTGATAAATTTATATCTGATTCACTCAGATAGAGGATACGGCCATCTTTGAAGTATAATCTGGTATTTTGATACAAAATTTGCAATATGTATCTCAACATGTATTCAACAGATAAATGTGGAGAAGTTTAGGTTCACTAAATCCAAAATATTCTCCATCTTCTAGAACATTTCTAAAGTAGGGACTTTTTGCGTTAAATTTCTTCCTTCCTATTTCAGTGATAAGGGGTCAGATTAAATATGCATGCACATGCACACACACAGACACACACTTAGGAACAGAAAGTAAAACAGAAGATATTTTCTTATATCCTTTTGCTCTAGAAATCATGGAGCGTTTCATGATGCCAAATGTAAAGAACTACACACCTTGTAAAACAGATATGGGCAAGCCCTGATATATGCTTCGTATACAGTGTGTGTCACTGCTTTGCAGTACTTTGCAAAAGGTAGCAATAACAAAAGCCATTGAGTAAAAATAGCCCTATATTCTGCTATATTTTAGCAAAATAATACATGTTTTGTGCCTCAAATAAACAATCGGTCAAATAAACAGAGGCTGAAAAAATTGATGTGCCTTCTCAGATGTAAATGTCTCATTGCTATCAAGTTCAAAACCATTGTCTAGTAAAAAAGCTGTTAATTTTTTTTAAGCATGGCAAAAGTTATAGATTAGAACTGAATATTTGTTCTGATGAGTGATGTTATTTCAATTTCCTGAGTGTTTTTCAATGATGTCAGCCAGTTAATATTGAACTAACACAAAATTCATAAGTTTAATATTAGTCTTAAAGCGCACCCGAACAATGTCAGTACTTTTAGGTACAATTAAATACAGCTCTACTTTGCTTGATTTATGATAAAAAATTATTGGAGAAATCTTATTCTGTTTTTTTATAATATCCTGCTTTTACATTATATAAATGGACCCCTTGATTATTAAAAAACATTAAAAAAGAATGACTTTTTGCTTTGCTATAAAGAAAAACAGGAAACGAGCCTCAGAATTGAATAGGGGCAGCCAGGGATACATTTTACCATCAACGGTGGATATGTTTACAAGCTCAAAGCTATTGGAGTAAGATAAAGAATTGGCTCATGGAGATTACAGGAGTTAGCTTTCAACTGAGACCAGAGGTCTACTTATTAGGAATAAATCCTGGGGGTATAAGAAAAATAGAGTCGTACCTTTTTATACATATTACCACTGCGGCTAGAATTGCATACGCACAATTTTGGAAAGGGAAAGAAGTAGCATCAGACAAGATGATTATTAAAAAAAAATTGTGGTGTGCAGAATGTGATAGTCTAACACAGGGGTTCCCAAACTTGGCAGCTTTAAGACTTGTGGACTTCGAAGTCCACAAGTCTTAAAGCTG
>WNWU01000032.1:9579132-9679447 GCA_012654045.1 Ptyas mucosa | reverse complement strand
CAGGGGTTCCCAAACTTGGCAGCTTTAAGACTTGTGGACTTCGAAGTCCACAAGTCTTAAAGCTGCCAAGTTTGGGAACCCCTGGTCTAATATATACTCTTAAAGATAGACAAGAATCAACTTTCAATCAAAGCTGGGATAAATGGTACAAATGGATAGAAGTAGAAATGCCATGAGGTAGATGTAAGGAAAGCATATAGCATAGAGTTGTTGATACTAAGCTAAATATATATAAAGTAATACTAGATGTAAGAAGATTAACAAGTGTAAGATGCAATGTGGAAAATTTAATCGAAGATGTAGTATGATAATATGTAATGTTACTTAGGAACTGTATGTATATGGGGGTTGAATCAACCCTAGTTGTATGTATGTGATTTTGTTTTGTTATCGTTGTCTTTTTTTGTCTTTTTGTCTTTTTTTTTCTTTTTTTGTCTTCAGTTTATAATAATTTTTTTTTAAAAAAAATGAATAGGATAAGGGTTTAGAAGAGAATAAGCAGGCATACACATCAAAATAAATAAATTAGTTGGCTGTTTACCTAGATCACTTGGGGCCTCAAGCATGTTAGGTTAAAGCCAGAGCCGTTTCTTTAGATGTAAATTTCCCATTGTTGCCTGCTTACTCTCTTGTAATGCCTAACACTCCAATCTTTCCACTCTGTGAATGGGAAGAGCAAAACTGGCATAGAAAAGATTGCCTAAAATTGGTAAAGGCCTGATAGCCCTTTAAAGCTGACCAGGTCAAGAAACCACTAAAAGGATTCAAAGAATGTTACTTTATTGTTGTAAGGTACTATAGTAGCAGCATCTTGAATGTTTATTGTAGGATATAGTAGCAGCATCTTGAAAGTTTTTCTGTTATACTGAACAAAATCAAGAGAAGTTAGTTTATATTTTTTTCATGCTTCCTTGTATCTCTGAACTATTTAATCCCTTGTTTAGGTTCTGCCGTAATGACTGGTTCCTTCCTTATCAGGTCTCTTAAACCTTCTCCAAGGTTACTTCTAAATTCCTTTGTAAGAACTGACTCTTCCAGAAAGATTGATTGAATGAATGAATTGTACCATGAAAGTCTTTTATTTATTTAACATTTTTCTTACAATTGCTTTATCTGTATTTTTATCTATAAATGGTAGGATTCTATTAATGGATTGATCTTGCGCCTTTTTTTTCATCTTTGTTGATTTTTAACTAATTTAATATCACTATTTAGTGTTTTAATATTTTTATTGTTCTTAATGATTGTAAGCATCAAAAGATGGGCGGCATATAAGTTGAATAAATAGATAAATGGATCAGGGGTAGGTTTTACTTACCTTTACTACTGGTTCGCAACGGGAGTGCACGCTTGTGTGCTTGCTTAGCTCGCGCGCGTGCCTTGCTTCTGCGTATGCACAGAAGCTTCTATGCATGAGCAGATAGCTTCTGTGACATCAGGGTCAGTGGGCGGAGCCTCCCGCCAGTTTTACTACCAGTTCTATAGAACCGGTCTGAACTGGGGGCAACCCACCACTGAAATGGATTGAAGTGATGATAAATATCATAAAAAAGCCAAATAAAACATGACCTAAGTCCATATTTTCTATGCTATTGAGGTTAAGACATCTCCTCCTTTTCTTAAAAACTTTTTAAAATCCAATTATGTACTCAAATATTCTTGTCACCCTATCAGTGAAACTGGTTCTAAGAACAAATTCAAAGCATAGCTTTCAGGACTGTGCAGCAATCTTCTTAGAGGTTTCACACTGGAGCCTACTTATTCTTTCCCAATGTTGTCTCCTATTTTAGGAATTTGCTGTTTGAGAGTTTATGCAGAAGAGTGACCAAAATGTTTACAAGAGATTATTTTGTGTGTTGTAGCATTAAAAGAAAGCAAGATATTGCATTCCTTTTTTGAACAACTGATAACAGAACTGAAATATTTTCCTCACCTTGGGTTACCTTTTCCTTCTCTTAATTGCAGATAGTGAAATTATTCCTCCTGATTGCCTCCGTCCACGATCCTTCACAGCTATCCGCCGGCCCTCACTGCGCAGAGAGACTGAGGATACCCGTCTATCTGTAAGCCTTTGTGATCTCAACTTGCAGGAGGACAATTTCCAAGTCATGACGGCCATGTGTCCTATTCCACAGAATTCCCTCAACTCTCAGCATTCCCACCTCCTCCCATCTCAACTTGAAAGCGATCTCCGCTTCCATCAGCTCAGGGGAGCCCATATTAAAATTCTGGATGACCAGACTGTGGCCCGTCTAGACCATGCTCGAGATGAGAGAACTTTGGTTTTTACTAGCAGGCCGCTTAGAATCAATGAGACTATATTTGTCAAAATCAATAAATCCAACACGTCGCGTACTGGGACACTGTCATATGGGGTAACCACTTGTGATCCTAGCACTTTGAGACCCAGTGACCTTCCTTATAATCCAGAGTCTTTAGTTGATCGAAAAGAGTTCTGGGCAGTCTGTAGAGTGCTGGTGCCTCTCCAGAGTGGAGACATCTTGGGATTCATGGTGAATTCAGAAGGAGAATTGCATTTGAGTCACAATGGAGCAAGTGCAGGCATGCAAGTATGCGTGGATTGTTCCCAACCATTATGGATGTTCTTTGGTTTACATGGAGCAGTGATGCAAATTCGTGTCCTGGGTATGTTTGTCTCTTCTTATATGCATGCTGTTATTTTATCAGTTAATTAAATGACCAGTAGCACTAAAATACTGTATTATGTAGCAAAGAAAAAGTTCTTTAGATTATGAGATGTGTTAGAAAGAGAAGACTGAAAAGACATATTTGTTTTCCAGTCTCTTCAGCTTCAGCCAAATCTGCAGATGGAAAAGATGTATTATTTATTCTGACATCAATATCAATTTCCAGTCTTTCTTTTCCAATACCAATAAAATCTACCAAAAATAGTTTGATAAAGACCTCAATTTACATAAAAGTGATAAGGAATAAGACTTAAAGAAATTATTTTTGTGACTTATGATAGTAGTTTCTTTGCATTGTACCAATTTTGTGATGGGTCCTATTGCAGTTTCTCAAATTTCCAAATGTATCTACAGGTTTAAGCAGATTAAAGTTACGTTTACCCAAAGGAATATAATGACTATGGACTTTTGATACTTCTACAGTAATTGGCCAAACTTAATCTAATTCTTATAGCCGTAGCCCTAAAATATTCCTTCATCTGTAACTGTAATCATAATAATATATAAGAAACATATTTTCTATAGGTTAATAATTTGGTGTAGTTGAAGTGAATAATTTTTTGCAAGTGGGGTTGACTTTTCAAAAATATATTTTCATCCTCCACAGATGATACAAATTGGGATAATGGTGTGATGATGTCTTTAGAGTGGTGAATTTGCTTTGCTGAAGTTGTTTCTAAGACGTATGCTAAGTCTAGTGATGGCTTAAAGTATAGATTTTGATTATTGCTTACTTTTTTTTGTTTACAACTATGCCATCTGATGAAGGTTATGGACCATAGAAAAAGGATTGCAGTGCTGCATAGTATACATGAAGTTCGGGTTGTCCTCCCTTGTTTCAAGTCTTGTAAATATATATAGAAAGAATATATACAACGTTTTAGACAAAACCCAGGGATATGTGCTCCAGAGTACTGAGGAACTGGAAGAGTTAATAGGAAAGGGAACAAACCATGAAAGGCTAGTGCTCAGTTGCACAAGGGTGGAACTTTTTAGATGTTTTTTTTCTAAAAGGACTCTGTAGACTCCAACCAGGATATTAGACCCATTGCAGAGCCTGTCCTACTAAGCACATATATCAACTCTTCTCCATATGTAGTGTAGCTGGAATGTTTTTCAGTTGTTCAACAGACAATCACAGGCATAGTGCTATGCTTATCACTGAAACAGCCACATTTCTTTTAAAATCCCCCTTTCAAGATTATAGCAGTCTCTTTTAAATAGCAGATTAGAACAAGAAACTTCTAAGCTTTTTCAGGCTTCTCTGCAAAGGAAATGTTCCACTGTCACAAGGTACAAAGCAACTTCAAATTTACAGTAGTTACTTTAAATGATGCTGCCACAGAAGAGGAATTTAGGACACTGTATAATGTCAAATGTATAATAGTAATGAAATTTGAAGATTAACTTTATTAGAAATATCTGTATCTTAAAATTACCATTACTAATATATGACTAACATGCAAAGAAAAAGACCAACATGAACCTGATGGATACGGTCAGTCAATATTTCACACTTTTGGCTAATTCCTTTCTAAGAGGCAGATGGCGTATGCTAGAATCCTATTCTTTGAAAGCTACTTCGAAATGGATTTCCACCAAATCTGTTTGGATTGCCTCAAAAGATGGATCTACTAAATTTCTGTCTCTTTAACAAAACCATTTTTCCATAATGCCAAATTAAAAAGATTGCTCCTAGAACCTGGAGAAAGCACCTGAAAGAAAATGTGAGATAAAGAGATTAACTAAAAACACTTCATGTTTTGCATCTGCCAAACTGTCCTTGTGATGGAGTCGTTCTATACTGTATTTTTTTTATTCGTTAAGGTGTTTTTGCAAACCATATCAACTTGTTTTAGTCTGGAATAAGCATTCATATTGTTAAGAGAAGATAGAGAGCAAAATAAAGCTAGTTCAAACTGAAGTTCAATTTAAAAAACATATTCAGAAATGCATTTGAGTATAACATTTGAACATCATAAGTAATGGAATTGAAATAACTAAAGATTTATTTTACTGCAGAATCTGATCTTGAGATTCTCAAGTTATCATTTTCAAATCTCGTTTTCAGAGATTTTCAAAGGTAACATGATTCACAACTTCTTCCTTGGATGATGTTTTTATATGATTACTCATTTCTCTCTTGATGTTATCTGTGGTTTCAAGATACAGGCCAACAGTAGTTTTAAGCAATGAGCTGCGTGTAATAACTGGTTGTCCTGGATAAGGCTATGCCCGGCAAGGTCATCTTGATTAGTTGGAATCAGGAGCATTCCTACCAGAGGGTGCTATGGTTCCAGAAGTGTTATGTATCAAGTATGAATGAGTGCCTGTAAGTTACAGTAAAGAAATTTTCAACCAGTATGTAAAATTTAACTTTTGTACCTCTGTGAGAGTAGAAGTGAATAACTTTCAGACTCAGAATAATAAAATAGCCTTGGGTGAAACAGAATGTTACTAATTAGTGAACTTGTTCCCTTAGTGTTCCCGACATCTTATGCTTGGATAGAATAAATTGGATACATGGTGATTTATCATCTTTCTGAATTTATTTGTAACTAGCAGGACATATAATGTATATCTATTTCTTCCACGAATACCAAAGTTGGTTGACTTTTCTTTTGCTTTCTTACAAGAGTGACAGAATAGACTAAACTTTTAAATAACTGCCAAGTTTGTACTCCCAGCAAAATGTGCAATACAATAACACATTTTTATTATGTTTACATTTCTACTTTGTTCATCTACCTCCTCTCTAAAAAAAATCACTCTTTGTGTACTTGTGAAATCAAGGATTTTTGAAACTGCACCCAAGCTGCCATTACATTGATATATTAGGACTGCAATTTCGAGAACTCCCAGCCAACGTGAATCTCAGCCAAATTGGAAAATTACTGCACTGCCATGCCTGATGCATTTCTTTTTTGGAAGTAGATCTCTTTAAATCATTTGTGACACTCCAGAGGTCTTAATTCATCCTGTACATCCTTGCTATGGGATAAGCTTTAGTCAACTATAATCCACCATTACTTTGCAGACAGTAGAGAATTCATAAATGGCCAGTAGATGTGACATTGATGAAACAAAATGTTCTTATCATTAGCTTACAAATACCAGACCATTTTAGTCATATGTAACAACTGTTATGTAAACAGTCACAATGAAAAAAGACAATTAACACTATTTGTACCTTAAACATTTTATATCCTTATGACCTCATTATTTATTGTTTCCATACACCACTGGAAAATCAGTGCGCACATATTCTTTCCTACAGGATAATACTTCCTACATCTGGTGAACTTTTAAAGTGCATTTTTCTTTTGTTGCAATAAACTCTCACAGTTTATTATATATGATGAAAGAGGGCACAGAAAATTGTGACTAGTGGTCTGTAATTTTCTAGACTGGACTTATCCTTTTGAATCAAATTTATAATAAGGAATCTTTTAAAGATTTTTCCTATTCCCCTGGGTTTGGGGGGGAGAGTTGAGGTGGAAGAGTTGGATTTTATTTTTTTTTAAATGTGACTAGCTCAGGAGTCTTTATATTAATCTGCAGAATTTCCCAGTGTGATATTAGTAATTAAAACAGTGGATCTGAGTGGAATTATTTTAATTTCTAAAAATCTCTGATTCATTGGAGTTATTGTGGAAAATTAAATAAGGATTTGTTAAATGAGATGTTATCTCATTTAGGCCAAACATGATTGGAAGGCTTTTGGTTTCATATTTTTGGTTGAACATTTGTAGCTGCTGTTCAGTCTTTCTCTTTGTTGTGTGTAAATTAACTGGGATGAAGTCTGTCCCTTGCTGTGATGTTTACAGTATACAGTTTAATTCTTTTCAACTGAACATATTGTGAGGTAGGGAGGCAAGGATAGGGAGAAAGTGTGACAGGTCCAGAACATTTGGATAACACTTGCTGGAGGGAACTGAGCCTTGTTTATACAGGACTATGAATAGGACTGCAGCAAACCATTCCATGATGCTGATAGGGACAGGAGAGAAGTTGCTTAGAAGCAGTAAGGAAACTATTATGTTGGAGATTATTCTGAGCTGACCATACTGTTCACATCCTGTAAGAATTTCCCAAATCTCCAGGATAAGTTAGTATGGCTAGAATAACTTCATAGTTCATTTCAGATAACCACCATAAGCCTTTTTTTTTTTTGCAAATGCTCCAAAGCTTCCAAGATAGCGAGCATCGCAATAGCAGAAAAATAAGCATTGTCTGGCAGTACCCTAGACTTTAAATGCTTGATGTGTGACAATATCTGCGGAAAATTAGGAGTTCAGATCATTATTTCCTTTCGGCGTTAGACACCATGATGTCAACAAAATTGATGCCTGTAGTTGGTGTGCAACCCATTCTTCTACTTTAAACTTATATACAAATAATAATAAGCTTGTTCAATAAACCGGGGTTGAAAACCAGACCACTGTGTCATATCATGGGTTAATTGGAATTGCTTCAGGAAGTTGACATAATAACTTATCTCACATCTTTAGTTGAAAATTTTATGTATCTGGATGAGATTTTCTGACTCATTTTGAAACATCCAAACCTGTTCCGTTAGTGGAATGGCTTTTGGTGAGTGCAGTTTAGTTTTAAAGAAAGCAAGATGAGATTTATTGAATATGAGTTATCATTCAACTTATGTTGTTTTTTTTTAATTGCAATAGTTTTCATCATTTCAGTGCAAATATAGATATATTTATCATTATGTCGTGAAATTTGGTTCCAAATTTGACTAACAAATGATTGGTGCAGACTTCTCCATAATGGATTTGTGAGAGGAATTTAATCCTTTTCTTCCAGTACAGTAGGGGTGTCAAATCTGTGGTGTCATGTTGTCAACACGTGATGTATCATGACTATTCCCCCTTCGCTAAAATGGGGGTAGCCGTGGCGGTGTCACGTATCCAGGCCTCAGGCCACGAGTTTGACATCACTGCAGTACAGTCTTCCCTTCCACATTTGCTGTTTGCAATGGGAAAGTGAAGCCAAAATTGCACAGTATGTTGCTTTCACAAACTTGTTGGCATCAAACCTTTGTAATTTGAATATGACAAACCTGAGTGTAGTCCAAGGACAAGGACCTTTTCCACTACCTAGTTGGAATAATCTCTGCCCGTCTTTGAGTTTTGCAGAAAACGATACTGATGAGACATCTGGGTCTCTAATGCTGATCCCTCTCTTGCCCCTTTTCAAGTCAGCATCAGTCAGTCACCTGACTTTTCTCAAAAGGGAAAGGGTGGCCAAGTCAGATTTTATACATGTATAAGTTTTGTTTGGATCTTATTGAAATAAGTGTGAGAGTGCTACTTTAAGGTCAGTACAGTTAAATATTACTTTAATGTGTCTTATTCATGGACTGAATGAGTCTTTAAAAATAATAGCCATGTTGACAATAAAATGCCATCTATCAAGCAATGTTGGGCAAGTTCATTCTTTTCAATTGGGGCAATGCAAGATTCAGGGAATGTATAATCTAGAACAGATCAACATTTGCCTGCAAACGGAGTCTGCTTGTGAATTTGGT
The DNA here is from genome assembly GCA_012654045.1 of Ptyas mucosa. NCBI lineage: Eukaryota > Metazoa > Chordata > Lepidosauria > Squamata > Colubridae > Ptyas > Ptyas mucosa. The sequence goes on along the minus strand of WNWU01000032.1, from coordinate 9,671,194 downwards.
GGGGAATAGTTACTCTGGCTCATATTTTAAGCTAGAGGCTATTCTCTCCCCATTCCTTTCCTCTTTCTCATTATTGAACTGATGGTAATCAGTTAACATTTTAAAACTATCTATAAAAGCAGAGCCACACTGACTGCCAAAAGAAAATAGTCAAGAACTCCCCAGATTGGCCAAAATTTGTTGTTAATGAATGGTCCATTAGAAACAGCTGACTTTTGTCAGAACATTGTCTTCAGTGACCTTGGCATTTTGAGTCACTTTACTGATTTTATTGCCTTTCCTCTACTGCTTTCCTTTTTAAAATGGTAAAATTAAAATGAAGGGATAGTTTTGTGCTACGTCAAGTAAGACAGAAAGTTGAAATGGTTACTGTAAATTCAATTTATTATTGTGAGATCCGTTTCTGAAAAACTGACTTGTGAATGTGATTTGGATATTTAAGTATTTACTGATTGATAAAAGACATTATGGAATATAACTGAAACTGTAAATTCCACATTACTGTTTAGATTGGCTAAACTTTAATTCACAAGACTGCCCTTATATATTATTAAGAGATTCACAGAAAGAAAAACAATTGCAAATCATTTTGTGAAGGACGAAGTATAAGCATTGTCGGCAGAAGGAATGAATTTTTTTAAAGGTACAGTGACATTCACATTCAATGAATATAGCTTGTAGATAACATAGATGGTGTGATATTGTTCCATTAAATATAGAATTAACCCTTTGGAATCTTGTCCAGGCTGGGTTTATACCTGTCTGTTTTCAAACTTGTAGTTGACTTTCACATGTAATGGTAGGTATACACTCTTAACGGGGAAAACAGCTGCAGCTCTCTAATCTTTGCTCCAGTTGTTACTAATGGAATTCCAGTTGAATAGTGATTGTAACCTTTGTCTGACTTGCACAAAGTCAAAAACTAGAAGAAAGTTAGAACATAGTGTGGGAAGAAATATCCATCTGGTTCAGTTCCAAGCTGGGAGAAAGACACCGAAAACATGGAGGCTGATTGGAAAGATGGTTTAATGATGAACAGAACCACCAAGCACATGGTTCTGGTGCAGCTGACCACATGGAGTTGAGAGTGGGTGGCTTTTATACCTTCACTTGTGCTTCCTGTTCCTGTGCAAGGACATATTTTCTATTGGCTATTCTGACTCTCATAGGGCCATGTAGGGGTTATGTAGGGGTCATAGCTGGCTTTAAAGGCAAAGTACAAATCCTAGGTGTTTGTCTGAGCTAAGTTTGGTTGAAGTTTCTGAGGGTGATGCAATGAAGAGGCTTGTGTTCTGAAAGGGTATTGGGCAATTCCTTTTTTAAATACATGTTTTATTAATACATTTTTATATCACATTAAAAATTCCATATCTATCTGAACAGTGTGTTGTCTGGGCACAATTAATTTTAAGTAGAAATGCCATGTTAATCAACATTAATCATAATAATCATAATAAACATATTAGTAATAATCGCAAAATAGTAATACAATTAGTTTATCTATCTTACAAAGTTTTCAGTACAAAAGTTCTTATCTTTTGGATCTTTTTAGATTCTAATCTATGATTCTGTTAATTAACCATTGGTAAATCCCATGTCATTCTATTTCTTCCTTTTCTTTTCTTTTAACTGCCCATCTCAGCACATTCTAATATTTTTATAACACTTTCATCTGTAGGTATCTCTTCATTTTTCTATTGTTGTGCAAACACAATTATTTCTGCCATTAATACATGTAAAATTAAATATATTTTTCCTTTGTCATACTTTCTGGTAATATACCCAACAAAAATATCTCTGGTTTTAAATCTATATGTTGCTTTGTCATTTTTTCTAGCCAAGTATGTATTTTAGTCCAATATTTTTTTGCCTTTGAGCATGTCCACCACATATGATAGTGTCAGGGTTCCAAACGATGTCCTAATTAAATCATGAGCCTCGAGCCAAGCTTCAAAAGAAATCCAGTTATTTATTATGAGCTTCATATCAGCTGACAGGTAGTATGAACCTGGTATCTGATTGCACTTCCAACATTTAGCTGATAAATTTTCATACATTTTTGCTAATCTCGCTGGTGGTAGATGCCGCCTATAAAACATTTTATATAAGTTCTCTTATAGGCCATTGACATTATTAGTTTACAATTTCTATCCCACAGTTTCTACCATTTATCTAATTCTATTGGGTAGCCAAAGTTTTTAGCCCATCTTATAATTATTTCTTTCACTTGTTCTTTTTCCAGTTTAATACTCAGTAAATAATTGTATATTTTTTACAATTTTTCATCTGACCCAGGGATGAAATGCTCCCGGATTGGACCGGATCGGCCAATCTGGTAGCGATGATGGTCGGTAGTTCGGAGAACCAGTAATGATGGCAGTTTGAGGGTCCGCCCACCCACCCAGAAATCAGGAAGTAACCTGGTTTTTTGAGTCTCTGCGCATGCGCTGGGACCAAGAGAAGCAGTGGTGGCGGCACTGCATGCGCAGCCCCGGGACATCCACCCTCTCTCCCAGAGTGCTTGTCTTCATCTCTGCAGCCCACTGGCTCCTGTTGCCCTTCTCTTTCTGGGTGCAGTGCTTCTGCTTGTTGGGCCACTTCCCCGCAGCGCTTCTGCTGGTGCCACCATGCAAGCCTCCCATCAGGAAAAAGAGGGAAAAAGCAAAGCGGCTAGCTGCAGAGCTGTCAGCTTCAGGAAGTGGCTCAACAGGCAGAAGTGACATGCCCAGAAAGAGACTCCAGCCTTGCCCCGGAGCCGCCACCCACTCGCTGCCCGCTCACTGCCCACTCACCCTTCACCTTGGGTCAGGAGCCATGGTCCAGGGACGTGCCATTCCCTGAGGCCCCAGAGCCGCCGCCTGCTTGCCACCTGCTTCAACCAGGTTGGGGAATGCACATTCCCCAGCCTTGCCCTGGAGCCTCCGCCTGCTTTCCCTTTACCACACAGCATGTCCTTGCCTTTCTCCCGTGGCTCGCTGCCAGGGAAGGAAAGCGCTTGAAAGTTACTGAGCCATTCTCCTTCTTGAATGTGCCGCCGCCATTGCTGCACTGGTCCATTCGCCAGCTGTGCAAGCACACTCCATTTATTTCATTTATTCATCAGTGGCAGGTTGGTTGTGCGCTTGCACAGCTGGTGCATAGACCAGGGTGGCAATGGTGGCAGCACATTCAAGAAGGAGAGCTGCTCCAGTAATTTTCAGGTGCTTTCCTTCCCTGGCAGCCAGTCGCGGGAGAAAGGTAAGGACACACCGTGTGGCGAAGGAAGAGCGGGCAGCAGATCTGGGGCAAGGCCGGTATCAAGGAATGGTGCATTCCTCGACCCGGTTGAGGCAGGCAACAGCTCCAGGGCCCAGGGAATGGCAAATCCCTTGGCTGGCCCAGGCCCCTGACCCAAAGCAAAGGAAGAGCAGATGGCGAGCAGATCAGAGTCATTTGCAAATGCCTGTAATTTGTATTTTTCTTTTTTTATTTTCATTCCTTTTATTTCTGGGTCATTTCTAATACTTCTGTTTAATACTCCCAGTGTTAATATAAATAGTAAAGGAACAGAGAGCATCCTTGCCTGGTTCCTTTCCTTATGTTAAAGTTCTCTGTCATGTTCCCATTGATCATCATTATTCCTATTATGGCTTGATGGCTTTGTCGTGGTTTGGCTCTTGGGTGATGGTATTTGCTTATGAATAGAGCTATTTAGTTTTTAATAAGCTCTTTATCTTTTAAGAGCTGACATCTGCTGAGGGCTATTAAGAAAAGGTGGGGGCTGCTTTCTCCCTCTAAAAAACATGTTTCTCCATTACTCATCCAGGGAAATATAATATTCTGCCTTTTTAATATTTCTCAAAATATTTCATTCTTCTAGAAGAGGGGTGAATGCTAACTTTCTTACAATAGAATAATAGGATTGGGAGGAACCTTGGAGACCTTCTAGTCAAACAGGAGACCCTCTACATTCTGACAAATGGCTGTCCAGTTTCTTCTTGAAAACTTCCAGGGATGGAGTTCCCAGTTGCTTTTTAATTTACCATGTTTCTTTCCCATATTGTTCATTTTACTAATGGATTATTTATTTAAGTAACAATAACAACACTATTTGTGCACTATTGAAATGCTGCAGCAATCTTCTTGTCTTTTACCCAGCTCTCTTTTAACCAGTGGTGGGTTCCTCCCGGTTCGGCTGAGCTGGTAGCAGTGACGATATGACATCACCGAACCAGTTCTCTTTGTTCAGGAGCCCTCCCGCCCCCCGCTATTTTTACCTTTTATTTGGCCCCACCCCCAATCTATTGCTGCCTCCTGAGTCCCAGCTCATTGGCTAGAAGGAAAAAAAACTGTTTAAACTCTTGCCACGGGGCTTCAAAGGGCTGCCCTACAGCTGATCAGTGTTAAAAGGCAGTGTGGTGGTAGACTGGTGCCTCCAAAAACAAATGAGTAGACCGGTGCCTCCAAAAACAAATGGGTAGACCGGTACAGTTCTGCAAGCAGTTAAAAGCCTGGTAGACCAGTACCCTGCTAAATCCTAAATAATTGTCACATGACCATCAAGCCACAAAATAAGCCATGCCCACAGAACCAGTAGTAAAAATTTTTAGAACCCACCCCTGCTTTTAACCTAGATGAAAACTATTAAAAAGGCCTTATTACTTACATGCCTGCAAAACCTGTTAAAGTACTTGTTCATTTTACACTTTTGGGAGCTGGGGTGAAATCTTTCTGCCTCAAATGACAAATGATATAATATACTATGGAACCTGTTAAACAACCCAATAATGTAGGTAGCTCAGGGAACAGAAAATAGTATGGTAATATAAAAAACAAATCTATGAGGCTTTACACAGATGATATTCCGCGTGTCAGGCTAATGTTATGGTACTGTGTGCCTAGATCCAGCAAACAGTATTGAGTTAAACATAAGAAAACGCAAGAAATGATTGGTTGTTTTATTGCATATAAAAGTTATAACTTGTATATTTAAATATGATTTGACTTTATATAGAGAGAAGGAAATTGGTGTTAACATTGAGCATCATTTCTATTTTCCTAGGCTTTTAATGAGTTTGAATTGTATTTTAATTCATATTGTTTTAGACTTTGAATGACAATCTCACTGTTGCCTACTTTGCATTTTTTCTTTATATTGTTTTTATTCAAATTGTACTTTTTAATATGCTTTTCTGTGCATAGTGCTAGACAGGATATCTTTGACTGGAGACTTAACAGGCTGAATTTGAGAGTTTAATACGCTAACCGTATGTTTATTGATGAATAACATTTTGCCATTTGTCATTCTGTTCATTGAACGTTAGGATGTGAAAGTAGCTAAAGGTTATATAAATACGCTATGTAAACAGAAATAAGGTGATATAGACCAAAAGGACTATAAAATCTAGAGCAAATAAAATGCAGATATTGGGTACAGGTGTTTTCTCTCTCTCTCTCTCCCTCCCCCCCCCTCTGACACACACACACACACATACACACACCTGCCTATTTTTGTTCTCACTTCACACACCAGACTTTTAGCATAGTATCATGTTAATTTCCCGACTTTCTCTTTAATCAAAGGAGAAGACAAATAGTAAGAGCAGAGATGAGAGGGAATAAACTATCCACCTGCCTACCATATATTATCTGCTTCCAGAATAATCAGGACAGTGTTTTGGAACCCTGTGTTCTAAAGCCAGTATTGTTTCCTATCAATTGCATGAATTCATTTCTTACTTATTTTATTACAGAACTTCCCAAACTCCCTTTTTTAATTATAAAAAAGGTCATAATTTTTTCCTGTTTTATCCAAGTGGGCTGTAGTACTAGGACTGGCTCAAAGAAAATCAACAAACTTTGCAGTACAATGAGGATGTGAACACACATGTGCTCCAGTTATAGCATAATAGGGCTATTTGAACTGCTAAATTATATTACTCTCTTTTACAGGTTCTACTCTCCTGGCTGAACACCTGGCGCCATCAGCACCAAGCTCACCCACCTCATCTCCCAATTCATCTTCCATTCTTTGCAATGAGGTTTCTGATCCTGTCCTATGTATATCTGGTTCTGGCCCACTTGGCAGCTCAATCAGTGGTGAGTATTTCTTCCACAGCACCAAGTTGCATCCCTTCCAGTTCAGAATATTTCATTATCTTGTAAGACTGAAAATCCATATTCTTTTTTTCTTTTGATCACTCACATCATACAAGGAGAAGGAGTTAGATTCTCCCCCACCAAAAAGAACAAAGAATTCAACGTTTAAATGCACCATATTTTAACAAAAGGAAAAACTCAAAACGTATGTAGTAGCAATATGGAATTAGCAAGGAGCACCATCTATGGAGGCTCAGGCCCACTTCAAATAACTTTTGGTGCCATTTAAACATTTGGGGTAACAACTTCCTTAATCCTATGTGTCTGACTACATTAAATGGGGTTGCTAAAGCCAAATCTGAAAAAGGATGACACCAGGTTAGCTTAAGCCTGTGAAAGATTGTGCATAAACGGAATGCTTTTGGAAAAAGTGTAGTTCCACTAAATAGAGTGGGAATCCTTTCCCATGATTTTCTCTCAAACATTTATGCCACAAAACATTACTTTTATATAAAAGATATTCATATGATAGCTTTGCTAATGGATCAAGAAAGGAGATCCTTAAGCTAAATTTGACAGACACTAAATGTTTTTGTCTTTTAATGAGCCTGCAATCCCTTGCGGGATGGAATCGGGGCAACTGAATGGAGCTGAGTGTTTACTTGCTGGATACCCTTCCTGTTACCAATGTGGAGTTCGCAGCAGATATATTCTCATTGTGTCCAGAGACAGAAATATCTGCCTCTACTAGGATTGAACTCACAGCCTCCTGATCCTGAGGCGAGAGCTCCACCTCTAGGCCACTGCACCACTCTTTTAGACACTAAATATTTCTGTTAATAATAAATTGGTAGCAAAGAACAGGAAAAATTATTTCATTATGTATTTTGATAGTAAGAATAACATATGGTAAGCACTCAAAGACTTTTTCATATACCAGAATCCAGAGTATAGTAAATTTGACTGGAAAAGTCATTGTAGAAAAAACATGGAATCTAAAATTATAAAAACAGTAGATTTCGAAGCCTATATGTTGTTTCAATAATGATATAAGTAATCCAAGAGATTGTTATGTAGGTCTGTAGTATTTTGGAAATAACACACACACAACAAACATACATAAAGACAATTTAACACTTTTTATTCAAATGTTCTACCTAGTTTAGTATTTGTCTATTGATGGTCATTAGATGATGCTTTTTGGAAGTTTTGTAAAAACATGGACATAATCTCTATATTTTAACCTTTGGCATAGAAATTCTAGACTAGGGCAGCTGTAAAGCTGCTTAGGGTTTAAAATTTTAAAAAGTAAAAATGTCTCTTATTTTGCAGGTACAGCTCCAAACTCTCCAATCAGTATGCCAGAATCCCCTCTTTCCTCTTCCATCTCAGGATCTTGGAATGATGAGTGTACTATCTGCTATGAGAATATGGTGGACACTGTGATTTACTCCTGTGGACATATGTGCCTGTGTTATACATGTGGGCTCAAACTCAAGAAGATGGCTAATGCCTGTTGTCCTATCTGTAGACGTGCCATCAAGGACATAATCAAAACCTATCGCAGCACTTAAAGTTGCATGGCAGAAGGGTAGGAGATAGCAAGAGGATCTTCATAAAACTTAACCAGGACAAGGAAGGTGGGAGGAAGTGGTTCCCTTCTTTAAATATGTAGCTAATTTTGAATGTGGTTAACTGTGGGTACAGCCGCCCACCTGAAATTAGAGGGCTAAAAATAACTTCTTTTCTTGGCATCTAACAAACTGCTCCTGTGAACATTTAATATGTGTAGCCAGCAGGTTGGATTTCATGTCTACCTTTCCTTGGCTTTCCATTGCATTTTCACTGTCCTTTCTTCCTAGTTGGATGTTACAAGGATCAAAGGAGAAAAAAATGTGAAATAAGCAGATTTTCATGTTAGGTTAAGCGAACTAAATGAATACTTGGAAATGAGTAGAATAAGGACAAATCATTTCAGTGCTAGAACTACCTTGATGGGCAAGAGAGCCTCACATAGGATTTCCCCCCAGTTTTCCTAATCATATCAGTGGCTGCCATATTCTACAAATAATTATAATGCAGCACATGCTGCTACTAAGGAAGATTATGCTTGGATTGGTTTTTCTATGCTGTGCTGTGCACAGAGGGCCAGCAGCTAACCGTTGACTTTGATTCTACTTTCTGTAGCTGTCCTGTCCTCTTCTACTTTTTCAAGGCAGAAGCTGTTCAGATCCCAAAAGCATGATATCACTTCCTTCTTTAATCACTTTCCTCTTTTACTTTTATTTCCAAAGTTCATTACACTAGGAAATGGTGCTTTGGGAAAATGATTTCACATGATGTCAAAGCCATAAGGATGAAAGTTGGCAAAGTTTTATTTTTAATTTGTCGTCAGGACATTCATTATCTATCCCAGGTTTGAAAGGAAAGAAAATGATCAGTTGTATAATCTTTTGCCAAAATGAATGTGTGTTACAGAGCTGGATTTATATTGTTGAAAGGAAAAGAAATCAGGACCAAAATGGGTTTTAGTTTTTATTTGCCTCTTTGATTTAATGAAGGATTCATATGAAAAGAACATGTGAAGAATATGCTAATTTCACTTACTCATAGAACTATATGGATCCTTGGCATAATTGAATTTTTGAAATATTTTTCTGTCTCCATTCACAAGTAATGTCATATTTTATTTTTCATTTTCAATAGTCCATTGTTTTCTTATTTTTAGCTGTTCCACTTAACAAATCTTACATCAGAAATTGTACTTCACAATTAATATATTCCAAGCGATCTAACTATCCTGAGATGGTTGATTGAAAAATGACAACAATCTCATACCCTAGGTCACAATTTCAGTTCCCCAATATGGACAATACAGGTTTAGAGGGTGAATTAAGATAGAAATCTAAGGGAAAAAAAATGATATGCTATTTTTCATCCAGTCCAAATAATAGTGTTTGTGCTGAACACTTCTAGTTCATATTTTACAGTGCAGAGATTTTGCTGTACTGTATGATTGACATATTTTATGATTAAGGCAATGCTTCATAGAACCCCCCCCCCCTCCATCTTATATGATAAATTGAACCTCAGGATTCAAGAAGCCACATTCTCTACACATTTGATATCTCAGTAAGTAGAGAAACTGCCATTTGGTTTTTTCGTCTACTATGATTGTGGAGGACTACCCAAATACTCAATTAATTTTGTCTATCTTTTGGCTTCAAATTACAGTAGCCATGTGGTGTTTAACAGAAATGATCAACTCCTACTATGCTAGTCCTATACCCCCACTGTATGAAATTAATCCAAGTGCTGGACAGTTGTTACAAAAATCACCTTGAATTGTTGCAAGCACACAATCACTTAATATTGTAGTCTGGGAACAAGCAAGGATCTTGTCAGTATCAATACTGATCAGAGCTAGACAATTGGTGCCGTACAGATGTTTTAGATTTTGATTTTCATCCATTCTACCAAGAATGGCCCAAAACAAGGAACTGTAGCAACTGCAGGCCCAAATAACTGGAGGACATAAGTTTGCATCTTTGGCTAGATCCTTATAAAGGGAACTAATGTGCAATCAGTTAGGTTTCATACTACAGTTCAAGTCCTATGAAGATGGAAAACTTGTTCAATGGGGTGAGAAATATGTCCCACCCCAGACATTACCGAACCACAATTAGTAGCAACCTTTGGCCAGCATGACTTATGGTATTGGATGATGGATGTTCAGTAGCATTTTCAGGGTTCTAGATTCTTCTCTCCTATGTTGCCATGCAAGAAACTTGTTGCTAGACTAGTTACAATTCTAAAATGGAATAATTAATTGTAAAGTGTTTGCTTGTTCCAGGAAATTCTGAAAGGATTGTGTGCTAGGTTTTTTTTAGTAATTTCAGAAAGCACTGGGTTATTTAATGTAAAGTGGACATTAAATTTATGCCACTCAGCTCAGGAACTCCACCTTGCTGTGATATTGCAAAGTCATTTGAACCAGGAGTTTTTGTTGCAGTGATCTGAGTAATACAGCTGATAATACATGCCCTATTGCTTTCAATGAAAAGATCTAAATAAAGAATTCTAAATTTAGATTGCAATCTTAAGCCACTTGAATTTGGCAGTGTTTCTGCTGAAATCAGTGGGACTTAGTTCTAAATTAGTACTGTTAGGAATAGATTATATGTTTCCTGCAAAATTCATAAAGAAGCCAACATCTTGTGTATATTTGTGGAATCCTACAAGTACAAAATGTTTGAGTTGACAATTAGGTAATATTTTTTTTAAAAGATAGTATCAATTTTCTGGGCAAGAGTTAAAAATGGCATAAGATTTCATGCAGAGCAAATTTGATCTATAGAAGTTTCTCTAAAGGAACACGCCACATTACCACTCAATAATATTTTCAGTTATATTAATGGAGAAAGCAAATCTTCAGACTTTTGTCTGAAAAGGACAGCAAAAAGGATTTCCTGGGCATCAATATTTATAGATTTCTTGGATATAATTGTGGATTTCAGAGGTACGGCAACAAACCAGCAACGGCCAATCCAGGCAACAGTTGGAGATTATACATAATGTCCATTTCATAGGAAAAACTATTTTTGGCCGCAAAGATGTTTAGGCTAGCATGTTTAACAACTTGTAACATTATTTATTTTTTTCTCCTTTTTACGGAATGCTGTTTTGATAGGATATGATGTTTGGGAAAATTTAACCATAGGCTTTGTGCTTAGCAATTACTTAATATATTATGTATAGAGTAGCTTGTACTGTGCATGGGAAAATATTGGCTTCATTAAAAAAATGCTAGGAATTTACTAATTAGGACTGTACAGCATTTTGGATTCAAAGGGGGAACGGGTACTTTGAAGCACATTTAGGAAGTCAAATATCATATGTGATCAAATCCTTAAAATAGCTGCCTCTTTAAGTAGAGCATAATCCCAGAAAAAGACATAGCTACTTTAATGATACTACTTTAAGGAGCATTCTGCAATTGGTATGTGAGTGTCCCATGTGCCCAAACACCTTTTGAATCCAACGTGATGCAAGTCTCGTCTTTTACACACTCCCTGTATTTTACATACAGTTTTGGCTATTAAACAATGTTGCAGACAAAAGCTAGGGAAAATGTGCAAGAAAGGTATTATGGTCTGCTGGATTTCACATTTGCAGTCCAATTTATTTCATCCTCCATTTGTTTGAATTACATTGATTTCTTTCTCCACTGAGCCTAATGGAAGATTGAAGTAGTCTTCTGATTCTTATAATGGTCATTGATATTATTTTATGAATATATGAGAGAGACCTCCCACAATTAGGTCAAAATAATGGTCTTCACTTTACATACTACAGTAATTTTTTAAAAAATGCACAAGCACAGCCTGAATGATATCAAAATTAAAAATGCATCTTTGCACACTAACAATTTCTCTGCACTCTTTGATATTTCTATAAATTATGCACTAAGTTGTTCCCCAAATCCTTTTCTAACTGCAAAAGTAATGATTTAAAAACCTAAGCAGTTAAAAAAGTCTAATAAAGTTTTTTGTTGGTGCATTCTCATTCATTCAAATTCCCATTTCTTCATATCGTGGACATGAATGAATGGGGCATGTAGGTGAAGTGGGTTTTTTTTACACCTCTAAACTCCAAACAGCTAAAGATATTTTTTTTCTGTAGCACAAAGAGTAACTTTAACCCTTAATTCAAAATTGTGCATGTGTACATCAAATCTCTTTTGAGTTCATGTTGTCCTCTGGTGTCTTCCTGGATCATGCATACCGATTATTTTGATTACAGTGTGGAAGTGGTTTTCCACTGCTGTCTTTCTAGATTTTTAAAAAATAGTCTAGTTTACAACCCTAATGCTATCTATTAACTTAGTAGACAAGTTTCTGAGCCCAGAAAAGGTTGGTCAGATGCTGCCATAAGTAAGAATGACATAATTTTCAAATGAGTAATTAGTTAACAGTAACCAAAAATCTGAAAGAATGAATCATGAAAAGTTTTTGCCTTATAATAAAATGTGTTGGTCTTAAAAGAAGTATCAAACTTTTTATTGGTTTTTGCCCACTAGCACTTGTCTCTTTTAAAGAAAGTGGGATGTTAGTAACATAAGGCAATCCAAATTTGTTTGACACCAAGGGAAAGAAACCTTGGTTTAATTAATTTTGTTCTCTCCCTATAAAGAGTTGAAATACCAATTGTTAACAACTTGTTATTCACTGACCCCTAAATTTCTTCAATGTTTTATAAAACATGTCTTCTTGACCACTTGTCTAATAGTGTGGTTCAATTCAATTCCTTCTGTTTAGCTTATTGTACTAATTATATCACACTAAAGCAAACATTGTAAATATCTATGTTGAAGAAAAATTGCCAGCTTGTAAACCTGCAACCATAATAATTAAGAGATAAGGAAAGATTGCTTTGACTTGAAACTATGGCCTGTTTTTTCCCTTAAAAATAACATAATCCCTCAATTATCAATATCCCCTGTAAATATCTTAACATATTTTTAAAAGACTTTTTAAAAAAGAATCCAAAGGTACAAAAGGTAGGAAGCTTATACTAGACACTAATCCTAGCTGAGTTGCTTTGAGGATCTGAACATCTTCTGTGTTGTGGCCTTCTGGAGCAAAACTAACATATCCCACTGATATTGCCTTCCTCTATTATATAACTTAAGATCCGTTCGGCTTTTTGCCAGAGTCATGTGGCTGCTTGTTCCAAGAAAGCATGGGAGGGAAGAATCACCAGAAACTCCAACCACAAATGCTCACAGAACAGAATCACAGGAAAATAGTAGATCCCTCTGCTTTTCTCACTTGCACACATATAGATCAGAACCCAGTTCCCAAGAACCTTGTCTATTAAGCTGCTTTTTCTCCACCTCCTCTCCATCAGCAGCATCGTTTTTGCACATGGAAACCAAAAATATATTCACATGGAAAAAAACTAGCTCAGGATAGTACTTGGGAGTGAAGAGAAAGAAGTATTAGAAAATAGGGACTCTTCTCTTAACCATTATTATAAAGGTAGAACTTTATATACTGATGACCAAAGGTGGGCAGGCTAAGAGGAGCCAAAAAGGAAGATGAAGCACAGGCTTTTCGTGCGGGAGAGGCGCATTACATAAGAACAGCAGTAAGCTCGGAGTTTGATTTCTTTTCCTCTGTGTCCCTGTGTAAAATCTGAAATAATTCCTGTGATTTAATGTCATTGACAAGAACATTTCAACTTTTAAATGCTTTATTTATTTGTATGTTTGTGTTTTCAAGACAGATATAAAAATCTGTTCTATTCAGTGTGACAATTGCAGAGCTGTAAATAAAGTTGATTTAGGTAATCTGTGGAATTGCAGATGTGGGCTGCTTGTGAGGTACAAGGTAAGTGTCATGCGAAGAGCCTGTGACCACAGAGAGCTCCATGTAATCCGTTACCTGGTCATAGGTGCAGGTATTTGCGTGCAAAGGTGTCACATCACAAACTTTCAAGGAGCTGAAAATTGTTCCTACTGTCTAGTCACATCTTGAATCCATGCACCTGTATTTGCATTTTTTTCCTGAAAGGTCCACGAAGTATGGAACTAAAGTCTATGGTTACTGTGATTATTGGGTACACTTTCAGAAAAATAAGAAGCCACAGAGTAAATCATGAAGTGCTGGTGGGATCTATGGTGCGTGGAGCCCTTGAAATGTCTTTCATTGAGTAAGGATTTTCAGGTGACAGTACAATATAGAGGCAATTTTTTAATGGGAGTTTATTTTCAATTAATTTATTTCCGAGGCATAAAGAGTCTTATTTTTGTTTTAAAAATGACATTTTTGGAGGTTTTCTTTCTCAACAAGATAATCCTTCTAGTAGAACATCATATATGTGGCGGCATTTTGATTACTTTCTACATATCTAAATTTCATAGACTAAGACATTTATTATCACTTTGACAAATCAGAGCAGGTATTTGAACTGCATGGTTTGGTGTTCTGTAGAAATTAATATATTGATAAATAATATCTATACATGAGGAAGTCTGTGTAAAGGTGTCTAGGGTAAAGTTTCATTTTTGTTTTTTTAATAAATGTATTTCCTCTCAGAACTAATTCTAGCTAAGTTGTTTTGAGGATCTGAATATCCTCTGGTTTGTGGCCTTCTGAAGCAAAACTAAGATATCCTACTGATATTGCCTTTCTCTACTATATAACTTAAGGCAGCATGTTTTGAGCTCTTAGATGGTTTTCCAACCATGCATGAACAAGATTAGCATTCCTTACCTTTTAACAAAGTTTCTGCAATGTGCAGTTAGACATCATGCTCTTAAGGATTTCTCAGTATTGCTCTTTTCTTATACCTCATGTCCAAGAGCCTATTGACTAATCTTATTGTGCACTTTACTTAAGCTTACAATCAGTTTGTGAGTTGTTGACACCCTCCCCATGCTTATCATCTGGTTTCTTTAAAATTCCTGACACATATTTTCGCTTCATGCATAAAACCTACAGAACAGGCAAGAAATAAGAATGCAAACATTAATGTGGAATCACTACCATCTAGTGGTTACTTTAATGATTGGCACATGACATTCAGAATTACTGATAAAAATGTTTGAAAACGAAGGGACAAACTATCTATTACATATAGAATATGTGGCACATATCTTGATTTTTTTCAAAGAAAAACATATGGAAGGAAATGATTAACTGTTGGTTAGTTTCTCTTAAAGGGATTCCCACTAAAAACTGATATTATCCCTTCTCTTTCCATAATATGCTAGTTTAGTTCAAACATATGCTAAGTATTACAATTTTTGGAATAGCAGCTTGGAGATTTTAAAAATAATTATTACATTTTTATACCACAAATCATCAGAACTGCATGGCAGATTGCAATTAAACCAATTTAATCTAATTGAAAAAAATAGCTTTTGGGTGAAATCTGTTGCATGATATGCAGTATGTAGTTTACTCCTAAATAATTGGGAAATACATTTGTGCTATTATGTGTTAACTATCACCTACTGAGCAAAGAATATCTTTGTTGTTGCATATTTGTAACACATAAATAGACTAGGTGAGAACTAGAGAACATTTCCATGAATAAAAACCTTTAAATAAGTAGTTGATGTGCTGGTCTCCAAGATGCTGCAACACTCTAGATTGAATCAGGCATTTAAATTAGTCATGTATACACTCATTCCTGTTATTTTCAGTGGATTTATGTAAGCATGACTAAACCTGGATGTACTATTTTATTTATTTGTTAATTGTTTTTGTTTAGATAAAGATGTACTTTTGTGGACTAAGGTTGTGGTATGCATCATCTGAAATGAAGATTGCATCAAAAAAACCCTATGCCATAATAAATCTACTATATGAATATTTAAGATGCAAGGCGAAAGCTTGTTTTCCCCCATATGTGATCAGAAGTGAACTGGCTTTTCTCAGACTTCACCAATGACTGACAATGTGAAAACTTTATTTTAAAATATGTTTTGGAGTGTTGACAATGTATATGCAAAGAATAGATCTGTATTCATTGATATATATAAAACAAGAAAGCTTTTTGGTGGAATCTTAGACAATCCTTTCTATTGAAAATATTTTGCTGTCCATATGTCAGTATATAAATAACTGGCAGCACCATACAGTGCATGCTTCAAAAATTATTTGACTTAAGTCCTTTGGAAATGTAAGCCCATTTTACAATTCCCATTTATTGAATTCTATGCTATTCATTAAAGCAGTCTTATTTTTTATAAAATTGCCAAGAATGTATTCATTAAAATCAATGCAACTTTTACAGAGGTACTACTGATTTATATCTTTCTTTTAAACTGAAAAATTTTTTTTAGGGCTGCTTTAATCAATTCTTAGAATTTTTGAAATGTGCAGCCATTGAGCCATATTATACACAAAATGTTATTGTGTAAGGAGTGAACACCAAGTCTTATATTTTATAAATAATATTCTATAGTACCAAGTTTATTCAAATAGATCAGGAGTTAACTTGAGTCTGTGGATATTCTAATGTTTCTAGTCGACCTCAACAGCATCCTGGGAGAGGCAGATGTAGCTAGAGATTAGCCGAATCCCATGAAATGTAGGGAATAGATATTTCACCCAGAGTGCCACAATCCTGTATGAAATTTCATGGGATTCAATATAATTACTTGAATTCTCCAATCCTGAAATTGATCCCAAAACTTTGGAATGTACTCTCAGTTACACCACACCTTACAATTACAGGCTGTCATAATCTTATTTCTGGTCTTTGGTGAAGGATAAATTAATCCTTCAGAAACGTACAAGTTACATCTGCAAAGAAAAATAAATTTCCCCAAATCTTCACATATGCTAGAAAAAATACGTTCATCAGAGCTAGATGAATTGTTAAAAGTGAAAAGGTAGCTTCACATATTCCTACTATTGTCTCATGTACGATGCCACTAAGAAAATAAAGAATTCTGAATTACTTTTAAAAATGTTGGTTTTGAAGATTTCTAAAGATCCTTTCCACACACACTGCCCTCTTCAAGAAGATTCCCCATGACATGGTAACCCCATCCGAAAGTTGTACCTGCTATGAAGACTTATGTAATATAAGGGAAGTATTTTCAAGTCAAGCTTGACTCTTGGTGGCTTCACGGGTTCAACTATGCAAGTTCTTTTTGGGAACAGATGGAAAATGACTCTTCTAAGAGGATTTTAAAAAATGTTTTATTCCCTCAAGTAACTCCCTCAAATACTCCCTGGTATTTGAGTCTCCAATCCATGTTTTTACTAGTACTAACCTTGTTTAGCTTCTCAGCCCAAAGGTTAGCTAGATGTCACTTGAAGATTTCAAAAAAGTTTTGTAAATTAACAGTTTTAGGTGATGTTGATAATTCATTAAGAAATCACTTGGATGTTAAAGTGGAGATATTAAGACGTTTTTGTAACAAGTTTATAGTTTTTTAATGCTAGAAGAAATGAGTTCTTTAATAACTGGAACATAGTTGAAAGAATAAAAACTTTAACTCTTCTGACACAGCAAACAATGTAAGTAATTGGAAATAATAAAAAGAATTACAATTTGCAATCATTTGAAGGATATGCTTTATTCCTCCCTTTAAAAAAAAAAAGAAGTATGGCCAGTTAAAACACACAGTAATGTCTAAATCGCAAATAATTTTTATGGGTTTCAAATAATCTTTTTCCAAGGGTAAAATCTTTTTTAATTAAACAGGACATTATGCCTTTGATTTTTAAAAACAAACAAATATACACACAGGTAAAACTCAACGACAAAAAACATAAATATAAAAATTAAAGTTCATATTAGCACCACCTTTGGTCCAAGCAATGAGTAAACTGGGAGATCACTGTGAGGTATAGTTAGTTATCAAGTTCTGTCTTGTGAGACATTTAATATTGTACTATGGTTTTACATTGCAAGAACCTGGGAATAAAACAAGAGAGGCTGCAGACTAGATGATTTCCTGTATGAATGAAAAAGCTGCAGTGTAATCACTGCATATGATCTGAGAGCTGGATAATAAAAGACGCTGGCTGCAGTTCCGTTTATCTTTAGCTGCATATGACCTGAGAGTTGTGCCTTTGTATTCACTAGTTAAGATATAACAAGGGATTTTGGAAGCACAGCTCTTAATTTACCTATTCATCAAGTACCTCTAAGGGCTTTCCTGGATTTTTGTCCAGTTGGCACCTCACTTTTTTTTAAAATGTTGCATGTATGTAGTATTTTTATTGTACAGAAGCTTGCATAATACAGATTTTATCCAGCTCAGATACCCTGATGGGCACAAGACTACATTTCATGCTTTGCAACTTTTCCACAATTACTCTACCATGCCATTCCTGCAAATTCCAATGGAGCACCCCAAAAAGATGAAACATAAACCATTAAAAAATAGACAGTTGAGTCAAACATGTGCCCAAATGCCTACTTTTCAATGATTGAGACTGACAAATCAACTTAATTGGCAAGCAATACTAGTGCCAGGTGCCTACCAGAAAAAAAAAAACTTTACATATTTCAATAATAATCAAGTACATAGATGCCAATGAATATTGCAGCACAAAACTGTAAAAAGATACAACATTTTTGGTTGAAACTTCACTCCTATCCAAATTCCATTTTTGGAAATTAAAGACTGACACTGTTCTTAGAAAGGAGCATTTGACCTTTAGGTATGATTAATCTATATTCAAACTGACTAATACAATTTAGTTTTACACCTTTAATTCCAGTTAGCAGTCTAAATATAGACATTATCCTTTGCTGCCAGTTTGTTTTATATAGGTTAGTGTAATAAATTTATGGCTGACCAATGTCTTAGTACAGAATTAATGACTAGTTTGCACTCATGTAAATTGTTCCCCCAAATGGCTCTTACCAATGTGACCAACAATTTTGCATAAAAAAGAATAATACGTAAGGATCTAATATTCTTCAGTTTAACTATTTTCTTCTACTTTTGAAAACAGTGAATATCTTTGAGCTTTTTTTTCTTGTTCCCCAAAGTGCACTCCAAATAAGATTCCTTTCTTGATCCTTCTTTAATGCAAACAACTCAAAATACCTCAGCCTTCACTATAAACCAATATCTATTCTAACTTCAAAAAATGATCTTTCTCAGGAAACTAACCAAACAACATTAAGCACATCCTCCACCATCCATCTTGATCACACAGCTCAAGGACCAGCCATACATCCTTCAACATCTCCTTGTCAACATACTCTTCTCAGACTTCTAATAATTACATTCTCTTTATTCTAGATAACAACAATCACAATAAGCCCATTAGAAAGACAGCACTGGTTTCTATTAATTCATTGGAAGTTCTGTGCTGAACCATATGACAGCAAATTCCAATGACTTACTTCATGCTAAAAAAACAACTTCAATATTTGCTTTATATTAAAGAGAATAAAATTTGTTTTCTTCAAGCTTTTAGATCCTTACATATCTTACTATTCTCTTAATTTTAGAACTTTTTAAACAAGTAAGATGGTCACTTTTTTGCACATTTTGGTTTTATACAACCGAATATATAACTGCAGTTTTGCAAAGCAAGTTTTAAAATGCTACAAAATGTGAGGGCAATATCTGGCTTTATCTTTCATTTCTGATTATTCACTTCTTTTGAACAATGCATTGTCCCTTAGTCTAAACACTAAGGTTAAATGGTCATGCCATTTTCAAATCATTTCATTTTTTCCTCCAAATGTAAAAGACGCTACTTCTTCCAATTATAGGCATTCATTAACTAACTTATTACACACACAATATAGAAATATCACATTTGACAATACAGTTAGTCCTCAACTAACAACCATTCATTTACTGACAAAAATTACAATGGCACTGACAAGTAATATGACCTTTTTCACTTTTAACGGTTGCCGCATCCCTGTAGTCATGTGATTAAAATTCAAATGATTGGTAGCTGGCAGGTATTCATGACACCTGCAGGGTGCCAGGTTCATGTGATCACCTTTTGACAAGTAAAGCCAGATTTACTTAATTACCGTTACTAACTTAACAACTGCAGTGTTTCACTTAACAACTGCTGCAAGAAAGGTTGTAAATTGGGTTAAAACTCACTTAACAAATGTCTCACTTAACAATGGAAATTTTGGGTGTAATTGTGGTCATAAGTTGAGGAGTACCTGAATGGGGAAAACATAACATAGCCTAACATAAAGTATCACACAAATACACATAAAAGGAACTCATGAAATCAAACACTTGGAAGGGGGAGAGAATGATGTATATATGCATATTAACTCATTTTTGAAACATTTTTTTTATTTATTCCAATTAGCCTTTCCTCAGTCATAATCCAGTTATTTCTGACCATTAAAGAATACTACATCTATCCTCCAATTTGGTGTCATAATAAACAGGTGTCTCAACACAGGGCAGTGTTGTGTTGGATGTGGAACATGTACAAAAACACCCTCAACAGTGTGAAACTTTCTGTTCATTTTTTCCTGAAAAAGTGCACTCTACAAACAATTTAAACACTTCACGGGGCCAGCCCATCTGGAAAATTTAAAGGCACAAATGTATTTGCTTCTGTCTCCGCTAGGCCTAAATGATTTTATCACCCTGAGAACAGGGCTTTCTTTGAGTAAAATCAGATTGGGCTGTTCTGTCCCCAAAGCGAGGATCTGAATTCAGTGAAACTGTTGTCCTGCCACTTTACTTAACACAGTTTATACAAGCCCCCTGCAAAAACTGAGGGTTCTCCAATTTGGTGTTCTAAAAACCAAGTGGAGGCTGAGGAATATCAATTAAAGGAACTGGACTAATTCATGGACTTCCAAGGATGCTTGAAAAAGGTCACTTGACTCCTAGGTCCTTGATTTAGAATTTACAATTAACTAGATGAACTGAGACACCAGCAGTAATCGAACAATTCTAGAAGGCAATTTTGGAACCTGATAAGCTTTTCATGTACTTCCCATTAATCTGTACATGTTTACTAAAAACTTAAGACTACTTCCCCACAATCCTCCTGAAAAAATATTTACAAAGAAACTTATGCTCCACCAATTTGTACCTGTTAAAGGCCTAAGATTATGTAAAGTACCCCTGACTTAGCCATAAAATATATGGCTGGCTTTTCTGAGATGTGATTTTGACTAGTTAGCAGCAATCTACGGTTGATATTAAAGGTATTGTTAAAGTCACAAATTTTCTTTGCATGTGCAGAGTCTGAATTTGATCAGACTAAAAAATATGTTAACTAAAATATTCTAAAAGCAAACCTAACTTGACTCCGTTGCACTCAAGTAATCAATGAGAATATAAAAACAAGAAGTGATGTTCCTTTTAGCAAGACACTGATAGCATGAAGAAACACATCCTTGCTATCACTTCCTTAATTTACAAATGTGATCCTAGAGAGGTTATTTTGTTAAGCTATGGATTCCTGTGTTAAAATAAGATGTCCAGTAGATATGAAGTGGCTAAGTTGTAAGACTATTTTCTGCTTATTCATACTCCATTTAAAAAGCTTGCGTTGTTTATAGAAATGTATTTAAGAAAAGGACATTTTATTAAAAATTTCAGTAAAATTATTTATATATAAAAGAATGATTTCTAAATGGGAAAAGGACATTTTTTGGGGAAAAATTCAGTGATAGTGAAATTCAGACCTCAGTTTGATTTTCTAATTTCACATACTATAGACATGTCCCAGTTTCTGAAAACTGTTGCTTCTGGAAAGGTTGACTTATAATTCAGGCTCTGTATGCATATTTGACATTTCACTCAGTTCAGTGTGATGAAATGGCTAAGATAATTTCCATCAAGTGTTAATGTCAAGCATCTGAACATAAGCATTTTATTTTCAATTACAATAAAGCCAGAAATACTTTCATCCAGCCACTTTATTTATATGCTACCTTAGTGATGATGGGTTAATAAAGTTCTGAATCTTTTCTTTTTTTAAGAAAGGAGAGATCAAACTGCAACTTCATAGAAGTTTCTGTTTTTAAACAGTCTAATTCTGGAATAGACTATTAAAATACCATGCAATACAGACATACTCTGTTTCAAACATTTACTTCTTGTGTTTCATGCAGACTTAAACAGCAAGTGCCCTTTGTCAACATGCCTTCAGTGTGGCAACTTCTGTCCAGGCTCCAGGATCTATTTTATGTTTCTTTAGCATGATAAACAGCACCTAAATATCAATTCAGGAGTAAATTCCTCTGACATCAATGTAAATCAGATAAGAATTTGGAACTTCTGCTTAAGTTAAAGAGTGCAGACGGCTACAAAAAAAGATGGAAGAATACTGAACATTGCAAAGAAAAGGGACAGCTGAACAGCCAGGAACCAACAAGATGTCATACTTCTATTTGAATGTGATGAACTTCTGCTGCCAATATCAAAGTTACACAGCCATTTTTTTCCCAAACATTTTCTTCATCCACTTCCTGCTTACTTCTGCTCTGTTCAACTTTCCTCAATTCTCATGTTTTTTTTACTTAAGAGTGCATGATAAAAAATGACAGATGTTTAAAATCACACTGTACATCCACTTCAAGTCCTGGATGAGGGACCTGTTTTTGCCCTTTCAATATTGCACTGATCCTCTATTTGGATACTACACTGAGAATGCAAATATTGGATAAAATGTAACAATAATTAAAAAATATATAATGAACAAATTACTCAAGATGATCTAAACTTAAATATTACTATTGCTATAGTAATGCTAGTAAATGCTAATAATAATGAAATAATTATTTACCAGTTTCCCTTCCATTTTTCATAAATGACAAAAAAGCAGTAACAATTTTTTTTATAAATGGAGAGAAGCAATAAGTGTAACTTTAAATTAAAATAAGCTATTCTAATATTCAAAAGTAGTTCTAAAAAGCACAATTCTATAATGCCATCGTCAAAATGTTCAGTGTTGCTTCTGAAAGAAAGACTTTGGAATCAGTTCATTGGAACAAATGTAGTTGCTACCGCAGGATAAATATATGTGCAGTTGTTCATTTGTTTCAGCTTCTATCAATGGGATACAAATCTGTTAAAAAATGAAAGAGCCTATTTTTTCAGAAAGGTAGATTTCATTAGAGCACTATTGTCCAAATGTGGCAACTTTAAGAAATGTGAATTTCTACTCCCAGAACTCCCCAGCCAGTGCTGGTTAGGGAATACTGGAAGTTGAAATCCACACACATTAAAGTCATCAATTTTCTAAAACACTGCTCTAGAAAGTCAAAGAATTGTAAAACTAATTCCGTGAACCCAAGGAATACTTAGACTGGTTTTTCTCAATCTATACTTCTGTTCCCCTGCTGAATGAATGGATTCAGGAAAATAGAATGGTTTCAAATTTGTAAAAAAACCACCTGTGGTAAGCCAAGCTTACTACCACATCTTGCAAGGGAACTCATTACAATCCTAATTTATATTACTTGGGGTATTAAAATATATGTACTTAAAAAAGAATAAGCTTTAAACTTATTCCTTAAACTTAACTCACCAAAATGTAGAAATTAAGGGAAAAAAAGCAAGAGTATTGTTTTCAGGCATTATATAAATCCGCAATAACGAATTCAGAAGTGCTCATTATTATTAAAGTTGCAGTATACAGCAGAAAAAAAGTTTTCATTGTTTGGGTTTTGTCAAAATATCAACCTGCATTTCGAGTTGTTCTTGTTGAAAATCAAGGCAATTTAAAGAACCAGGAAATGACCAGAAGTCACTCTTCTCTAAGAGTGCAATCTTTGGTTTAATATTCAATTAGTCCCCAGAATATTTAAAAATTGAGATCTAGATTATTTTGAAAGTACTATATAGTTTTTTTTAAAAAAATTATCAGCCTTATGATCAAAATAATTTTAGAATTAGCAGATAATATTTTGATGGGGAAAGCTACAGCCCTTGTGAGTGGGATTTCAATGTATTTCTTCGAGCATTGGCCTGGCACTGAAATTTGAATTCTCCAATCCCTAAACATATCCCTAATATTTACAAGGGCAAGTTATAGATTACATGCGGGAAACAGTGAAACTGACTAAATTAAGAAGGTGCTTGATAGTGCCCTTTATCTTTCTCCCTGTATTTGAACCTAGATATTACTTCCATGTACCATAAAACCAGCTACAACGTCCCCTGCATAAAGCTTCTAGAGATGTGACACATACATACATAAAGATTTACAATTAAAAAATGATAAACTAGTTTAGCCCAGAAAACTACCTATCCAACTATATTTATGTAATTTTTTATATCATTGGGGCAGTTTTATAGGACAAATCGAGGCTCACTTTTATAATGCATAAAATGCAAATTGATTTATTGACTGATAACTGTTCTAATTATAAAGAGGCACTTTAAGAAACTAGCCATTACATGTGCCAATTCAATATTACTGTTGCATAAAAAAATGCAGCTGTGAAAGAGAACAATATGGAAAGCTATTCTTCTTACTGAAAGTATGGGCAAATCCTATTTATGTTAAAACTTTTTTTCTTAAGAATTTGCAGAAGCATTTTAGACTCAAAATGAACTCAGTGACTTTCTTGTCCCGAAAAACTGCAGATGCAGCAACAGGACTGGCTGAAGGCTGGGTAGCACTAAAGAGAGAGAGATATACCACTAATCCCAAATGTGGCTGGAAATGGTTAATCCTTTTAGGGAATCTGTAAAAGATAATTTCACAATCTCTCGATCCTTTTTGGTTCAATTCTGTATACATAATTCCCCAGTGCTGAGATTATCAAGAATACTACAAACCAATTTGCTTCTGTACAGCAAGAAATACTGATCCCTTCTTGGGCAAAAATTTGACTTTGGCTACCTGAATCTCCTGTATTTGAAGAGTCTTGATGGCTCAGTGCAGGATTTTTGGGAGCTGCACTTTTAGCTTTCCCAAGAGATGGTGACATCTTTGGAACAAAACTGTATAGTACAAATTTTAAATAATCATAAATTATTTTAATAAATAGATGTTCTTAAAATGACAATTTATACTGCATCTTTAAATAATGCACTTGATTTTCCTGCATTTTGGTTTAAAATGGTTAAAGTGCATTAATTCAAAAATAATGAACCACTTCGTCATCATTATTGTTTTTTTTAAAAAATCATAAACATTAATATGTGTTGCTAAATCACTAATATTAGTACTGCAATCTAGCAGATAACTTGATGATTTTGCTCTACTTAATACTGTCCAGCAGAAGAAAATAATACTATTTTAAACTCAAGCAGCTTTGGCAGTCGCTTAAATTGCTGCTCACTTTTTAACAAAACATAAATATGAGGAAACACTTGAGATGTAAAGCCTCATGGAAAGGAGCTTTGGGTAAAACCACACCATTTTCAAATGCACTGGTGTAGAAACCTGTCTTCTCCTAATGAAATTTATTATTATTGATGTCACAGAGGCCTGTTGGGTTTCCTCTTCATCACCAAGCCTTTTCTTCCATGCTATTCCACTGTAGAAGCATGGAGAGTAGCAGTGATGACGTGCTGTAATAGATCAGCTTGAAAGGCATCAATCACACAAGGCGTGGAAATCAATTCCTCAAGTTATTTTTATATTGTAATATTTGTAACACACAACAAAAAAACAGAAGAGGCAAGAATCAAGTGATAAGTATGTAATTTTCAGAAAACTAAAACATCTCAAAATATGCTTAATTTTTAATTGTTCAGAAAAAAATGAGTTTGACCTTATTAAAAATCTTCCAATTCTTTCATCTTCTAGTGGTAGAATGTAAGATTGCGGCTGGAGATAGCCAGATTATTTAACATTTTCTCCCTAAAAATCCCAACTCTTTTTCTTCATTTTCCATATAAAATATTGGGCTTCAAAGTGGCGATAAATCTGTTGCCTGATTTCCATATTGTTTAAATAAAGGCCTTCTGGTGTTGTTGCTGTTGTTTACCAATTACAAAGTTCACTGCAAGGCTAGTAAATGAAAATGCATCAAAATATAAACACACTTTGTACCCAAAGCCTTTGCACAAACCCCAGTGGTTTTAATCTTTATGCTTTTCCGCAAAATTTCATTTTTTTTTAAAAAAGCATCTGAAATCATAAATAAAAAGGCAAAAGAGGATACATGAGTACAGAATTCCTGCTTTGTAACATTCCCAGTCTAATGGTGCTCTGTTCAATCACCCTTTGACAGTAGCTATCAGTACAAAGCTAACATCCAAGTGAGAAGAACAAAATAATGTGTATTGTTGTTCTTAACAAAAGACTTGTTCAGAAGACTGGTGTTTCCTAATAAAAATCTCTCCCTTCCTGCTCATATATAAACTAAAACGAAGAATGCAGTTGGTAACATCCATGGCTTCTGCTCATTCCCATTCTGACTTTGAAAATATAGACGCTTCTCTGCCAGGTAAGAATTGGCATTGATTGGACATGAAATGACGAGAAACTTGATGAACTGTCAACATTCAGATGTGCACACATAGCACCTATTTTGACACTCTTCTTTTTATTGCAACATGAAACTAATTCGGGATGGACCACATTCTTCTCTGTGAAGTACTCAAGGAAGAAAATAAATAATTTCCCACAAACATACAGCGTGCTGGATTGGGCAACTGCCTCCTTACATGCAGTAATTTTCATGTTCTTGTCTGTTCATACACATTGGTGATACAAATGTTGTAAACATGCCAAACCCTTCCCTTCATAACAAAAGAAGCCAGACAATGTTCCATTGTGTGGAAGCAAATTTTGTTTGTTTGTTTTTCAGTGCGGCACACATAGTTAGCTCAACTCAGTTCTGCCATTTTTATTTTTCTCTTTGTGATGGTAATGCTAATTGCCACGATCTGTTGAGGAAAGTTCTATTGGTTTGAACTGTCCTATTTCACATAATGGACATGGTGAGGAGTCACATACAATTGGTTCTGACAGTAGCACAGTGAGAGGAGAAGCAGCATCTGCATGGTTTCTCTGATGGAACTACGCACCTCCCTCCACTCCTCCCTCCAGGACTACAAGAGCAGGGAGTCCTGCAGGGCTTGGGATAAAGAGCAGCACAGCAACACCAATGCCATGGTGAAAGCAGGGCATGTGCAACCCAGTGCAACTCTGCCACAGCCAAAAGATAGAGCCTAAGAATAGAAGAAGCAGCAGATGTTTGAGAAAGGTGTTCCCTCAGAAAACTAGCCAAGCCAAGCCATAACAGGCCATAACCCAACAAAAAGAAAAGCAGGTTGCACTACGGGCCTTCCTCTTCTCATCTTTGGATCTGGATGAAACTTGATTAATTTTTAGTTGATATCCGAAACTCTGAATAACTGAGTTGTCTGGCAAGTACTCTCAAAATAATTGCAGTACATATTATTCAGAAGGCCACAAAAGGAAAGCATTGAAGTTGAAACTAGTGTGCAGAAGAGATTGTGTGCAACTCTTAGTTTTAGAGTGATTACAAACATTAGGGAACTGCATAAAATTGGATTACACTTTGAAGTTCATTAATAACCTTTTAAAAAATACCACTCCCCATTCCTGACCCAGCTGACAAGTAAGGAATACGAGAAGAGAAAAAACCAGAGTGGATAGTACTGGAGGAAACAGAACAATAAGTGATTCAAATCCAATACCAGGGGGAAAAAAAAAACAACCTTCTCAGATCTTCAATCTAGAGACCAGAATGCAATTGTTGAGTGATGGTTTCTTGAAAATTTTCTCCACTTGCTCTGTTCCCCACACATCTTGGGTGAAAGGGGGATCAACCAAATACTATTTATGGTCACATCACATGGGAGAAATGAACAAGCAGAGGTTTTTGTTTTATAAAACACGTTTAAGTTTGGCATCAAACTCCCAATCAATCCCAAGTAAACCCATAATTCCAAACTAGAATGTGAAAGGCACACATTTGGTTTCTGAGTATTAAAATCAGGAGATAGGGTAATGTATCCTGATGCGCATCTTTGTGGGGGGAAAAAATAAAATAAAAGGGCATTAATTCCAGCTGTATTTTCTTGATACTTGCAGAATGAGACTATTTCTTCAAAATATCCTAAAAGATGGCAGGCTTTCTGGGCCTCAAGCAAAACTGAACTGTCTTGTGTATGTACAATAGTGTAAAGGAAATACATCTGTGTATCTTTTCCCTTTTTCCAAATGTACACCATAGGGAAATATAAATTAATGAATTTAAATACATTGCAATACTATTTCTTTTTTTCCAAATAATTTGAGGGCACCCAGCCTTTAAATGGTTTCCCACTGTTGTCCATGATCTGGCAGTACCACCAGCCATTTGGGTTTTTTTCCAATACCTCCATGCAGACACCTTCTTGAAACCCAGCAGTTTCTTCATCTCCCTCATAATCTGCAATGGAGATATAAATATCCTTAAGGTTATTGTGAATGAACTGGGATTTTTCAATGGGCTTGGGCCTGACAGTGGACACTGGAATTCCATTGCGGTCAGTTGGTATGTAAGAGGCATTATCTGACCCTTCAGAGCCCAATCGACCATCATGTTTTACTTTAGACTCATTCATTTGGGATTGGGCAGCACTGAAAGATGAATTACGACGTACGGCCCTCAAATGATCTGTGGCAGAAAGAGACTCATTCCTACGCAGGGAACAAGGCAGATTATTATCCTTGGGGGGTGGGGAAACAAACACTGACTGTGGTCTCACTGCTAGCTGTCTAACTCCATTTCGCAATTTGACAGGCCCAGATGTTTTGGAAAAGCCACCAGGTGGCTTATTAGGAATAGGGGGTGTTGTTCGTTTGTTCTGGTTGATAGTATTCAGTGCCTGGACCTTCTTCTCTATTTTCTCCAAGCTATTGGATTTGCTTTCATTTCTTCTGTTTCTTGCCTGTGATATGTTGGATGTGGCATCTCCTCCACTGGAGGTGTTTTCTTGTTGCTGGTTATCAAAAAGCATCAGATAATGAGAAGGAGCCCACCCTTCTATTTCTCCATATTTCAAATACCACCATCCACTTGACTGCTTTTCCAATACTTCCACTTCTATTCCAGCAGGGAAACTGATTTCAGAATCTTGAACTTTTTGATAAGAATCAGTAGTTATATACAGACATTTTGAGGGGTTGCTTTCATTCTCTGTTTTGGCTAGCTGACTGGCATAAAATAAGGTATGGGAAGGGGATGTAATGAATTCTGCAGAATTTCTTCTGAAAGATTCTTGTGAGTTTCCAGAAATTGCCTGAGGTGGACTTTCAGACTCCTCACTTCTTGAACCTTTAAGTCCACCTCTGAGTTGCCCAGTTGGTCTCAGATGATGACGTAGAGTACTGATGTTCATCATTTCTTGACTTTGAGAATCTGCTTTGTTCAGAAATGGTTTTGGCCTCACCATTGGTTTTGCTCTGCTAGACATGAGCTCTCCAGTATCCCTTTTTGTGCTTGATTTGGGTATACTACTTAGGCCAGCATCTGAGGCTGATCTTGGCTTTGTCTCCTCGTTATGACTGTAATGAGACTTCCCAAAGTTTGTTTGAATATTTTTGGGCTTCAGAAAGGAGGATTTAGGAGAAAGTGAATGTGGAGAATTTCTTTGGATCAAAGATAGTGACGAACTTCGAGAATCAGAATCTCCACTAGATTCCTTGCTTGACAGTGCATCTTCTATGTAAGGTCTAAAGCCTTCATTTTCATAGATCGTTTCCTCTTCATGAGTCACATCATCAGAAGACTCTCCAACTCGAAATTTTGCTCTTTGGAGAGATGATCCAGAAGGAGGTTTTGGAAGGTGGAATGAACTTCTGTCTGAGTTACCATCTTCTCCTTGGCTCAGCTCAGATTCTGAGTCATGACCAAAGGCAGGCACATCATACTCTGGTTCCTCATATCTCTGCTTGTGTGGGGAATCTTGGCCATCGCCTGAAGCTGTGGTACTAGCAGCTGTTACTTCTTCAGAATCCTTTACTTTATTAGGAGGAGCAGGGGGAGGAACTTTGGGCCTGGTCAGAGTACTTGTTCGCCTATTTAAATTGGGTTTCTTCCTTTTATCAATATATGATGCTGGAGCCCAGCCTTCTTTTTCTCCAATCTGGACATACCACCAGCCCCCAGAATTCTTGTCAATAACCTAGAGAAGGATTAAATCATAAATTAATTATGGATGCAAAACATTAATACATTTTTTAAGCCAAGCTTCTCTTTGATTTTTTCTCACTACATGACAACTATCCATCACTGACTCATTTCCTATTTTAGTCTTACCTCTGCTTTTTGTCCTCCATGAAAGCTTATTCCATCAGCAATACAAGACTGGAACTCTGCAATAGTATAATATTCAACTTCCACTGATGGTGGCTCAGGAGGTTTAGGTAGTTGAAAGCCCTGTGGCAATAAACAGTGACACAGAGATTAATTAAACATGTAAGAGAACAAGAAGAGGACATCTGAAATCAAATTATTAGAAATTTACTTGCAAGAGACAAATGAATATAAATTGTGGTTGCTGAAATTCCTTAAGCAAGAAAATCAATGTGACATCAGTAGTGGCGCATCCAACCAAAACCAGACTTGGACAACTCACTGTGGCCAACTCATAGATTTATGGATTTATGGATATGAAGCTGGAGCTTCACTTTAGCACTTTGGCTGAAAGATTCAAAATAAGTTTGACTAATACTCTAATAATATTCTAATGTTCTTGTATCCCTCATATAAAATCATTAGCAATACCTTAACGATAAAACTTTATAGAGGTCTATCTAACGATCATCATCAATCAATTCAGTCACCTAGATCATAATACGTTCCCTTATGATAAAAAAAAACCTTAACTTATTAATGTACCACTTGTTTCCCTAATTGCTCAGTGGAGAAACCAAGGGCTGGTTTCTTGTACTTAAGGTCTAAATATTAGGCAACGTGTTTGTGTAATACTAAATATTTAGTGACTTAAATATAAAAACAAGATCACTACTCACCAAACTAGATTCTCTTCTTGGAGGAGGTTTCATACGCAGATTTGGTGAACCTTCACAAAGAAGGAATATTTCCAAATTATTGTCAGTAAAATTGTAAGCAAAAGGGTAAAAAGTGATTTACTAAGATGTTTATTAACTCTAAGTCCAGAAGTATTTTTCCCCGTACAAAAATATTCTAATAGCACAGTATATAAAAAACCTGAGCAGATGAAAAGAATCTGCTCTACATGACATTTCAGAACAGACCATAATAATATATTTCTTGTACTATTTTACTTGGACTTGTAGACCTGGAAAATGGGCTTTTTCAACAATTCTACTATTTTTACATGTTCAAGTAGTAAACAGGCAATCCTCATATTTGTTTGAATCAACACGCCAGTATTATTATTTCAAATTTGTAAAGCAAATATGATTTGACCATTTTAAGTTATCAGTCTAATTCCTATATTTTGTACCAAGGAAATTTTCAAAATATAAATTTGTATGCAACATATTACTTTAATTTAAGAGGCTTAATATCAAAGAAGAATAACCATGATCAGGTTCTCTAACAAGAAGATACAGATACACTACCAGCCAGGCAAAGAATCTTTCCATATGCTACTAGGGAGGACAAAGATGGATACAAAAATGTATAAAAATGCAGGTAGTCTTCAACTTATGACCACAATTGAAACAAAAATTGCAGTTGCTAAGCAATGCAGTTAAAAGAGTTATCATGTAACCAGGCTAAATTTTATGAGCATTTTTACCACTACTGTGGTATAATTGCATGGCTTAACACAATTGTTAAGTGAATCAGGCTTCCCTAATTGCTCAGTCATAATCACATGTCCGCAAGCTACTGCAACCATCAGTGTGACAGTTTTAACTTTGAGAATGGTCACAACCCACTTTTCCTGAGACAAGTCATAATGGCAACTATGAGGCAGCACAAGATGGCTTTATGCTGACACATAACTTTGAACCATCATTAAACAAATGATCATCAGTTGAGGACTATCTGAACCTCATGATTCAGATCTGTGAAAAAATGTACAGTCTGTTCCAAAAAGACGAACACTATATCCAAAATCAAAGAAATAATTCCTCATATTTATCTGGACTGAAGTTTGATTTAGTATTCTCATTCCATACACATAAAAAGAATGTTTATTAATATAGTAATTACACCATATTTTATAGTTATGTGTGATCTTATGAGCTCCATGCAGTTGTAGAACAACATATCAGGTCAAAATTTAACTTGTGTACCACCAAATACTGTAAATAATGGGTCACTAGTCTCCAAATATCATTTTCCAGAATATGGTTATCAAAACAGAAGCAGAATGACTCAAATGCATTGCCTTCAGCTAACACATCAGAAGGACACAAATCCAGAAATATGTTATGATTGATTGCCAAAATCTGCTAATAGGTTTTAATAAATTAAAACACTAGTATACTACTTCTCCCTGGACAAGCAATCAAAAACCATAAACTAGACTAAAATGGCTAGAGTAATTTCAATTATTTATTACTTACTAATTAAATTTATATAGCCACCTATGTCACCCAAAGCAACTCTGGGCAGCACACAATAGATAAAAAGAATATAAAAACAGCAAATATAAATATAAAATACCATAATAATAAATATCCTAAAAATGAAAAAAATATATACAGTCCTTTCAACATACAAATAATTCCAAGACTACTAATATGGATTTCAACTGTCTTTCAAGTTGTTTCCAATACTGTAGTTTTTTTGGGATTAGGATTGGGTAGAGATAAAATCATATGGATTGTTGCTGACCTCAGGGTGTGTGTGTGTCTGTGCGTGTGTGCGCATGCGTGCATGCTCATACTTATGCACCTATGTATGTACAGATTACTCCCCACTGTGGAAAGATGTGCAAAAACCAATAGTCCTGACAGATGAAAAAGTTGCATCTTTTTCACTATAGACTTATAGATTACTTTTCTAGTTTTATATGGAATGTGCTACCTGTTACATCCATTGTGTCCATTTATTCAAGAATTAGATTAATAAATTGATTATATGACAAATCTATGTGCTTTGTGCCTATATATACCTTTCATGGAAACAAGCTAGGAAACTGAATATTAAGAAGCAGTATACTGGCTGATCAGAAGGGGGCATCATGGGCCTTTCCAAAAAACAGTAATTACTCTTATATACCCAAACCCTACAGTTTATTATAGATCTTGGAGGTATTAGATATAGGTCAATGCTGAGGTAGAATGTAGGATGGCAACCTACAGTCCACAGTTTAGGCAGTTTCTTAGCAATATATCACTTTAGCTTGAAATGACTAATATTTGTGTGTGTGTGTTTGTGCGTGTGTGCGTGCGTGCGTGCGTGCGTGTTATGTGTGTAGGAGAGAGTGAGCAAAAGCATGCTATAAGTGAGTAACTAGCAATCTTAAAGCTACTCTCAAATTCAAATGTAGACAGTCCTTCTAGGGACAAAAAAAGCATAGAATGGGTGACAATGAACAACTAATGGCCGTTTAATTCACGTAGCAGCACAGGAAAAACAGTTTAGGAAGGTAATCAATAGCTCGTATAACACACTATTGCCAGTCACAGTGTGTAGCTTATTACTGTCTATCTGAATGTTAAGAACTCTGAAATTTGAATGGTAGCTACAGCATGTTCCAAGGAATGATAGAAGAGAACATTATTGAAGAGTTGTAGGATTAGAGCTACAATCTTACACTAATTTACCACAGACTTAAACGGGGCTTACTTCTGAATAATTGCACATTCATATGCAGAACAATATGCATATCTCAACTCCATATAAACTTGGGATGCAGATTCCCATATAAAGTATATGTAATCTTACACATGTTAAAAAAATAATTGCATGCAAAGGAGCAGTAACTGCCCAAACTAACTCATTTTTTATTATTTTAAGATTTTAAACTTGTGAAGAAATGAAATGAAAAGAGCTAAATTAAATTTGGAAAAACTAACAGCTGAGAAATATCAGAATAGACAGATGTGTTCAAGAGGCAGTAAAATGGGACTTCCAGTTTGGCGTCGCGGTGAGACAGTCAGGGAAATAGCGGGCTCTGATGAGCGCCGTGAAAATCCTGGCTGCCGAACCGTCGGTCTTCGGACCAGAATCTTCCTGCAGGGACAGGGGAAAAGGAGGGGTACCTCGGACGACCAAGAGGAACAGGCAAGTTCCTCAGAAGTCAGAGGGAATCCTCTGTGAGTCAGCGGCTGGGGGTGGCAGCCATTGAGGCTGCCACAAAGCTGGGACAACCGGGCTAAGAGATGTGCAGGAGGAGAGTGGATTGAAACGAAGCATTTTGAAGCCGGATGAGTGACAACCAATCCAGGCTTGTAACAACACTTGGAGTAATATTTTTAACTATAAGACCCCTAGCCTTAAAACGGCGGCTGAACAACAAAGGGGATATAGAAAGTTTAAAATGTAATTTTAAAGAGACAAAGACCCGACAAACAACTAACTCTAGAACAGAACTAATGGAATTAAATATCGAGACATGGTGAAAAGACTGGATATTTTAAAACTGGAATTGGATTTATAAAAATAGAAGATGATTTGATACTTTTAAAATCAACGGAAGAAAAGTAAACAACTGGACAGTTATATAATTGTAACAAAATGGATACTTGCATGACTAATGGAAACTGTGGATTGTAGAGGGACACCTTCTGGTCTAAAAAGGAACATTGTAATTTTTTTTTGTTATGGAAAATTTAGGCTTTACAGACAACAGTTGTGGGATTTGTGTAGAAGGTTTTTATCTTCTCGACCGCAGGCAACTTGATGTTGATGAAAAGAAAAAGAAACTACAATGGAATTCCTATAATTTGAATAATAACAATTTATTGGCGCCGGAAGAAAAGAAGGATTTAGCGCAGGCTCAAAAGAAGGGAATCTGATGCATTTTATCTGGATTAAAAATAAGAAAACGGTTTAATATAACATATGGAGAACAAAATTTGAAGACTTTGAAAATGGAAGGAAATATATATTAACAGGCGAGAAAGTGAAGAAATGATAGACATGGCTGGAAAAAGAAAAAAGAATTAAAATAATGTGATTAAAAATGAAAAATGTATAGGTGGTGGTAATAATAAAAAGGAGGTTATTATAAGATAATTATAGATGTTTAAGAATATGAGAAGAATATGACATAGATATATAAAATTGAAATATTGATGGAAATTAGAATATAAGAGAAATTAAGCATGCTAAAAGAGATTTTTAAATATATACAAAGTTAAGCTTTAAACAAGAACCATGTCTCAATGTTAAATCGTCATAAAAAAGGATAATGATAAATATGATTAACTGAAATAAGCAATGTATAGATGGATGGAAATAACAAAGGATGCTGGGATTAATAGTAAAACTAACCATGATTATGCTGTGATCAACAGCCAAAAAATGAAAAAGAATATGCTGTGTTTAACAACCAAAAATAAATATGACTCTGCTGTATTTAACAGCCAAAAAACAAAAATGATTATGCTGTGTTTAACAGCCAAATACCAAAAATGATTATGTTGGGTAGGACAACAAAACAAAGAGGATTTTGCTGGGAGTAACAGCAAAAATGGAATGATTATGTTGGGTTTAACAACAAAGGTAAAGATGTTAGGTTTAATAGTAAAAATAAAATGATTTTGCTGGTATTAACACCCAAAAATAAAAATTATTATGCTGGGTAGGACAGCAAAAATAAGGAGAAATATGTTGAGAATAATAGCAAAAATGGAATGTATAAATTGAATTTAACAACAGAAATAAAGATGATAATGTTGAGTTTAACAGTAAAATAAAATGATTATGTTGGAGTTAACAGCTAAGAAATAAAAATGATTATGTTGTAAAGTAATGAAGATGATTAAAATGGGAGTAATAGTTAAAATAATTTTCAAATGTTTATAGTAATTGTAACGATTTATATTGTTAAAAGATACCCATCTAAGCAAAAAAGAAGAGAAAAATGGAATGACATTTGGTTAGGATCTAAGATTTAAGTAACAGATTTTTGGGATAATGGCATAATGGATAGAATTTAGAGAAATAACTGTGTAAAATATTAAGTTGTGTTAATTGGAAGTTAAGAATTGTTAGAGATTTGTACTATTTGTGACCGGATCAATGCTTCGTTTTGGAAAAGATGCGTTTTATGTTTGTGTTTTAAAAATTAAAAAAACTTTTAAAAAAAGAGGCAGTAAAATGTTTAAATCATAAGCCCTCTAATTCTTCCAAACCACTGCCTTCTCAATTTACAGTCCCATTTTATCTGTGTTTCTAAGTGATAAGTTTTGGGAGGGGGAAAGTTAGAAGATCATCGTGATCTTACTTATCTGAGCTCTTTGTGGAGCAATCCGTGCTATGGCAGGGGATCCCTGCACCTGCTTTGAAATCTGCTTGTCTTGGGTCATCATGAAATTGCCATTGGAGTCATTGCATAAGATGGGCAAACTGATTTCTTTCTTGGCAACATGCGATTCTGTCGTTTCAATTTCTGACTGAGTTTCCTTGTCACTGGAAGATTTCTTGTTCAGCAAGTTGCTGATCTCCATGATGTTTCCTATAATTTCCACCGGTCCTGTAAGATTCTTTTTCCGAATGGGAAGCTCATCTTTTGCTTTCTTCAGATATGATGCTGGGGCCCAGCCTTCTTTGTCTAAATATCTGGAAATAGAAAAAATGATTGCAGGTTAGCTACTTACACCATAAATACATAATGTGGTGCAGAAACTGAGTTAGCATTACAGATAGTCCTCAACTTACAACAGTTTGTTAAGTGATAGTTTAAAATTACAACGGCACTGAAAAAATTGACTTATGACTGTTTTTCACATTTACAACCATTACAGCATGGTCACATGATCAAAATTAAGATGCTTGGCAACATATTTATGATGGTTGCAATGTCCCAGGGTCATGTGATCACCTTTTGCAACCTTCTGACCATGAAAGTCAAACGGGAAGCGGATTCACTTAACAACTGTGTGACGAATTTAACAACTGTGGCAAGAAAGGCCGTAAAATGGGGCAAAGCTTACTTAAGAAATGTCTTAATTAGCAACAGAAATGTTGGGCTCAGTTATGGTCATTAAGTTGAGGTCTACCTGTATAAATATGCTTGAAAAGATGATTAAAATGCTTAAAAATAGCAAAACTATTAAATAATCTAATCTGGTTTCCTCTAATTGTTTTCTTATATTGTTTCAGTTTGATGACTAGGAACATTTCTATAAATGATATTTCTTTGTCACATCTCTATCATGCTTCTCCTCCAAAACTTTAAGGAAGCTGTTAAGAGGTCATTTTCATCTTATCTTTACAAAGAAGAAACTCTGTATATAGGCAGGCAGTAAACATTTTTATAGGCATTGTATAACCCAGCAAGATATTGCCTTAGTCTTTGTTTCAGGAACTCTACATTCTAAACCATCAAAAATATAATCATACAAAATAATAGCAGTACAATATTAATATATTACCAAAGATTGGGGAATGCAAGTAGTCCTTGACATATGACCACAATTGAACCCAAAGTTTCTGTCATTGAGACATTTGTTAAGTGAGTTTTGCCCCATTTTACAACTTTTCTTACCACAGTTGTTAAGTGAATCATTGCAGTTTATAAGTTAGTAACCTGGTTGTTAAGTGAATCTGGCTTCCTCATTGACCTTGCTTCTCAGAAGTTTGCAAAAAGATGTTAACATGACTCTGGGACGCAGGAAAAGTCACAAATTATGAACCAGCTGCCAAGCATCTGAATTTTGATCACATGATCATGGGGATGCTGTAAAGGTCATAACTATGAAAAATGGTCATGTCATATTTTTCAGTGCCGTTATAACTTTGAACAGTCACTAAACAAACTGTTTTAAGTTGAGGATTTGCTGTATCAGAGCAGAGAAGCAGATCTTGAGAATCACTGCTTACTCAAAATAATTAATAAAGAATTAATTTAAATTAATTCTTAACTAAATCTTCAAGAATCCCACTTTGAAACAGGGAGGAAAAAACATATATTAGTTTTTATTTCTAGCATTTTAAATCAATATAAAAGAACTTATTTTGAATCAAAGCTAAATAGACAGTTCAGCCCCAGAAATATTTAGTTCAGAAGCTAATCTCAGAGTTTCACATTTATTAAACACAGAAACTTTAAAAAAGAACCTATTTCAGAAATACAGAAGAAATTAATCAGCAATTATTAAAAAGCATGTTCAGTTTACCAGTGCCTCCTGGCCAACTGAATAACATTATTCACACTCTGGAAGATAAGAGTCTTGAAGAATCATGAACACCAACTAGCTTCAGAAGACATGATAAAAAGACTCCTTAATTTCATAGCACATTGACAGATTTAAGCATAATTAACTGAGGATGCTCCACCAAATTAAATCCAAAGATGCTAGGGAATTCCTAGAAGCTTGGCACTCAGACAAATCAGCCATCCATAACACATAATGATAAAGAACACTCATATACTATTCAAAAGAAACCATAAAAATTAAAAGGAAACAAAAAGATTGGAATATCCCCTTGCTAGCAATCAACATTCAAGATAAACAGGGTATTATGACAACTCCTTGGACAATGGACAACTCCAAGGACAATAAGGAGAGATTTCCCTGTAAAAATCACAGGCCCTGGTGTAAAGCTTATAGGACTAAGGCTGAGAGACAACTACTTTGAGGAAATGCAAAGTTGTTCATGGGAGACAGCAGGCACTATTTTGTGATTTTATCTAAAAACTCACATTTTCTTGCTCAAATCTGTGAAAGAAAACAATGAAAACAATGTGACAGGCTAATGGAAAGTCTCCTCTTACTTCCTGAATTCCAAAAGAAAACAAAACTGCTCTCTTTCATGCAGTGACTATTAACAGAATTAGTTTCATTTTAAACATATCTTATGTTGTCAGTGAATATAGACCTGACAAATGAATCAGTCACACAGATTCAGTGAAGCAGCTGTGTTTTTCTTTTGAAGTTTTCAAGAATCTTCTCATTTCAGCTGAAAGATTAGAAACTGAGATCTGCAAAAAGAAAAGCAAGTCAGAATAGGATTTAGGAGTAATCCTAGGCTAGCACACCCAGGACTAACACATTTGACAAAGAATGTATGCAGTTGCAATATTCCTAAGAAGCCCAGCTATGCACTAAAAAGCAACCGGCTGCTCCTTCTATGTCATCTCAAGAAAATGCTGTGCAAGCGCTCTTCCGGTGGCCCTGTAGGCCACAGAATTCTTGTTAGGATCAAGGCACTCTAGCTGTGACAAAATCCAAGAGGAAGATCCAATCTAGAAACACAAAACTTCAAGGTTCCATATCTTCCTTCTCTGCACAATTCAAAAACGTCCAAGTCTACATGGTGGACAATAGAACAATCACGGACAGCAATATCATGCAGTTAATCCCCAAGCAGCCTTCTTGATATCTTTCCAATAAATGACATTGGACACAATCCACCTCCTTTATTAAACATGTGATCTTATTGGACAAATTAGTCATTAGTTTTCATAGCTAGCTATGGAAAACTTGAAGTACATGTTAATGCAAAAACTATTAGCCAATTTTCTGAACAAGTATAGACAAGAAAAAAATGAGGGAAAAAAGAAGATCTTTTTCTTGTTCTGAAAGTGGAATACAATCAGAGAACTGCAACAAGGCGGAGCAGAAAAAAGGAGCTAACTATGTTTCTATCCAAAAATCCACTAATGTTTTTAATGCTCTTTGAAGGTAAAACTCAAAATTCCAACCATCCAAAATACTAAAGGAAAAAGGCGAATGGTCAAAATTGCCTCTGTTTGAGCATTTTCTTTCCCTTTTAAAACATCTGCTTTCCAGCTCCAGAACACTGGAATTATTCCAGAGGGAAGGAAACCAGGAAGGGAGTGGAAGGGGGAGAAAAGTGAAAATCAGAACAGAATCAGCATTTTGTATTTATATTTAAGGAGGAGAATATTAAAGAGTTTAAGGTGGAACTTGCTACATCATTATTTGTACTGATTCCTCCTGTGGCACCTAATTCACCATTATAAAAAAAATTCTTGCAAGTACTTATAGAAATTACCTACCTAGTTAGCAGAAATCTCCTACTGATCATCAGTTTTCAAAGCTACTTGTGATGCCACAATGTATGCCCTTTTCAGTGCCCTTATTATCCCTAGCAACATTTCATGTAATCTTTTATGAATCTCGGTAATTATCTGTTTAGTGGATGAAGGAAAGCATAGTAGAGGATTGGATGGAGTACAGAGCCACAAGAGAAGAGAACTAAGAGTGCAAGAACTTCAGTATTTGTGACTCTACCAGATGTAAGAAATATATAATGAATATAATGAAATATTTATATCCTTTGTATTTATATTTGGGTAAATCTGACATTTGTTGTTTAGGTGCTACTTTTAGAAGCATCACATTCATAATCTAAATAGAAAACTCCTATCCTTGATTAGCCTACAAAAAAATCCTTCTCATTAATTCCATTATGACACTAGAGGAAGAAGAGAATAGGAATTTCATATCTCAGAATAATTTAAAGAATCAGTTCTCATTACCGAGCTGAAAGAAAATGTAAAGCAAAGCACATTCCTCACAGCTGTTCATAAAGTTTGGGGTAGCAATTATATTATATTTGGGTAGCAATGAAGTCTGAGCTGCTGGTCATAATCCATTGCCCTCGGGGTAAACCTCTTTAATTGGCTAACATTATGCAAAGGAAAGAGGTTGGATTAAGCAGACCCTATGCAGATCTAACTTCTACTTGAATTAATTCTAGATAGGCTTTTCCTATCCATATTATTACAGTCTAAGACACAAAGTATACATCTTCAAGCCTCGAATACTATGAACAGCTTTGCCATTTGGTTTTAAACAAACCTTTCAAGTTTTGACACCCATGAACTACTATTTTAAAGACCAATAACAGGCTAAATTAAATCTCAGAAATTATGTGTGAATAAAAAAATATTTTTCATTATACTATTAAGACAGCTGAAGTGGTCTTTAAGTCATACCAGAGGCGACAAACTTTGACAGGTTGTTATTTGGGGAATGGCTTATTTAGACCTTCCACCTTCCACCCTCAATTTAGTGATTATATAAACATAACAATCTCTGTTGGAAAAAAAGTCTGAATGTAAAATTGCCAACATGATATCATTTCATCATGGGAGTTTTTAATAAAATAGAAGAATAGCAGCAAAAATATTGGTATTCTTTTTCTTTGTCTTCTTTTTTATTATTAACAATATCCTCCTTTTTTTAGTTTCCCGTAAAAACAAGCTCTTCCCTTCCTTCTTCCCCAAACCACCAGATATATCGATACAAATATATATATGGTGGTACCTTGATACTTGATTACTTTAAAAGTTGTAAAATTTCTTTACTAGAAAACATAGATAGGGCAAGCTAGAAATTCAATTCATTTCATATGAACAGGATATGTGGGATTTTCAAGCATTCCATCTATATTAGTAGCTAAGAAAGCTGGATACAAAACGACATTCTCTGTGTATTTTCAAGGTTGGTATAAGAAAAAGACAAACATGGTTTATTTTTAGACTGCAATGTGAACAATCAGAAGGGATGAAAATTCTAATATCGAAATTCTTATAGTGTGGTCATCTTAAATGAAAATACTGAATACTTTAAAGCTCTGCTGGGTTTAAGATAAAATAAAATTTGCTAGTACAAAATCAATCTTTAAAAACAAAAAGAGAATTCAAAAGTAAAATGAGGCAGAGTTGATGACATTGTTTTTCCTTCTGCAAATGCTGTGCACTCTGCTTCTGCACCCTTGGCTTTGGATTAAAGTCCAGAGAATGATTTAAAGAGAGAAGAATGTAGAGCTGACAAAAGGCCAACCATTCTCTGCTCACAGTGTTAAGAGTCTACTCCCACTCTATCAGCTTTCCTTTATTGTTGATGGAAAAGTTGGTAGTGAAGATGTTACAGTCACTATGTTTATAGATCATATAGATCTCAGTATGTCTCCATTATTCAAACCAGAGGTGTTGTAAGATGGTCAAACTTCAAAAGCAAATGACAAACTATGAAACGTATCTATTTTATATGCAAAGTAAAATGAACAGAAAATAATTCGTACAATCCAGGGGTGAAATGGGCCACCCAGAAGAAAGTTCTGTAATAAAGGCAACCCTTTATTAAAGGTCTACTTAAAGCCATTGAGGAGCCAGATTTCCAGGCTTCTTGATCAAGTACATTCTTTTCTCCATTTGAATTATAGTGATTTTACTTAATAGTTGAACTGCAAGGCTGCAGTCTTTATCACTCTTTGGGAAAAGACCCAGCTAAATTCTGTAGGATATTTCAAAGAACGTAAGAAGCAAAAGTATTAGGATCAGTTTGTAAACCTGACTGGTAAACAGTTAACATTGAATAATTTTATATTTTTGTGTGCTTTTGATCTTTATTTCATCAACCAGAAATAGGAGTTGCGCTGAGCACAGCAAATGCGTACGTGGCATTTAATGTATCTAGAACTATGTCATTAAAAATAAGCCCTGGGTTTCTGCATGGAACTAATCATTTAAAGCTACCAGAAGGAAAGTGTTTGAATTACAGCCAAGATTACCTCTTCTCTGCAAAAATTCAACACATATGCTAGCAGAACATGCTGCTCTTTAAAAAAAACTTCTTTTATAGCTGAATGCAAATTACATACATGTATACACACAAACACAGAGTGCTAAAAGCTTCCCATAGTTTAAAATATCATATTACAAACCTATGGAACACTGCTTTAATTGGAAAAACTAGGAAAATCCATAGAAAAATTTCTTGGAAAATCCACTTAACCACCCATCCTTCTTAAATGCAAGAACAGCTATACTTGGTTTTAATTTTTCTCTCCAATTTGTAAGACAGAAGTCTTCTATTCTCTCCCTAGCTGAAGAAATCTACAAACTGTAAATCTTATTTTGCATACGTTATCAAAATAGTTTAACTGGCTTTCATAACATTATTAGCATTTCTTTATTTGAAACATTTTTGGGTCCTATCTTTGATAGAAATATATAGGATTTTGTTGGAAGCAAAAGGCTTGAACATGCCAAAATGACATTACCTTATGTACCACCATCCTTCCAGGTTCTTTTGAATGACGTCCACAATGACTCCCTTGTCGAAACTAATTTCATCCTTCCCCTGGCTGGTATATGACTGAATTGTGACATATTTCTCTTCTAGCAAAGAGAGAGAAGACAACATCAGTTAAGATCAAACAGCTGTTTTCTCTTCTCTCATTGTGATTTAAAATTATTTTGCAGGCAATTAAAATCCTTGAGCATTGCAGAGGTGGAGTCTTGCTTGTGAGATCATACACCTATTAATTATCATACTGTAAGCATGCCTGTGTCAGCACTATCACCACCGCCCAGCTCCTTTCATGCCAACAAATGAGACAGGGTGTCTAGAGAAGGGGCTCCCCTGCATTATACATATGGTATTGACAAAAATCAAACAAGCTGCCAAAGAAGCAAAGCAGTACTGGAGGAACCTTCTCCAGCTGGCTCCATTTAATACACACATGATTATAGTAACCCTGCATTACTGGAATCCGTACAGTGAAGCTGGAGCATGACCAAAACTCCTTCAACCCAGAGGAACAGACTGAACTATCCTTTTCACACTCCTACAAACACTATCACGTTTCAGTACAAAGCAGCCAGGATTTGCTTTTGTTGATTAGATCATATTATGCTTACAGGTCGTCTCTACTCATAAAAGAAGAGCAAGTGTATCCTCTTTTAGCCTTTTTTAAAAATAAAAATTGCTAATTCATTGTTAACCTCCTGGATTACTTACTGCAAACTATAAACACTTGCACCATCAGGAAAACTCATCCCATACTTTAGTTAACCAGGTTCAGAGGAACATTCATCCTTTTAAGCCAGCGCTGGTTATATAGAGGGAAGGATTTTACATTGATAAGAAGTTGTGGGCCTGAATTTTGACCTTCCATACTGAAGGCATGTAGGCTACCTCTGAAGTATAATTCTGTTAACCTAAGTCAGTGATGGCTAACCTTTTTGCTGTCGCGTGCCAAAAACGGGGGGAGAGCGGGGGGATCATGCGTGTGTGTGCCCACACCCATAATTCAATGCCCATCTGTGCCCGCCCTCCTGTGCATGTGCGTGTGCTCCCCCTGCGCTCCCCCCACTTTTGGCACGTAATGGCACAGTGGGCCTGTTTTTCACTCTTCCCAGCCTCCAGAGGCTTTCTAGGAGCCTGGGGAGGGCAAAAACGGCCTTCCTCAACTCCCCCGGAGGCCCTCCGGAGGCTGGAAACAGCCCATTTCCCGACTTCCCGTGGGCCCGGAAGGCCCGAAAATCAGTTGGCCGGTGGGCACATGTGTGCTGGAGCTGAGCTAGGGCAACGCTCGTGTGCCCTCAGATATGGCTCCACGTGCCACCTGTGGCACCCGTGCCATAGGTTCGCCATCACAGACCTAGGTATTAACATTGACTGGTATTTCTTACAGACCATCATCTTTAACAAAGTAAGGCATGATTCTGAGAATCCAGAAACACTCCTCTTGATATTGTTTCTGGATTATCAGCACAATTTCTGTACTCACTTTAATATTTAAAGTGCAAGATCCTTATTTATTATTTGTATACCGTATTTTCTGGCGTATAAGACTACTTTTTAACACAGGAAAATCCTCTCAAAAGTCGGGGGTCGTCTTATACGCCGGGTATAAGCCTACCGATGCTCTGACTTCCCCAGCTGACCCCCAGTGATGGCGAGCCTCAGCTGTCTGGGGAAGTCAGAGCGTCGGTAATATCCACCTGGGTGCCTGGGACGGTGGGGGAAGCTCCGCGCAGCAACCAGCTGGGTCCAGCATTCAGCCTTGACGAGATCAGCACAGCTTCCCAAATCTGAGTTGCCGGCACAGACCGGGAGCGCCGACAAAATTGAGGGGTAGTCTTATACGGCGAGTATAGCCCAAACCCTATATTTTAATAGGAAAAGTAGGGGGTTGTCTTATATGCCCAGTCGTCTTATACGCTGGAAAATACGGTACTCTGTTTTCTACCCAGGGTACTTGAAAATAGCTACAGTATATATTTTCCCAATTCTGTAGTTCTTATAAGAATTGAGAGAGGGAGAATAAGCCAAGGCTATAGATAATCTGACTGTCTTTACAAATAAGATTTGAAGCAGAATTCTTTCACCTTAATCTGAGTTTGGTTTATGCACACAGTTGGTCTGGCAGAAGTGGTTGTCCCCCCCTATTCCATGAACAGTTTTCAAGAGATGCTGCACAAGTGGTGGAAAGGACTTTACTGAATATGATTATTTTTCTCCTAAGACCTCAAAGAGACACCTTTGGAGGTCTCCTTTCTTGACAACAATTATATAAGGAAAGTTGGCTGATCAGCCCAAAGTCACCTAGCAAGCTTTATGGCTAAGTAAGGACTCGAACATGG
Organism: Ptyas mucosa; assembly: GCA_012654045.1. Taxonomy (NCBI): domain Eukaryota; kingdom Metazoa; phylum Chordata; class Lepidosauria; order Squamata; family Colubridae; genus Ptyas; species Ptyas mucosa. The sequence continues at coordinate 9,626,196 of WNWU01000032.1, read as the reverse complement.
GCATCCTTAGAAATCACTATATCACACATTTAAGACTATGTCAGGATGGAGACAAATCGACACAAATCTCTTATCAGAAGAAGCCTAAATTGTGGAAATTGTATACTGGTACTCTGTTGCCTATTTCTAGAGCATGTGCGTTAAAAGAAGATATAGAAGCAAAATATCCCCACATTAACTTAAGTAATACATCTGGATATGGTTGAACACTGTGGATAAGGAAGACTGTAATTGCAACAGACAAAAGCAGGTTTCTTATGTAAAATGTTTTTAAAGAAATGAGGGATATTATTTGGAGCTGCAGAAATTTGCACACAACAAATTAAATAGAACCACCCCAAGGGAAATGGGTTTGCTATTAGAGCCAATAAAGGCGGATAAAAGCAACCTCATAAAAAAAGACCATAAATGGAAGGGATGGGGGAGACTATGAGTATCTGGAGTAGATTAGTCTCAGCTGTTTTAAGATTGAAGGATGGTGTGTAGGACATAATTAGATGAGATTCCAGGCCAATTCAGATAACATTGTGGGTTATTGTAGATGCTTAATCCACCATTACTGCTATAAGGATTTCTCAATTTTAGCCATGAAATTGAAACTGGTTTAACTTCTTTTGTAACTTGCACATCAGCAAATATGGATTATAGTCCTAGCATTGGTTGAACCTAGGTGCCTGGCATAATTTGAAGAGTCTTAATACTCTTATTGACCAGCTGTGAGGTTTTACATATTGCTAATAAGAGGACAGGGGATAACAGCAATGACAGGATTACTCTTGCTTCCTGTTTATAGTTAGTTTTAACATGCTGTTTTCAGCATACTGTACCTTGTGAATCAGCTATTTTCTGTTGCTAGTTAAAAAGAAGGAAAACTTGAAAGCTTATGTGAACAGAATCAGTCTCAATTTTTTCCTTTCTGACAATGCTGGCAATGCATTTTAACAAACTGACAACCTTCACTCATTAGAATGGCTGCTTTTGATTTTATATTATAATGAAGGAACTATAGTTACAAGTAGCAAAATTGATGGTTCTACCCTTTCAAAATATGTACTGTAAACCTCTCATAAACCTTATAAACCTCTGGGTTTATACAATTTAGTAAACACATAGGTTTTCCCATATTTTATTTATCAAATTTAGAAATCGCCCATCTCCCTCACAGAAATGGTATACAAATAAACATAAAATCTATATTCTGAAAAAAATAGGTAAAAACAATAAAAACATAAAATAAAAAGGCAAGGAGAGGCTTCAGGGCACTATCATCTCTAGATACATTTGGTATGAAGACTGACCATACTAACTGGAGATGATAAATAGTTGTATTCTAATAAAATCTGGAAGATCCTACTATAAGGGAAACCTGATAGATATTTCAAATGCAGCCACGTTATGCCGTCATAACATATTATGCAGCCATGCCGTCCGTGGGTGAGGCGTCTGAGGTGGCTCGGGAGTTCATGGCTTCCATGACAGCTATGGACCTGACCCAGCTAATTCATGGACCTACTCACACGGGGGGAAACACGCTGGACCTGGTTTTCGTCTCTGGACAGTGGTTGAGTGACCTTGAAATAGGGGATATAGTTACCAAGCCCTTGTCATGGTTGGATCACTCTCTCCTTCGTCTTGACCTTCGAACCGCTGCACCTCGCCGCAGGGAGGCGGAGCCGGTAAGTTGGTTCTGCCCCAGGTGCCTGATGGAACTTGACAGGTTCCAGGTAGAGCTTGGGCCATTCCCTGAGGCTCTGGCTCACACCTCGACTGGAGACCTAGTGGCCGCCTGGGATAGGGCGGCCGCTGGAGCTCTGGATCGGGTCGTGCCTTTGCGGCCTCTGACTCGGTGCCGATCTCACCTGGCTCCTTGGTTCACCGAGGAACTAAGGGAAATGAAGCACCGGAAAAGACGCCTAGAGAGTAGTTGGATGGCCAGCCTTTCTGAATCTGACTGGACACTGGTAAGATCTCATATTAAGAATTACCTAGTGGCAATAAAAACAGCAAAATGTAACTATTTTGCTGCTCTTATTGCGTCATCAGACAACTGCCCGGCCGCCCTGTTTAGGGTGACCCGCTCCCTGCTCCACCAGGGAGCGTGGGAGGACCCCTTGAAGGTTAGAGCCGAGGATTTTGTACAGTATCTGCATGACAAAATCACTCATATTCGGGAAAACCTGGACTCCGACTGGGTGGTCTCAGGGGGAATGACTGGGGCGGGTCTTATGAATATAATCTGGAATGAGTTTGATCCTGTGGCTCCTGATGATGTGGATAGGATTCTGGGTGGACTGAATGCGACCACATGTTTGTTGGACCCGTGTCCCTCCTGGTTAGTGCTGGCTTCTCGGGAGGTGACGTGAGGCTGGTTCCAGGGATTAAAAATGCTTCGTTGAGTGAGGGTGTCTTCCCCACCGCCTTGAAAGAGGCGGTGGTGAGGCCTTTCCTCAAGAAGCCTTCCCTGGACCCAGCAGTGTTATCTAATTATCGTCCGGTCTCCAACCTTCGCTTTGTGGCGAAGGTTGTCGAGAGTGTGGTTGCGCGGCAGCTCCCCCAGTACCTGGATGAAACAGTATATCTGGATCTGTTCCAGTCAGGCTTCAGGCCTGGGTACAGCACGGAAACGGCACTGGTCGCATTGGTTGATGATCTCTGGAGGGCTCGGGACAGAGGTTGCTCTTCTGCTATCGGCCAAACAATGTCGACTGGCGGCCCCCAGGGGGGAGAGCCTTCTCTGTGGGGGCACCTACTATCTGGAATGAGCTCCCCCCAGAGATTCGGAGTATCCCGGACCTATGCACCTTTCGCTGTGCTCTTAAGACCTTTTTATTTCATCAGGCAGGCCTGGCCTGATTCCCCTTTTCTAATTAACATTATAAATTTTAATTTGTTTTAAATTATTAGGGTTTTAATATTTCTATGGCAAAATGTATTTAATTGGATTTTAGTGGGTTTTAAATGTTGTATTTATATGTTTTACTTATGGCTGTTCACCGCCCCAAGTCCTTCGGGAGGAGGGTGGTATACAAATTAAATAAACTTAAACTTAAACTTATAAAACTACTGTGGACCAGGGGTGGGTTCTAAAATTTTTTACTACCGGTTCTGTGGGCATGGCTTATTTTATGGGTGTGGCTTGATGGTCACGTGACAATCATTTAGGATTTAGCAGAGGTACTGGTCCACCAGGTTTTTAACTGCTTGCAGAGCTGTACCAATCTACCCATTTATTTTTGCAGGCACTGGTCTACTCATTTGTTTTCTTTTAACACTGATCAGCTGTAGGGCGGCCCTTTGAAGCTCCACGGCAAGAGTTTAAACAGTTTTTTCCCCTCTAGCCATCAGCTGGGACTCAGGAGGCAGCAATAGATTGGGGGTAATGCGGGGGTGGGGGGGCATGGAAGGGGGGGGCAGAACTGGTTCGGTGATGTCATATCATCACCACTACCGGCTTGGGAGAACCGGCCTGAACTGGGAGGAACCCACCACTGCTGTAGACCTGTACTAGATCATTTCTCATGACACTAGTGCCCATAGTGGTGTGATACCAATCTGATTCCCAGAGGCAAATGAGTTTATGTAACAAATAAAATGAAGTATAACTTACTTCTTAATACAAAAACTTCACAATACCACTCTCTCATCCCCTTGAAATGAACTAATGGCATCAGGACATTAATATTTCATACAGAGTAAACTGTTTTTCATTATACGTCTTTTGGTGGAAAAAGGAAGGAAAAATTAATTCCAAACCACTCTTTATGCACAGTCGATTTTGAAAAATGTGATATAAAACATAAGCAGTTTTGGTGAATAATGAGGTGTCAGCTTATCTTTCAAGTGTTCATTTAAATAAAAATATAGTTTCCAACAAAGGATTCAGCAGCATTTTTGAGGAGCTACTGCAGCTGTTTTAAAGTTCAGAGTAAACCAGTTAAACATTACAATGTTTTATGTGACTCATGTATAATAACATTTTGCCTGCTTTCTAAGCCTCAGTACTTAAGCATAAGGAATTGTCTGATTGTGTAGAGGATATAGGAGTATGTACATCATCTGACTACCCTGTGTTGACAGGAAAGATTTGAAGAAAGGCTGTTATGATATTCAGCTAAATGGGATACAGTGTTATATGAAGTACTCCACCAAACTGCTGTTTTTCTAATTCATTATCACACTGAGAAGAGCTCTAGACTCAACCTGTGTATCTCCAGATTCTCATATTGTCTGACTATTACCCTTGGAGAGATGGACTTGGAATGTAAGATTTTGAGGGTTAATAAATTTCCCAACTCTTCTTGTCTTGTGCCTAATGGCACCTGTCAAAACTGCAATATATAAAAAGAAGGAAGATATTAGAAGCAAAAAGAATAGTTTTATATAATTCTTAGCAGACATATTGGAGTGACCATTTATACTCTTAAATCCAATGTTCTCTCATGGCAAAAATCCCAAATCAAAGCATTCCAGACGGCAGCTGTATGGTCTCCACTTAAACATGCCAGCTGAAGAAGAGCCCACCATCTCACAGTTTCATTGTTCATCTACTGTTAAACATTTGTTCCCCCTAAAAACCAAAATCTAACTTTCTGTAACTGAAATCCATATTTATATGTATTGAACATTTGGACTAGAAAGCAAAAAGGTTCTGATTCTATGTGACATCCTTTCTGTATTTGAAGGGTGTTTGCATATTCTTCAATTATGCTCCAGCTGAAATGTATCTTGACCTTTCAATGTCTCTTCTCAAGATATAGTTTCCAGAAATACGCAGGGCTCTTTTTTGGAACTGTTCCAATTTCTCTACACCTTTCTTAAAATGTAGTGTCCTAGACAACTGGTGGATAAAGACTCTCTGGTATGCTCTAAGCCCGTGATGGCGAACCTGTGGCACGCGTGCCACAGGTGGCACGCGGAGCCTTATTGGTGGGCACATTAGCGTTGCCCTAGCTCAGCTCCAGTGCGCATGCATGCGCTGGCCAGCTGATTTTTGGGCCTTCCGGTCCTACCAGAAGCCGGGAAACGGGCCTTTTCCGGCATCCGGGGGGGTGGGAAAGGCCGTTTTCACCCTCCCCAGGTTCCAAGAAAGCCTCTGGCGCCTGGGGAGGGTGAAAAATAGGCCTACCATGCCATTGTGTGCCAAAAGTGGGGGGAGCACAGGTGGGGTCATGCACACATCGTGCAGGGGGGTGGTGGAGTGCAATGAATTATGGGCGTGGGCACGCACACGTACGACCGCTCTGCATTCCCTCCTCTTTTGGCACGCGACGGCAAAAAGGTTGGCCATCACTGCTCTAAGCTGCACTCTATTTAGTCAGTTCCTATGCAGATGATTCCTACAAAAATGACTGAAATAAATTTTGGGATGAGTTCAAGCCTTTCAGTCTCAAGGAATACAACCTTTCAGTCTGTATACTCAAGGAAGTATACAGTGTTTTTGGAGTTGTAAGTACAGCCACTTGTATATTAGATTCATTTTTATCAATCAAAAACTGGTCTTTTGTATCCCAGAATTTTAGAAATTTTCTTTGTGCTCTGTAGGGTGCAAAATGAATTTGAAAGGAAGAATCTGGAGATGATATTGGCAATGTAACAATACAGTGTGGTGGTGATTATTAGCAGTACTTCTTGCTACAAGTATTACCAGTTCAACATTTCCTTTTGCAGTTTTATCTTTTTTTTTAACTAAGTTTTACGATAAATACACACATAGCTGAAATAAGCCATCTTGCTACAAAAAGCTGAGTCACAGCAAACCTTGTTTTAGAAGACGATTCAGATAGTTCAAATAAGGTTTGGGCTTGAAGTCAAATATGCAACTGCTAAACAGCTGAAGTTTGCCCATCACCAAGTCTGGTTTCCAAAGATTCATTTACTCTGGAAAAAAGCCATCCAAAATTGAATGTGAATTCTGAAACATTTGTGCTGTTTATGTAAGAAAAGGAAAAGCAAGGCATAAAAAGACTAAAGGATAAAAGAATAAAATGCTTATAACTGGGTGTTGTAAAAGATTTAATTTCTATAGATATTAGAGCTTCATTTATGGTATGGTTATGTTTTATTTTTAAGCATTCTAATCCGGAACAGGAAGCTATCATTAAAGTTTCTGTTTGCAAAGTGATTTTGCAGCAAAATACTGTAACATTTTCCAAATTACATCTATTTGATTTCTTGCTGTGATGGAAAAGAAGAGCCCACAAACACACATATAAATGAGATTTAGGCAGTAAATTTTGACTATTGGTCTCCTTGAAAAACCCCAAAGAAGTTGGGATAATCCTGCCTCAAGGTTAATCATCAAAAATTCTAAGATCAAGTTATGCAAGTTGGCATTTATGGGAAAAAGCAAAAAAACATTATCATGAGGAACCAGATTGTTGGGGGCAATATCTGACTCTGTAAACCGCTTAGAGAGGGCTGTAAAGCACTGTGAAGCAGTATATAAGTCTAAATGCTATTGCTATCATTCAGAAGAATGACTGGTATTATTCAAAAGAACTGAACAAAGAATTTTAAGCAATTCTGAATATGAATTAATTAATTTAGTATGACTAATTAATTTAGTACATTTACTTTTTTTCCCAAATAAAACTAAAGTGAACAATATGGTCTTCATTGTTCTTAGTTATGTGATATATTTTTGAGAGATGTGTGTGTGTGTGTGTGGTGTGTGTAAAATGCTTTTATGAATAATTAATCATATCTTATTTTAAAACAAGTGTATATTTAAAGGAGTGGATGCTTTCAGCTTCTCCTACGTAGTACTTCTTTCACTTATTTTCAGACATAACTCCTTCCTTTTTGTCTCTAACTTGCCTACTAATGTTCCAGGCAGCATTAACTGTATACAAGCAGGGAGCTTGCTAGGATCTCATTCACTTCTGTGAATCCTCAAACTCTTCTGGATGCTTTGAAATATAAGATTTGCTAAGAAATGTTACTTTCTTTTTCAAACAAACATTGGATGAGGTTCCTCACTTTTCTGACTCACTTTTTAAGGTAAGCAAATAAATATACACAGTATTTAGCCTCTTAGATTTTCTGAATTTTTGCATACCGGCATCTTTGTCACTGAATGTTATTTGTTGCATGTGAGTCTTTCTGATATATAAAGGGAGCATGAGAAAACTAAATTTTGGTGTTTATTTAATAAACGATGTCATCTAACGTGTCAAAAAACACTCCATTAGTTTAATCAGTTAAAATTAAACCAATCAAAGAATAAATAGGTGCCCTAATGCAAATACTCAAACAGTCAGGACTGATTTAGTCATTCCTGCCCATACAAATCTCACTCTGGCTCCCCTCATCACAGTCAAGTTTTTACCAGGCTTCTTATAGGATCCTGTCATACCCTGCTCACAATAACGTTTTAAGCTTCTGTGCTTAGTCATGGATGCTAATCAGTGTAGAAAAGGTTACAGAATAATTTCTTAACACTTTGGGGGGCTTCACCCATCCACAAATCTTGAAATGGAGAAGGGGTATGACAATAGCAAGTGTCCCACAAAATGGCCATCATATCAAAATTGCTCAAAGAGAACAGCATGACATCTCAAAGAAGACAAGAATATAATTTGCTTTGACCTCCCATCAGAAAAATACTGGCTTAGAATGGGAAAGTAGTGAAGTGGAAGCAGCAGTTCACTAAGAAAAACTGATGCTCCCCTCAAATTTGCCCACAAGTAAATTTCTTCATATACCACAAACAAACTAACCAAGAAATAAATCTACACTACTTTACAGATTGGATTATATATATTCAACAAATCTAGCCATTTCACCTACACTGATACTTTCTGTTAAAAAATAATAATGCTGGATATACAAACCAATGCCAAACTCCATCTTAACTATTTTCTAGGTAAACAGAAGAGCCGAAGCAAGGACAAGTATCCACTTGTTTAATTTGTGATGCTGTATCATAATGGAACATCACTATAGAATCTGAGAGTGTGTGGAACGGTTGGAAGAAAAGGTATGCAGTTTAGAGGATCATCTAATTAAGGTTTCTACAGAAAATGCAACAGTTCAAATTCTATGTTTTTCAAACCACAAAATAATTCTCCTTAAACACACTTTCCTCTCAGTCAGCAGTCTTTTCAGTCTACTCATTCTTCTTTCTTTAAATCAGCTCATTTAGGCCAAGTTTTTGTATCTAAGAATTGTTTTTAAAATGATGACCAATGTTTTAGAACATTTATGGCCATAATAGATATTCCTCTAATGGGATCCTTGTGGGGATGTGTCCTTTTAACAAATATATGATTCCAAATGGCATGCAATTAATAACTTCAGGCTTAAAATACATGCAGTAAATATCATGTCTTTTTCCTAAATGACTGTGCCACAACCAAGAATAACAAATTTCATGGCTATAAAAGACTTTAGTTTTTTTTAAAAAAATAAATCATACTTTTTTCTCAAAAGTATAAAGCAAAAGCATTATATGTAAGACGTTTATTACTGTATTGCTCTAACCATTGCTGATAAATTATAAAAATATAAATTTCATTTTAAATATATATGCTAAACATAGAGACCTGATTTGATTTACACTGATTCAGTTATTTAGAAATATTTTGGAGTTTTAAGATTATTTGATGCAAAAGAGTTTAATCACATAGCATGCAAATGCTGATTCCAAGGTTTAGGTTAAAGACACTATAGGTTGTTTAAGAGACAATCTAAATATCTTTTAAAAATGTCTTTGACATTTTCTTATTCACTCTTTCTCAGGCACTTAAATCTGCCTACTGTCTTGTATGCAAATACGGTTTAAACTAAATACCAACACTTCATAAATTCACATTCAGTGATATTTTTAATTTATTAAATGAATTGTATATATTTATTAAGCCAATTTAAATACCTGACAGTGGAACTATGAGTGGAAATATTCAATAACACTTGGGAACTCATGAGAGGAAAAAAACACTTTTCTTTTCTACCAGAAAAAGAGGAATAATAGAAAATAAACCAAGTTCTTGATAAACCCAGATCATTGTTCATATATAATGCTAAATAGTCACATACTTTGTTTCTACAATGTGACACATAATTTGTTCATATACTTTTTTTCTGTTTTGGAATAAGTTAACCTGTTACAATAAGCCATTCTGTGGATTATATATGAAATAAGTTTTCTAAATTACTTTACACTGTTAATTTTTTTAAAAAGTTAATATAAACTATTATATTAGTTGGATTTGGAAACATTTTATTTTTAATCCAAATGCCAAATGTTATCTCATTTGTTGTGTTAACTCATTTTAAAAAACAATTTCAAAGTGAATTCTAGATTTGTACAAATTTCAGTTGCCAAATGGGGAAAAGAAACTGACTTCCCCAATCAAATTTGTTTCAGTAATTTCTCAAAGACAGGTCTTTCCCTTATGAATAACAGCAATGCTTCTAGAGAACAAAACTGAATTGGAGGAAGTAACTCTTGATCTCTTAGAATAAACATACCTTTGAATAAATACAAAAAAAAAAAGATTTTCAATGATCCCAGGTTTCATTACAGATTAGACTACCAGAACAATTGTTTGTAAAAACACAATTGTCTCTAGTGGCTTTAATTGACTCCTATCTTGAAATGTTATCAGCAGATAACATTACAATACCCTCTATCTTCACTGCAAACAGACTTATTTCTGCTGCAGGTAAACAAGGCCCTATCAAAGCTTATGCAGCTGCCAGCCATTCTTAGCAGCGTCAGATAGCAAGAGAAGCAGCAGCAATCAGCATGTGCATCTTTCAAGGGACCACATCCCAGAAAAATGTTCACCTCGACTCTGCTGCCTGTTGACCATCCCTCCCAGTGTCCATCGCCGGTCCAAGCGCCTCAGATGAGCCTTGCGTCTCTTAGAAACTATTTTGGAAAAATGGATGAAAGCATAAAAAAAGGAAAGAAATATAAAATGTGATGGATGGAGAACACAAACTGAACAAAAAACAACGATCATTGCATAGCTTCATCTTGCATTAACAAGAATGTGATGTGATAAATAATGTAATGAGATTACTTTACAACATGTCATTAAGCAAGGACCTCACATGACCATAGCGTTTGACTTCCTGCTGGCTTCCACATTGACTTTGTTTGTGGGAAGCCCGGCAGAGAAAGACACAAACTGCAATCCCGTGACTCTGGATGTTGCAACAACCATAAGTATGAGATCTTGCTGTAACTACCACTGTTAGTAGCACTGTTACAAGTTTTAAAAATTGCTGAATGAATGGTCATTAAATGAGAACCTCCTGTAATCCTAAAAGGCTGAATGTTTTTTGGTCTCTTGGAAGCAAAACCAGCCTTTAAAACAATGAATATCCAAATCAGTTTTTTATTTAGGTTTCAGACGTTTTGAAAAAAAAAAATTTTTTTTAAACCTAGTAAATTGGAAGTAAGGTCCTGGAAACAGGTGACATCATGGGGGTGTAAGCAGGGTGAGGAAGGAACACCCCTGATCTATTCCCAAAACAGATAATTAAAACATTTTAGGTAATTATGAGAGAATAGTGTAAGTAATCTGAGGAAGACATGAACTAAGCCAAAGCTTGGAAGAGTTACACACACAATTTCTATCTTGAGACCAACTTTCTGATTCTTTAAAAATGACATTTAGAGAGATCCAAGGCATTTATATGTGCTGACAGATATGACAATCTCATCTGTTCAATATGCAGACTCACTTGTGTATAAAAAGAAAGAATTCTTTGTGACAGTGTAATTGTTAAAATAGCTGAACACAGAGGACATTTCTTTGTTGCTTTTTTTTCCAGGAAGTAACATGTTTCTTGCATTTATAACTGAATATTCTCAAGTTCAATGTACAAAGAGAAAGAAATAAATCTATCAGTTTTAGTCTTGAGTAAAAAAAAAAAATTAAAGAATTCCTGTGGAAAAAAAATATGTAAGCTTGCATTAACAGCCCCAGTTAAATTTGATTATGTTTATTATTTTATTTTTATATTATTTTTTTATTTGTATCCTGCCTTTTTTTTTAAGAAATAACTCAAGATAGTGAACATATCCAGCATATCTTCCCCTTCCTATTTTCCATACATCAGCAGCCCTGGGAGCTGAGCCAAGTTGAGAGAGTGAAAGGCCCAAAGTCATCTAGATGGCTTCCATGGCAAGGTAGGACTTGAACTTGTGATCTCCAACTTTCTAGCTTGGTGCCTTAACCACGGGACCAAACTGATTCTTTGTATATTACCCATCTACAACTGATTCCTGAAATTCCTAGTCTACGAATCAAATATCATTTTGCCATAACATTGTCTACCACCCAGCATCTTCTAATATGTGACTTGAATTTTTCTACTTGTATAGATTTTTTCTTCAACTGGCCAAAGACCACTGTGCTCTGCTTTCCAAGAGGCAAATGCTGATGAATTACAAAAAACTTGTTTTCTGCTCTCCACAACATTTGTACTTCCATTTAAACATAGTTGGCTTGAAATTGGAGTATGGAATATTAGCTATCTGTACTCCATTATTTTGCTATGGTAATATATTTTGGTTTTTTTTTAATCTCTAAGCATAGTTCGATGGAATATAATCAGACTGTCACTGCACTGGGATCTTCAGTAAAACTTAATGCCAAGTGTCCTCTGTGCACAGTTACTCAGGTTTTAAATGATGAACAACTTATATAGGAATGCAATAATGAGAAAAAGATATGCTAAAATGGAGCAAATACATGAGAATAGGTGGATTCAATTAGCACCATCCAAAGGAGGTTAGCTAAAAGCACTTTTTGGAAAATGGGTTTTGCCAGATTTTATAGCATATAAAATCAGACAAAAATGCTTGTGAAATAGAACAAAAGTACAATAACCTTTACAATGCATACGATTAAGCATGTATTTCATTTTAAAAATATTTTAAAATTTAGAGTTTTATAGACATTACACATAGACTCTCCTAACTATAAGAAATTAAAGAGAAAATTGGAGTAAGAAGTTATTGGATCCTAAATCTCTTCCCAATTAATAGAATACATTACCAATATATATCACTGTTATAATTATTCCAGCTAATTGCTAGAAGTTTTGCATTGCTATTGTCATACAGAATTAACATTTATGTTGAATACCTTTATTACACTTTCTAACTTTTTCTGTATAACTCAAAAAATGAATATTTCTTATATTCCTTATGGACTCCATTCTTATAATCAAGAAGCTCTGGATCACAGTAATAATTTTTTTCACTTTCTTGCTGCACTGTATTTGAATGCAGAAAAGTGTCTGAAAGTGTATCAGGTTTTCTTACCTTCTCCTTTTTTGGACATGTTAATTTCAGAATCATCTCTAATTCCACTTTGGGATTCCAAATAAGTTGCAGGGACCCAGCCTTGCTCTTCTGAAGTACTTACAAACCACCAACCTGTAAGAATACAGCAAAATTGTTGTTATAGGCAAGCAAGTACTTAGAACCGTCATCATGGGATAAAATTGATAATAGAGGAAAATATAGAAGCCAGAAGCTGTCATAGAACCTGCTGGAAACTATTTTTGTGTATTTTACTTTTAAGGTTCTACAGAGAGATTTAAAAAAAACCCTGTGAGTTATGTTTGTTCCTCTCCAGAAGTATCGCTGGAAGCTTTCCTGAGATTCCTTGCTGGCATATGAAGGGTTCGAGAACTTGTGTTTGAGACAAACTGTTAATGTGGAATTCAAATATTTAATAGACATATGAAATCTGGAAAGTGACAGTTTGCCTTTAGTTATGTGACAATTTATCATTGAATATTTTCTACAGTTCACATGCTGCAGTTGAAAAGGAGTGAATAAGTTGCCAAGAATGAATATAGCAGAATCCATACCCAATTTTCCCATATTAAGTTGCTATGTGAGTGTTAAGAAATCAGTTTCGCCCAAATTAATTGTATCTGTGAATGTTTAAATACTGTTGAAGTTCTTGAAAGTATTTAGGGTCAAGTACATAAATAAAATGGAGATGTGGATACTCTATACTATTTACTAAATGTTATTTTGATATTCTGTATTTCATGGAATTCAAAACCACCAGACTGTGAATCCTAGTCCCATTTTAGGCACAAAATCAGCTGGATGACTTTGGGCTTGTCACAATCTCTCAGCCTTAGGAAAAAGGCAATGGCACTCCTGAAAATCTTGCAAAGAAAACTGCAGAGACTTTCTCCAGTCAGTTGCTAGGAGTCAAGACTGATTCAAGGCATACATGCACACACACCAAATTTTGTGGAATTAGATATTTTTCCATTCCTAAAAACAGATGCTTATTCTCCAAAATGAACTAACATTTATCCAGGAAATATCCAGTATTTCCACTTTAGCTGACTAAAATCCGTTCAAATGCAATTTATAATCCTTCTTACACTCCAGTGTTAAAAGCAGTCTTTAACATTTGGCAGGTTCTTTCTGCTTCATTCACCATTAAATATATAAAAAAAGTGTTATTATTGAGAAGTAAAATATATCGATTACTTTATTTTATATGTACACTGATCAGTAATTTGTGAATTGGACAATATCTGCTGTTACAATTATTCAATTGAGAGATGAGGAATAATATGGACCTTTTAAAATTCCCTCCTTTCACAAACACATTTCCCAACGCTAGCCCTTTATTATTATAAATTAAGTCATAGAAATGAATATGAATACGAAGAATTATTGTTTGTATCTGATTTATTTTTCACTTTTTCGTCTAGGAATAGAAACAATTTGCCCATAAATGAAGAGGAGCAGTTGGGACATAGTTGGAAAATAAGGCGTAGATAATTGTGAGGAATACCTCATGTACCTTATTTCATTGTATGTAGTGGTCTCTATAATAAATACATGGTGTGAGGATAAAAAGTTGGTTGTGCAGATAAACAGCAACACTTATTCAAAAACATTTGCATATAGTCAGAAGCAAACTATTATTAAACTTAATAATTTCGCCTACCTGACTGATTTTTGGCACTACTGTGCTTTAGCATTCCTTCACTATGAAACTCAGAGAATAGTTTACAGCTGATATAAATAAAACACAGAGCATAAGAGTGCATGCCTTTAAATTTAGATTAATTTGATTATCAACATTTTTAATCTCCTTTTTCTGCTTGCCGCACATTTGAGTCTGGATCGTTTTGGCTCTACTACACTGTTTTCTATGCCCCACTGCTACACTGAGTGAGTCTACCTTCACTCCCACTTATGAGTTCCACTCCTTCCCCTCCCCCCTCCAGTTAGGCCGATCCTATGATTTTCCATTTTATCTCTCAGTCTTTCCATTTATTTCCTCTCCCTAAAGATCAGCAGAATAAAAGTTTTGTTAAGGCAGAGAACTATTTGTATAAGGTGTCAACAATAAATGTCGAAGTAACACCAACTCACTGCAGGTAAGGAACTTACTGCAGGTAAGGAACTCATAGTTGAAATCGCAGGAGTAACAAAAAACAGACCGTGGTCTCTTAAATGTAAGGGAGGCCTTGTACTCTGAGACTGACTACTTCCAACCATTTTGAAAAGAACTGGATATATAAGGTCTATCTTGGAGCTTAGTCAGACCAATTTTCGAAACTATTTCTAATGTCCCTGGCTCTTATAAAAACACTGAAATAATGCATGTAGATATCTGGCTTTGTGTCTCACTGCCCCTTCATTGTTTTTCTGTTGTTGCCATACAAAATCATAAGCATTGTTACTGATTTATATTGGCATTAGTCAAATGTACATCACTTTTTTTTTTAATTGAAAAAGTTTTAAAAGTTTTACATACATTTTCTCCCCCCTCCCCAACCGCCCCCCCGACTTCCCAGAGCAAATACAAAATAAAATAAAATACAGCTCAAATTCTCTAGAACTCCATTTCACACTTATCATAATCATAATCAATAAACAAATAGATAAAAGGAAAGCAAGTCTTCTTTCTTCTTATTCCATCTAATTCAACAAAATTAATATCCATTCATAATTACAACAGCTAATAAAACGGTTAAGGATTACCTAATTAAGCCTATCTTTACTCAATTTACCTATTTAATGCTTAACAAATTATTAGGTCTATACAATTTAACAAGATATTTTATAACTTTTTTCATTGAAAACAAAAGAGAGAGAGAGAGAGAGAAAAAAAGAAACCCTCATTCAAAAACCCCAAATTTAAAATAAAATGTTATATAAACTCTTCCGTCCTCCACTTTTAAACCATAAAGGTCCAATTATAATTAAAGCACTTAATAAAAAATAATTTTTTTGAATTAAAAAAATAATAATCAAACCTCTTATTAGTTTATCAATACATATTAACAAATCAGCTAAAAACATCATTTATTACCTATATCAAACGTTTAAAATCTTCATACTAGATTAAACCGGTTGCTAATCTTCTTGTCTTCACATCCTCCAACAGCATTTAGAATATCTTCATTCATTTGCATCTACCCACCTAAATAAAAATTGCTTCTTTATATAAACCCCCCCCGAGTGACTTTATGATTGTATGTGAAATAATATCCATCAAATCCAGTCAAAAATTAGATTAATAAATTCATCAAACGTGTTAGGGAAACCACCAGATCAACTGCAGTTGCCCTAGGTCCATAGTCCTTTTGCCTTATATTTATTACCATCAGTCAGGAGACTCCAATTTACTATATTCAATAAAACTTCTGCAATTGCCATTAAATCCAAATTTATTGCAGTCCTTAATAAAATATTCCAAATCATTCAAGTCAGGGCATATTTTACAGCCCAACCCACCAGCATTGCAGTGATCTGTTTATTCTTCTCAAAATAATCCAATACCGCTGTAGGTTGCCTCCTCATCGTCGCTCCTCGCTTAGATAACTGGCATTAAACTGCTGTCTGTTTTTTTCCCACAAGTTCAAAATCTTTAAACTGCTAAACAATACTTTTTAAGGACCATCATCTCATCAAGCAGGGTTAGTTTCCATTTTTCCAATCTTTCTTCTTTTCCTTTTTACGAACTTTCTTTTTAACTTTGAACCCTCTGCCTTTTTTAACTCCAGTAAAATTTTGCAATTTTTGGGATTGCATAATATAAAATTTTTGGAGAAATATAACTTCTTTTGGAAACAGCTCTTTAAATGCAGATTGATTTTTATAAGAAAAAATTTGTGTAACCAAAATCTCATCAGCTTCCAAGGTTTCCTTATTCTGCACAGCCTCCATCTTTCTCTCCTCGGTGATCTGTTGTACTTTTCCATCTCCCAGCTCTTCGTTCAATCCCCCACTGCTAGATTGCAACTCAGTATTTCCATGTGTTTCATTGTTTCCAGCTTGAAAAGCTTGAAATATAGTATCAATTCTTTTCAATAAAGCAGAGGTAATTGAGCTCAAAGCTTCCTCAAAGTCAGACCATTGAGGGTTAAATAACCCTCCTTTGTTTTCTTTGCTTTCAAAAAGACCAGCCATCCTGCCCCCCTTCTTCCTTCCCTTCCAGAAGGACGGGAAAAAAAAGAAAAAGAAGAAAAAAAGAGTGATTTGTATTGCTGCTTGAATTATTCCTTTCTTGTTTCATCCACTTTTCAAAAAGGAGTTTTACATTTCAAACAGGGGCTTATCAATAATTACTTTTAACTTTCACTTCTTCACGCCCCGTTAAAACTCAAACGCCATCTTGCTTTCACTTTCAGCTTAAAAAAATCTTTTAAAGAGAGTAAATCTTTGGAGTTAGAAAGAAAAAAAAATACTTGCTGTTTCATTCATGCTGCTTGTGCTCCGCCAGATTTATTCAGAAAGTAGTTGTCTAAAGTTAATTACTGGGATGGTAACGACATCTAGCTCTGCAATTAGCAGAGGCATCCAGGGTCCGGAGTACTGACAGGCTTAACGGGGAGCTCTCATCTTCGAGCGCCAGATTATGGGTAAAATCTGGCACTCTCAGGGAGCTCTACCCCACCTGTCTACTCACCTTCCCCCCTCATACCAGGGGGAAAGTTTCCAAACCGCAAGACAGCTGATAGTCGCTGTTCTTTGCAGTTCTACGGAGCCCTGGGCTGGCACTTCAAAAAGAAGTGTCTAGCGATGTCGCTGTCCCAACGGAAGTCCAAATGTACATCACTTTTTATCTTGGTACCCTTATCTTCTGCAGGCTATTCTTTCATTTACCCTTATCATCTGCAGGGTAATTTTTCAAGTTAAGTCCTCAAATCTACAATTGTGAGAATGTATATGCCTCAATATTCAGCACTACGGATTTCCAAATCACCTATAATATATCACATTATTATTAAATTCAATTTCACACTTCTCAATTGTTTCAAAAAGAATAAAAAACAAACAGTACAAATTATACCATAACCCCAAGAAGCAAAGTTTTCCATAGCTTAATCTGTTTTTCTCAGTTGGAGAATTTAAATTTAATTAGATTGCTACACAGTAGGGGGTGATTCTCCCAATATGATATTCACCCATGGCAGCTGTCTATACAAAATAATACTAAAAAGATAATTGACACAGCCACTTCATTTCAAAACAGTTTCACATAGTTTGCTGCTCAAAATGAGGAATTTTTTTTAGCAATAGCAAGGACAAGAGACACAGTGAGTTGAACATACATTTATAATTATAGCAGAGAAGTAAACAGACCAGAAGCTGATGTACATCTGATCCTAATTAGATGGAAATGGTCCTATTAATTGTTCTTCATAAGGAAATGTTGGATGAGTGAGAAGGTCTGTATTATAGTTAGCACTGAAAACCCATAAACTTTAAGTCTTTCATTTTACTCCACATTTTGGTTTTTTATATAGTTCTCAAATGCACCAAGTTGGAAAAGAGCTAAAAGCCATTTTCAACTTAGATCAAAACCAACTTATATCTCTTAAATAGACAGGTTTTTCCATTCCATACTGATTTTCAGGAAGGCAGAGCACCCTTGGGAGACAAAATATTTCTGACCTATAGGAAAAATCCTTTCCACTCTATTGTAAGACTACTTTGGAGGTCCAGAGGAAAGGAGAGGGAAAGAATCAGTAATATTCATGATTTAGAACTCCATAACAAAATCAGTCTCTAAAGATATGCAATTACACTGGGATTACTTTCATATAAAGCAGCAGGCTTTATATGAAAGTATAATCTTGCTTGCAATTTTGCTTTGCTCCAACAGCTTTATCTGTTGTGATAATACTCTTTGAATTTCTGCTTCTTGACATGACAATTGGACTGTGGGTCTTGGACTCATTCAGCCATACAACTGCAGATCCAAACTTGTTAACAAACATGTCAGTATTACTAAATTTTTCCTCATCCAAATTAAAATAATGTCAAGAAATAATCATAAGAAGTGGATTAACAGAAAGCATAATTGGGATTTGAAATAAGGGTTAGGATCAATTATCTTAGAATTTCATCAATCAATCAGTTGGCCCATATAAATCAATGCAGAAAGATCTAATTTACATTAGTACAATGAGAACATCTAGACACACTTTTTAAAAGCAGCACATAATTAAAAGTATTAATGCTAAAGTGGGGAACCTTATGATCTATTTTTCCAAACAGCGTATTATTAGCGTTTACAACTTCAGGAAGTATATTGAAGTTAGATTTCTTATTGAATAAACTCAAAAGAATTACTTTTATAAATAGTCAATTAAATATTCACATACTGCAAATTGAAGAAGTCTTTTTTTAAAGTGCAGAACTAATGTCTGGGATATGTTGGGAAGCACTTGTGTGCGTGCAACCGATTAAAGACAAAATCAATTGAAGCTAAACTCAAAACCAAATGCTGAACAGAGGGACAAATAATCTGAACTTTATGGCAATAATTTTATAAACCATTCAACATAAGTAAACTCATGGGAATCAAATTAATCCTATGCATTCAACAAAACACAAAAATCCAGCCTAAATGGATACATACTGCAAACATCTGCCTTGCAGGTTGACTTCCAATTGCCCCAATAAATATGTAAGTAGGCATCACATTTACTTTGTTCAGGTTAAACAAAAGGCACTGTTATTGAAGCTCTGAAATGCTATTCATCATTTTTAACACTTTGAAATAAACTGCTTGCAACTGAAAACTTTTAAGACCAGTGTTAGCTTTCTTGATAATGCTGAAGTCTAACTACAGCAGTACTAATGTATATACGACCTCAAAACTTTCTACATGTTATACATGCATCTCTGTTCTGAAGCTTTTTCCTCTTTCATAGTGATGTGAGATCTGTGGCCTTGCACCCCTTACTAAAAGCCATAGTTGTTCTCACCAATGGCATGCTGGCTAAGGCTGCTATGGATTGTAGTTCCACAAGACTTTGATACTTTTATTTTTCCTAACCCCAAACTACTGAAGAACAATTAGGGGCATACATAAAAGGAAGTGTTGTTTAAATTACAGCATGTTCTTATGTACCACAAATTCTTATTGCCTATTCCCTGATTGGAACCATACACCACAATTAGCTACATACCACACAGTAGTTACGTTTGGACCATTCTGCTTGCATACAACATTGCATCTCCCTCAGCGAAAAAGTTCTCAATAAATAAACATCAGGTCAACTGCTTGGTCCTTCATCTTTCCCAAATTGTGTAGCTATTTAAGCAAAATTGTCTAGCGAGGATCTAATTTTTCAGAAAGCAATATATTTTTTATTTGTTCTTTCTCTCTCATTCTTTCTTCAACCTTTACATCTCCATGCAGGACCTGAGCAAAACAAAAACAACACACACACACACAAAAAAAACAAAAAACAGGTGCAGGGGATTATATAATTTTTTTTCTGCATCGGTCAATTAATTATGGAGCTCATTCCTGCTTTTCTGCTGCTGACAACTACTGAAGATAAATGTCATCAATTCTCCAAAATTAGGTTGAGTACATATCTCTGCCATCAGATCTATTGTCTTCTTTTAATTACAAAATTAGACAATTTAAAATTATAATGCAGGTCTGCATTCCAAATCCACACACATTCAAAGTCAAATGGTAAAATCATTCTTGGCTTCACAAATTGCTTAGCTAGTCTAGTAGACTTCTACAGCTATTCAGCCAGATTGTCATTAGATTATACAAGTTTGGTGGGGGAAACCATTCCCTCTTAAACCACAGTGACAGACAATAAGTTCTTAACAATGGAAAAATAAAGTCCATCTGCTGAGCCTTGTCCAAGAGAAAGTTCTTCCACTCCAAGTTCATCCTTCTTAAATATCTGGCTTTTCTGATATTCTCTTTTCCTTACTGATACAAGGGACACATTTTTCATTTTAGATGCATTCAAGAAGTACACAAAATTTCAAAACACAGTAATTTCACATCATGGATCTGTTTACATTTCAGAATAATCCTTTTTGTCTGTCATTCAAAGAACGTTTAGTACATGTCCAAAATTTAAGGGCTGACTAGAGAACATGTTATCTTTTGAAGATTTAAACTGTTCCTGCATTTTGGGCAATAGATCAATAATTAAATCTAGCATGTCTAACAATTTGTCTCTTTGAGGATTTATGCCAGCCATTCTGTTATGTGTGCTTTAGGCCAAATAGCTATTCCAAATGTTTTCATACTTCTATCAGCTCTATTCATCCTTACTTCCCTGTAGTTTAGAAAGAGAATAAGAGCAATGAAACAGAACAATGTTTTAATAAATTGGTATATACTATTATTTCTAAATATTACTAGATGTATTGTATATATATTTATTCGCATATTGGCGCTGATCTGCTTTTAATTTTTGTGTTTCAAAACAACACTGCACAAATAGTGTTTAGATATCTGAACTTTTTTCAAAGTACTTAAATCTAATTGCATTTTATTATAACACAGCATGGTGGATGATTCAGAAATTGCACCCTTGAAAGAATAACATTACACTGCACCTCAATGTTAAGTTCACATCAGAATTAACCCATTTTCAGCTGTTAGCTCTCTTGCATGAGGAAAACATGCATACGATGAAAGCAAGGTTATTAATGCAAGATACTCAATTGTTTATTTCTGCATATCAGCTAAGTAATTTTGGCAAATGATCAGAACAGCTGCAAAGTGTATCAAATTGCTGCTTTCTTTTTTTGAACAAAGTTTAAGTCTCTGTAGCTACCAAATCAACACACTTAAGACAGCAAAACTATATACTGTACATATAGCTTAGAGATAGAAAAAAGGACCAGTTGTTATTGTTATTGTAACTATTAAATCCCACCTTTCTTCTAAAAGTGAAGGCTGGGTACATCTTACATCCTCCTATTTCTTTCCAAAATAATATTGGTCAGCATCAGCTAAGAAAATACAAACTTTCATGGCTAAGAGACAGATCAAGACATTCTAGAGCAGTGATGGCTAACCTTTTTGCTGTTGCGTGCCAAAAGTGGGGGGAAGCATGGGGGGGTGTCACACATGAGCGTGCCCACACCATAATTCAATGGCCCCCATGCCCCGCCCCCACACATGCACACGCGACCCTTCGCGCTCCCCCCGCTTTTCACACGTGATGGCAAAAAGGTTACTGGTGGGTCTGGTAGGCTTGTTTTTCACCCACCCCAGGCTCCAGAGGCTTTCTTGTAGCCTGAGGAAGGCGAAAACAGCCTTCCTCACCCCTCCAGAGGCCGGAAATGGCCCACTTCCTGACTTCCAGTGGGCCCAGAAGGCCCGAAAATCAGCTGGGCTGGCATGCACATGTACACTGGAGCTCAGCTAGGGCACCCACAGCTATGGCTCCGCGTGCCACCTGTGCCATAGGTTCACCATCACGGTTTTAGAGACTGACTCTTCCCAGTCCTTTTCCAACATCTTAATCCCTGTACCACAATTTCTCACTGTTTTATTAACAATATTGAAAACAATAGGTAACATAATATAAAATGCAATTATTGAAAAAGGACAACTAACATTACTTCTAAATGGAATAAAATATAGGAAAGGGACACTGGAAATCAAAATACTGGCAAACTAAACAATAATAAAATATGTGGCAGAATAACAGAATATAAACAGAAAAATAAACAATCTAGATCAGGGGTGTCAAACTCGCATCATCATGGTATTGTCATGTGATGTAGAGTATCACAACTTTTTCCCTCTTCGCTAAACTGGGCATGGGCGTGGCTAGTGCATGGTGCATCCGACCCGCGGCCCGCGAGTTTTACAGTCCTAGTCTAGATACATACTGTATAAGGTAGCAAAATAGCTTTTTCTGAACAATGTCACATGAGTATTATTCTAATGGGTTTTATTTGGGAGGGTGTCCAGAATTACAAAATGGCGTGCAATGGAATTAAGAGAAATTCTCCAATACAGATATTTAATCTCAAGACCAGTGTTGAATAAGCAGCCTTCCAAGTTTCAAGCTATTGTGGCACATATATACAACAACCAGCACTTTGAATCAGGAAATATGAAGGCAGTGGAGACATAATTGAACTAGTATCACACATTACCAACTTGAAAATGTTTGGTCTCTATATTTTAAACCAACTAAAGCCTCATCTATAATGAATTACTACATGCAAAGTTAGAAATAATTTCAACATTGATAACTGATATCAAGTCTGAAGATAAGATTGTAGTTCACATATCAGTGGAATCTGATGTAACATCATCAGCAACACCATTACTTCAACAGTGGTCGAACAAGTCTTTGCATTTGCTTCCTTCAAAAAAATATGGTCCCATTTAGAATAGCCAGACTATCTTACCTATAGCACTAGTATGCTTTGCTTCATACTTGTTTTGCTTCATGTTTTGCTTCCATTTGTTAGGCTTCATCCATTTTTAGATCTTAAACACATTCCTGACACTGAGGTATTTCATTTCTACTACCGTCCTAGGATTAGACTATGAAAAAAAGAGTGTCCTTTGCATACTAGTAACATACCAATCCAAAGAAAACTATTAGAAATTCCCATCATTAAAAGAGTAAGAGTATTGTGATTTCTTAAATTCAGTTTTGTAGATATAAATAGAAGTATGAACTATATCTGTATCTTTACTTTGGACGAATAGCTTAAACTAAAAGCTTACATTATATAAAAGTCTTGGAATCAAATACTTTGAATCATATTTTTGTGGCAGGATACCCGTTTTGCTGGCAGAAAGTGCCAAATTGAATCCCTGTTATCCCTGGATAAAAGATTCTGAGATAGAAAGTTATGGGAAAGTTCCCTTGCTTCAAACACTGGGAAATGGAAGCTGATATCAAAGAGATAATATCTTCAAGCCTGAAGGAAAGTAAGGTAGAAATTATATGAAGCAGCCTTATCATTAGTCAGATTATAGTCCATCTCATCCAGTCAAGTATTGTTCAGTAGCAGTTTCTTCAAAATATCCTGCCTAGGCTTTCTAGTTGTTAAATTTTTGAAATTTGTGCCAAACCACTCAGAGGAAAAAAACACACAGTTGTCAAAATGATAATGTAGAGTGATTTTGTGAATTCTTCGATCCACTCAATTAATAATTCAAGCTATTTTATTTAAAAAGCATGTGTCCTTCAATTGCATATTTTACTTTTTATGACATGATTCCTGGATACCATTAAAAGGAAGGAGGTATTGGGGCAATGATGATTGACAGCTCTTCAAGCTGTTCCCTTGGAACTTTCTGTTCTCTTGAAGGAAAGAACACATATCTTAAACAGGACCTAAATCTTGTGAATTAAAATACCTCACTGTCATCGTTCAAGGCAGACCAGACAAGAAACCAGAGTTATAAATGCTAATAGAACTTTTATTGTACAATATTATAGTAATAGAATCTTACAAGACTGAATGCACCTCCCCCTCCCTTTATCTTCATGAGAACTAGAGACAGTCATGTACTAGATTGTTTCTCAAATTACAGTATATTGCTGCCTCAAGCTCAGGTTTTGTTTACCTGACTATTGCCTTAGTGGTGGTTCTTCCTCCTGTTTCTCAAGGTTATTCCTGCTGCCTATTACTCATTTGACATAAAAGAGGTATGCTGCTTGGTCAGCAAAATAAAATAAATATGTAAACAATTGCCTGCCAATTGGCTTGGTCTGTGATATTGAATGAGGGAAGTGTGCACTCTTTTTGCAAAGCATATTGGGATAGCTGTAGTATTACATAGCTATCATACTAACTTGGTAAAATAAGTCATTGATGGTGATTTCTGAACAACAGATATAACAGGAACTCTGTATCCACCTACTCGCTCATGGACAACTCATACCCTAAGTAGATTTACCTTTGTGTAAGGCAGAAAAAATAGCATTACTTGATGTTTTTTTTAAAAGTATTTTCTACCTTGCACAGACATTCACAAAAAAAGGAGATTAGCATTCTAATCTTAACAGATATAACCACAAAAAGAATTTGTCAGACAGTTTCACCACTCCAATCTCAAACATGCAGGAAATTAAAACTCTTGTTCTCAATTTTCAGGGTTCGGCGAAACAGGACCATTTGAATTTGTGACATATATTTATTTCACAAAGATCTCATCATAGGGAATAAAAGTAAGTCAGAAGTGGAAAGGGAGCTATATACTGGCTTTAGTCATGAAGCAAATACCATATCCTGACAAATCATGGCCCATTCATTAGTCAAGCATGCTTTTATGTGTGAGCAAAATGCCTTCAGGCTTCTTTCATGTACAATTGCATGAGACTAGACTTATTTGCAGGAAATGGCTGGCAGTAGATCATCCTTCCTTAAATAGGCAGTCCAAAGATATTTTCCCTCCAATGACATTTTCAGTTATGCTTTCTGTTCTTCCTTGACATTTTTCCATGCAGCCAAATTCAAATCGGAATGCATTTTTCAGTTGGTGTTATATTTATTTTTGCTGCATCAAAAATGAGGACGTATAAAAAAGCAAATCTATTTGAACTATTCACAAATCAGGCAAGGATACCGAAAATTGGCTTTTTGATTACATTTTAGTTGTTTCATAACATATTTACATAAAAATAAAAGATGTTTCTATCTTTAGCCTTATGAAACAGGAATGAAAGCATGCAGAAAATTTTATAATCATAGAATAGAAATAGAGTTTATTTTGTTCAGATGGCAGTTTCTGTTCTACAATTGTGAAACTAGTCTCATAAAACTATTTCTTAAATTGGATATGGTTTGTACCAATCTGCTATCTAACAGTCCACTAAATAGAGGCATGTCTATAACAACACAAATATTATTTTACTTCAAAGGCAACCACATTATTAGAGGGCTCCACTACCTAACATGGCCAAGGAACATAGAGAAAGCAGGCATGTTCAACAATCTATCCTGGATCTTTTTTTCGTCCATATTTATTACCATTCCAAAACTGCTTTAAATGCATCCTCCAGATTTTTACCTGTCTATTCACTTTGCTATATAAACAGTTTTGTAAAAAGTTCAGATTCATCCAGGGAGTGCTCATGTACTTGAATGCAATGCTTTTCAGCCAACATCTACCAGAAAAATGTAACAGTAGCTCTATGTGCCATACCACCAACACTGTAACAGAAAATTCCCCTTCGTTTCTGCTGATCAAAAATACAGGCAAAACTCCCCCCCCCCCCCAATATTCTCAGGATTAATTTTGAGAGAACTAGTGAACTGATACATGAAAGATAAAACTATTACAAAAAAAAATAAAATAAATCATGTTATCAGTATGGACTACTCAACCAGTGAGCAAAACGTGCTAGATTTGGTTCACAAAGTTATTAAGTTGTTGGCTGATATCCAACTTTTGTTTCTAAAGTGAGGCTTTAATCTTAACAATTTAGGGTTAATTTAGTACCTTAGTACCTTAATAACCTAGGATAAAAATTCTAAAAACAAGTCACTTGGAGATTGTTGTTGATGCAGTAAAGATGAATGAAAATCAAACTTATAATTATAAAATCTGCATAACCTAGTAAGCGATTAATACTTTACAGCCCCAAAGAATCCAAATGTACTATGACAGTTCAAACAGTTCAAATATGTTTAATACTAGATCCATATGACAACTCAATAAGTAGTGCCATGTGTTTTTTCCAAACAAAGCTCCATTATGAGTCAGTTTGCTAATTTCTTTAGCAATTAGACTAAAACACAATTTACCCTATGGGCTCTATCAGGAACTATCCTCTATCAAGAAACCTACAGAGTCCCATCAGCATTATTTTACACAGTTTGCATCCAACCCCTTCTCTCAACACTAAAACAGCAGAAAGAAGAGCAGAATACAGCCTACCAAACTGTCGACGCCACTTCTTGAAGCAGCCAGGGGCTCCTTGAACATCCCCCATTCACACACCTCTGTCTCACCTCTATTCTTGGCCAGCAAGCTCAGAGAAGAAGATGGAAGCAGGACCTTACAAAGCTAAACCTGCTCTCTCTCTCCCCCCCCTCCCTCCCTTTTGCTTTCAATTTTTCTTTCAGGATTGGCTCCTTAAGTTTATTCAAACAACTTCTCTGGTTTTGAAGCCACGCCTCAAGGAACGGAAACAACAGTCAACCATTTGGAAATGTTTCTTAGAAATGAGAAACCCGCAGAGAAGTCAGCACATCTAGCAAACTGCCAATTAACTAAGAAAGCTACATTGCACAGAGAAATAAACTGGACGATCAGAGATAGCCGCTCCCAAAAGCAAGACAGTAATCTGAATCCACATTTGCTTCCAAGAATGTTCTATTTTTCTAGCCTGATGATTATAGCTGGTAAAACACACAACTAAAACACACCATTAGAGAGCATCTACAAATATACAGAGGATAAGGATACAAAAATGTTTGAGGAGGAGGCAAATCTTATTTAAAAAATAGTTTTATGTTATGCAAATCTCTTTTCAAACAGCTAAAAATTCTGATCCTGAGTTGATTGTCCATATATGCGGCACTGGTAATATGATTCTCCCTTTGGAAATGTTTTCATGTTATTACAACTACATTCACTTATTTTCATAATTCTACTATAGATTCATGGTTTTACCTTTTCAGATATTTATTGCCTTTTTAACACTATCTTACATGAACTGAAAGTAGCTAGATCTTGGATATAGTAATAGTGATTAATCCTACCCTTGTATTTATCCATCCATCTCTGCAACATCCATCAGTATTGTCAAAGCTCACTTTCACCAGCCTGACATCCTTTCAGATGCCTTGAAACTGGAGAATTCAGTTCTACCAGAGAAGAGGCAGAAGCTTCCAGGCAGAAGCAGCTGCCAGGATAGTAAAACTCAGAAAAAAGGGCTCCAAACATTTGGAGGACAAATCACAAGAAAGCAATGGAAAGGGGGAGGGCTCATATGTTATACCAGTTACAATCTTGAAATGAGTTGGGATTAAACTTCTGAATTTCTCTGTGTTATGGATTTGCTGCTTGGAAATTCTGGGGATAGATAAGGAATGTACCTCTGAACATGGCAAACTTTAATACAGGTATAGCTATCACTTCAAATGTTTTTTTCTCATACTTTAAGCAAAACGAGATTAGATGCTGCTGCACTTTTGGTTCACTTTTATCAGAATGTCTGTGTATTTAGTAACATTCATACAACCTCTGTCTAAATACTTGAGTTTTTCTTTCATCTCTGACCTCTCTCAGCTCAGGAAAAAAATAATGCAGAATTCTGTGACTTGGATCTGTTACTGTTAATGTGACAAATTAATGTAAAGAGGCATAAAAATGCAGTGACACTC
The DNA here is from genome assembly GCA_012654045.1 of Ptyas mucosa. Lineage (NCBI taxonomy): Eukaryota > Metazoa > Chordata > Lepidosauria > Squamata > Colubridae > Ptyas > Ptyas mucosa. Next base: position 9,598,601 of record WNWU01000032.1, on the reverse strand, counting down.
TTTATTTTTCAAGGAAAATCAGAGACAAGATAAGTAAAGCCCTATGGCAATATAATTATTTTAGTTAGAAAATAAATCAGTTGTGCAAGAAGAGTTGAAGTTATATATTTGATCAGAATTATAAACTGCAATGAAAATGCAAGAGCAGACTCTGTTGAATGTCTCTTACAGATAATCATTAGTTTAGACATCTTAAAAAGTCTTAATAAATTGTTTCATGTTTTAAGCATACACCAGCCTATCCATTAGAGCACCACTCACAACTGTGTTTGTAGTTTTACCATGTTAAATATGCAAGTTTTGATAAATTTACACAATTATGGCAATTTTTCCAGCAGTTTTAATCTACTCTGTTAGCCGTGATACTGGAAGGCCAACATGATGACATTTTCACAGCCAAAAGCTTTTCATAAGCATTTTAATGATGGTTGCTGGCTGTAGTTTCAAAATTCTATGTGGGGGGGGGGGGGGGAATGAGGGACTAATCATCAACCTTAACTCAGAGGCTGGGAATGTAAATATGCTACCTATGTATGCAGTGAAATCAAATTTAGCAGATGTTTATTCAACTGATTTGATGAGTTGAATAGTTAATTAACACTGTTTATTCAGGGAAAATCAAGCCTTTTAAACAGGGATTGTGCAATTAATTAGAAAGACAGAAAATGAGTTTGCCTAGATTCCAGATATAGGGTTCCATGGACTGGATTGGATTAGATTAGAACTTTATTGTCACTTTAAATGTACACTAATGCATACATTAAAATGAATTTTCGTTACATTCAGCTCTCAAAAGATAACCATTATGCATACATACATGACACAGAGAAACATTGCAATCTTGTTTGAATGTATACATATATATGGAGAGAGAAAAAATAATCCTGCAAATTTAGAATACGGAAAGCCTAAGGAACAAAGGTGTTAGATTTAAATTAGATTCTTAAGCCTCCATTTTGCAGCCTTCAGAACTCCACTGTCGTATCATTGCTGAAACTATACCAGAGTTTACAGTAAGGAATGAATATGTGCTCAAAGAAGTAAAAATACTATGTACATTTATTATCATGCTGATACAACAAGGATACATTAAAGAATGAATAGCAGATAAATGAATATAGATGAACACAGATGTAAATGACACTATCTAAGAAATATGGACATGCAGAAAAAATGAGTTAGGGTTGAGTCACAACACAAATAAATGAAGAATGACTGAACTTGTTGAGAAGAAGGGAAACATGCAGAAAGTTGGCGTTGGGTAGAACTGTTGAGAACCCCAGAAAGACAAAAGTGAGAGATATATATATAAAGGCATACAGTTGTGGTGGCAGCAAGCATTGTTTGCAAAGAATTGAATGTATGTAAGGTATTGTGAATAGTGTTCAATTTAAATTAGATATAGTTTAATTTAGCTGTACTTTGTATCCCCTCATTTTATCCCTTTAATGTATTTTGCTTATGAGTGTTTATTGTTTTCTACACTTTGGATAAAGTTGTTTACTCCTAAAAGGAATAATAAGATGGATGCATGTATGGTTCAGTTCCATATGTTCGGGACTTTAAAGTGGATCCAGGAAAAAAGAAAAAAGTTTTGATACAAGTTGTTTAAATCTGTCTTAGGGGCACATAGTGCCTATGTGGCAATTCATAGTGAATAGAAAATAAGTGATCTTATGGTTCTCCAGAACATTCAAAACACAAGACAAGATAATTGTTGGTCTATGGTCTGAATTACGGATGAATCAACAATGGGGTATTTGATCCAATTTTAATTTTTGGTTCTTGCTGCCAGACTTGCCTGCATTTTCTGCTCAAGTACACCTCTGTCTGCCAGTGCTTATTTGTTCCCCAACTCAGCTTTCAAATATTCTGAGACCAAGCCAATAAAGTGTAATTGTTTTTGCAGATTATGTGTTTTGAAGTTAACTCTGCAGATGCTGAAAAGAAATGTGGAAAGCAGCTCTTTTTCCTGCGGAAGATAAAGCTGGTAGCTGTAAAATACGATTAAACATTTTAACGTCAATCTTAAAGGATGAATTAATGCAATCAGCTGGTAAAATGGTTGTCAGCCCAAAAGACAAATGACTGCAGGATGGACAAGAAGTCCTTTTTCCAACTATAAGTAGAAATAACCCTCTTTTCAAAGTTTCAGATGAGTTTTTTTTAAAAAAAGAACTAGTTTCATGTGGATCATATTTATGTTTGAGATTATCTCATTTTCTTCAACAAGGTCATTGTACTGAAATTTGATTTGTGAAAAATAATCCCATGCAAAACCTCTAGCATCCATCTTTATATATGTACCTTTATCCTACATATGAAAAATTAATAATATTTATCAGTTATTTCCTAATTGCTTAATTAACAGAAGGTACTCTAGTAAAAATATGATTTTTTTTAGCGTGCTGAGATATGCATAGCTGAGATCTTGTCTTAAGCAAGACAACTTCTTTGAGAGATGAGATAAACTACATCAGATATTAATAAGATTTTTACAAGAATAGTTCTGCCTTGGCACACACACCTTCTCCAAAGGGGGAAGCTACTCTAATATGACCCTATGTGCGTTCACATAGGACTGCCCTCCTCCGGGTGCCATTGGCCAGACAATGTTGGCGGATAGCATCCAGGATGAGGGCGTTCTCTGTGTGCGCACCGAGCCTCTGGAATGGGTTACCCACTGAGCTCCGGACGGCCCCCGACCTCCGCTCTTTCCGCGGTGATCTGAAGACATGCCTTTTCCAACAAATTGCCTGATTTGCTGGGAGTCTTAGTTTTAACCTTTTGGGGATTTTAATTGGATTATTTTAGTATTAATTTTATTGTTCCATTGTTTTATCTTTGTGAGCTGCCCCGAGTCCTTTGGGAGAAGGGCAGCATATAAGTATGAATAAACTAAACTAAACTAAACCCTGCTCTCAAAACAAACTAAGAAAATTCAGCTCTTTGTACAAGATTTTGAAATTAGCAAAAGGAGAATAATTAAAATTACAAGCTCACATATCAAAAATTCAAAATGCAGAGGGAGAGATTTGAAGTCGCCTCTATTCTCTTTTGCATGGAAGAGTATTAAAAAAAATAAAAAAATAAGTTCTTCCAGTTTACGCTCATTCCATGTTCAGTAGAACAACATACATTTCTACTGTATAGACTTATAGCAAATGTACACAATCTCTGACCCATAATATGTCAGATGCCATAAATCATACCCAGCTCAATCTGGAAGAAAATATGTCTAGAAGAAATGGTTTATGAAAGAATACTCATCTACCACAAAGTACCAGAAGGTATAATGAATCACTCTTTAGTAATTTAATTACAGAACTCACCAGTCTGTAATAGTGACCCTTTTGAAACACAGACAAAAAGAATTGATGTTACAGCTTGAACTATTGTGCTGGGCTCTGATTTAGTCTGCCATGAAGATTCATTCTGGTCATAATAGCAGGCTGAGAGCCCCACAGCTAATGTGAAGAGGATGCTTAATACTGCATTTTTCAAACTGAACAAAACAGACAAAATGTGCTGTAATTTTAAGGAAAAATGAAATCAGCTGGGCTTCTTTTTTTTAATCTGGGATGTCTTTCCCTTTAGTATTATTTTGTCACAATGGTTTCCTGCTGCCAAGATACACTCCAGTTTTAAGCAGGAGTAACTCTATCCAAACCAAAACAAATGCAGAGCTCAGATGATACTTATTCCAAAAGATTAAAAAATACATGTAATGCTCTTGGGGAAACACGCTTTTCCTCTCTGTTTATTAATATTTGCTGGTAATCTATCTACCCAAACTATCTCCTAAATTAGGGAGTATTTCATTTTACTTAGGAGATTTATTTATTAAATATATATGTTAACCACTTCCGCAATCTCAAATCAAGAAGTCTATCAATTTGATGTCCAAACCGCATACCTCCATGCACCATTGGAGGAGGAAATTTATGTCAATGGGGCACCAGGGTTCCAAGTTGAGTTCGGCAAAACATGGAGGTTACACAAAGGGTTATACGGCTTAAAACAATTGGGCAAGCTCTGGTTTGACTGCCTTACCAAAACTTTAAAATCAATGGGGTATAATCAAATTCGATCTGACCAGTGCGTAATGACAAAACCTTATGAAGGGGGAAAAGAAATTATTTTAATCTATGTTGATGATTTGATTTATATCGGGCCCAACGAACAATCCAGCAAACAATTTGCAAACAAATTAAGAGAACATGTTAATTTAAAGACCTTAGGTCATATAGACCAATATCTGGGTGTAGAAATTTTTAAAACTGATAGAGGTTTTTGCTTCTCACAAAAGGATAAGATTGAAGACCTGCTACAAAGATGTGGCATGGAAAACTGCAACCCCACAGATACACCCATGCGCACTGACTATAATAAAATTGCTTATCTAGACGGTAACAAGCATCATGATAAAGCTCAATATCAATCCATCATAGGATCACTCCTTTATATCAGCAGATGGAGTAGACCCGATATATCATTAAGTACAAATCTCTTATCTAGACAAGTAGATGAGCCTAAAGAACAACATTGGGTTGCTATGAAAAGGTTACTCAGATATTTGCATAATACAAAAGATATGGTCTTATTATTAGAACCTGATGAAGGGGTTACCCCAAAACTTACCTGTTATTCAGATGCCGATTGGGCAGGGGATGAAAAATCAAGAAAAAGCACATCAGGCTTTATATACTTCCTAAATGGTTGCCCCATAGATTGGCGCGTTTGTCGCCAAAACTTCATTGCTAATTCCACGGCTGAAGCTGAATATGCCAGTGCTTCTGACGCTTGCACACTTCTCACATGGATATATGAATTAGTTTCAGACATTTGGACACAACCTTCACTACCTATCACTCTCCACGAGGACAATGAGTCCGTCATAGCCTCTTCGGTCAGGGATGATGTCAGCTTCAGATCTCGCCATATTGATATACGTTATAAAAATGTGAGAGACCTAGTTAAAAAGGGTTTTGTTGAATTTGTTTATTGCGATACCAAGGATCAAATTGCTGATTTCTTAACTAAACCTGTACCTTGTGAAACACATTGGAACCACTGCAAATCAGTTGGACTGTACTTATAATTTATTTTTCTTATACTTGTTTATTATTATCTTTGAGCACTGTTCCATCACACTTGGCAATAGAAGGGGTCTGTCAGATATTGCCTACGTATGATGCCCCAGGCACCAGAAGGGGTTAAGTCTTCTAAGTCTACAGACATCCCATGTGACTGTATAAACCAATGAACTCCCTTATTGGAGTCATACCCACAAATCAATTGGATATCTTCCCTAATTCTCTCCATCCATCTCAGCAAGACAGCAGTGAACTTCTCTCCCTTTCAACCTCTGAGTTATACAGTCAGGGTAATAAATGCAGCAGGACACCCTGTTCATTATTGTATATTTGTAAATAATAAAATAAGTTTTAAACCTGAAGCTGTATGGCCTAAATAACTTCCACATAGACTGAATGAGCACGACCATCAGTATATATCTGACAGTCATAATGAACAAAAACTGGACAAGAATGCAGAGAAGATAAGAAGCTGACAGAAAGAAAGGAAAACTACTCAAGACTTTGTTGTCTACACTCCAAAAAGATACACACATGCAAGAAGAAGGAATGCTTGAACCACTTCATTATAGAACTGTTAAAAACATGCTAATTGAATCGGTATCTCTGATGGTGGTGATTTTTAATATGTCTTAGAAATAGCTATCTCCTTTCCCTGCTAAATGTAGAGAAGAAAAAAAAATACCTAAGGAAAATGAAACATGTTTTTGGTATCTGACCTGTACTGTCAAGTCAAGTTTTTCCCCCATTCTGCAATTCATTCCAAAACACATGTATTCCAAGATCTTTTGGTGAGAAAGCAGCATAGAGCTCATTTTGAATGAACTTATTGCCATTATTTGTATATTCATTTGCACTTATTGGCTGGATTCCCAGACTGAATTAAAACATGGTTACAAACTACAATGAATTGGCTTTACATAGAACATTACATAAAAACTAGAACTAAACGAAAAACGTATGACTTAGTCTGATATGTCTAACAAGTTACTTACTGCCTGAGGTAACCTGGAATCTTCTTATCAAGTCTATTCTTTGCCAAAAATATTCTACCATTTCGATAATGTTTTCTTTAAAGCTAACAAATATATCAGCTAAGAGAACCATCCCTTTTAAAATAGCTTTGCAAAAGTGCAACTGCCAGCCATCTCTTTTATGGCTTTCCCAAATAGTTGTACTTTAAAAATTGATTATTTTGCAGCAATGTACCTATTTGCATTTAAGGTGCTGTAAGTTTCTCAGATGCTTAAGCACTCTTTTCATCCATTAAAAGGCCTGAACCTCCTTTCCAAAGTTTTTGGAATATGTCATTCACAATACTGCCCAAAGCCTGATTGGTTTATTACTGATGGAATATTAAGCCACTGCAATTAGCCAGTCTAGGATATGACAGTATTCATATTTTGTCAGTCCATTAGATTCATATTTTGCTCTAGCATTGCTCACTATATGCAGTCCTATAAGTGAAAAGATAAAGGATTCCTCAGCAAATACATCCTGCTGGATGTGCTCAGTGAATTCAGAATTCTACTTAGGATTTTAGTTTTCTAGCTCCATTTTCTTTCCTCGGGTAACAGTTAGTTCCTGTAACCAATATGAAAGAGAAAGCCTAAAACTAAAGCCTCAAACTAAAGGATTTAATTTCTTTTAAGGTTTTACAAGTCATCCATCATTATGGTTTTCTTCCTCCCATGACTCTCAGGCTTATAGCAAGTCTGGATATTGCTCAGTCTTGAAATACAGGAAAGCGGAAGGAGGGAAGGGAGGAATTTGGTGGTAGCATTAACATGTACAATACTATCCTAATCCTCACAAACCTTAGCTATTCTTGAAAATTAGTGGATGTTCCCTAAAAATAAAGATATTGGAGGAGCCTTTTCAATTTTTTACAGAACTCCCAACTTGGCATATCAATGTATTCAGAATGAGGTACAGGAAAGAATCAGACTTCTGCTCAATAAGATAGACAATGCTAGTTGCACAAGGGTTCACCAGTTTGAGAAAGAAAGCTAAAATGAATAACAACAATAATATCAGTTCAGTGATAATATGTGCAACTATCTTTACCGAAGAGGTAGAAGTCTTTCCAAACTGTAAAAACCACTTGGGGAGAGAGAGAAAGTCAGACTACACAAAAGAATGAGAAATCCCCTTTCCAGAAGTCTTTGTCCTCTTTCTAAGAGCCTTTCTCATGAGGAAATTCTGTTTTCTAGAACTCCTTAATCTCTTCCTATTGTGAGACCATATTCTTTCCATAGGCTAAGGACTGCAACATCGAAAAGGCAGCTTAGCAGCCCATGAAAATCAAAGCTATACAGCTAAATGTGTAAGGATTTCCAGTTTCCCCATTTTTCTAATTCAGGTCTCACAGCAAAAAAATTCGTAAGAAATATAAGAAAGTGCCCCCTAGTGGAAGTATTTTAGAAATATAACCTCCTAACTAGATAACATCTTGTGTCTTTTTAAAAGAAGGAATTCTGCAGGGAAAAAGATTATTATGATATTTTATTTTATATATTTCATCAAGCATGTATTAGATAACAGATATAAATATAAACATAATTATGAATACATTAAATGGATACGAATAAAAAGAAACATTAGGACATGGACAGTAGGCACATTGGTGCGCTTATACACACCCCTTACAGACCTCTTAGGAATGGGGTGAGGTCAACAGTAGACAGTCTAAGGTTAAAGTTTTGGGGGCTTGGGGAAGAAACCACAGAGTCAGGTAGTGTATTCCAGGCATTGACCACTCTGTTGCTAAAGTCATATTTTCTGCAATCGAGTTTGGAGCATAAATTGTTACCATATTCATGCCACACATTGGCAAATGACATTAATGTGTTTAAAATGAAAAATGGAGAGAGATCCTTGAACACAATTACCTATAGCACAGCTTTTATCTGTGGATGACTTCAGAAAAATCTCATTATATAGGATTAAAAGCCTTTTGAAATCTGTTAGTTGGTGCACATCTTTAAACCACAACTATGATCAACAATTTAAATTCAACCAGCAGTTCTTTCAGATACCGTATTTTTCAGAGTATAAGACACACCTTAGTTTTTGGGAAGGAAAATAAGAAAAAAGCTGACTGGCAGGTGGATCGGCCTCCTGGAATACCCCCAATCAGCTGTTCCCAGAAGTGAATTTTAGCAACAGGTTCCTTGGTTGTGAGCTCCGTGCCTTGCTTTTTTTTTTTTTTGCTTTTTTTCCTGCCTCTGAAACTCTGTTTCAGAAAAAACTTTTTTTCCCGCCTCTGAAAGCCTCCAAAACAGCTTCAGAAAAAAAGTCTCTGAAGCTCTGTTTGGTGGCTTCTTTTCTGAAGCTTCTTTTCTGATGCTTTTTTCAGCCTCTAAAACCTCCGTTTGAGAAGCTGGGCGGGGCTACATTCGGAGTATAAAATGCACCCAGATTTTCACCCTCTTTTTTGGGGGGAAAAGGTGGCAGAACTTTGTTCATTCATGAACAAAGTTCTTCCACCAATAATTTCCAGTTAATCCCAGAGGAATTGCTCTGAATATGGAAATGATGAATTTAAGTTTCATGGCAAGTTCTCCCAGCATATGTAGGTTGCAAATTACGTAGACTGTTATCATGTCAAATTTAATTCTCCTGATATGGCTTCCCTGCAATTGCTTTTCAATTTTTTAAAAAGATTAGATATGTTAATTGGAATAGAATATGTGGTATGAGAAAGATAGTAATTTTTCTGCTGGCCCAGTGCCAATCCAAAACTATGAAAAGATGCTCTAATGCGCACGATTCTAGCTAAGCTTGATTAACAATAGTCGTAGAAAACTTACTGAATGATCTTCTATGAGTTTGAATGACCAGATGGATTACATCTTACGGCATTAAATAAATTCTAGCAGAATTTATATCCATTATCTCCTAGAAAGTAGGTAAAGGAAGAGATGAAAGAGAAAAAAAGATAAAATTGCTAATTACAACCAACCAGCAGCAAAAAAATGAATATGTTTTGTCAATTATCCACAGGCCTCTTGGGCATTGATAAATGGTTAAGTACTGGATGATCAGAGGAAGTGAATATTGTGCCTTGATTCAAATTGGGAAAGAGGAACCAGGAAAGTAAAGATAAGTCAGTCTGACATTGCCCCTGGAAAAACACTCAAGCAACTCCTACAATGACATGTAAGTACCTTGAAAACAATAATTCCTAGAAGTCACAATAGATTTCTGAGGTGCAACTCTTCTCAATCTATTTTTTTCTTTTTTCTTTTTGGACAGGTAATACCTCATTAGAATGTGAGAAAAATAAAGACATAATATATACACTTTCAGCGAAGAATCACCATGAGACAGGACATTCTGACAGCAAGCTAGTTAAGTATGACATATTTATCAGGTGGCTGTGCAGCTGCTTGAAAACTACTCCAAAGCGTAATTCTCACCAAACTGGAGTGAGATAAGACATAAGAACTAAGATTTGATTATAGGCCTGGTTATGGTCAATATTTTTATTAAATAAGATAAAGAAGTTGAAAGAATACTTATCACAGCTAAAGACACACAACTGGGTGTGATAAATATACTTTAGAACAGGATCCCTAAACTCTTTAGTTCATGACCCCTTCATGAAGTTTCAAATTATTCATCAACCCACAAGATGTTTATAATATAAATATTATTTAATAAATACTAATTTAATTAATAATACTATAATGTACAATGAATTGTCCCATTGACCCTTGAGGTCGACATTGACCACTTTGGAGAATCTTTCTATCTTTAGAAGATAGAAACAACATTCAGAATCACCACAATGGATTACAGAAAGTAATACAGTAATATAAATTATACATAAATTAAAAGTTATTCAAAAGAAATGAAATACATAGTATAGTATAGAATATTTGGTTTAATAATATGAACTTGGAATTGTAATTGAACACAACCTGAATACAAATCAACAATGTTCTACAGGTGCTAAAAAACAAATGTACATTTTTGGATGAATCAATATAATTTCCAAATTATATACAGGTAGATTTCCACTACATATTGTGCTGGTCAAACCCACTATAGTTCTGGACACCACATTCTAAAGGAAATTCTAAAAAATTGAAGCCAGCTGGGTGACCTTAGGCCAGTTACTCTCCCTCAGCTGTAGGAAAAAGGCAATGGCAAACCACTTCTGAAACCTTGCCAAAAAAACTGCAGGGATTAGGTCAGGGGGTTCCTAGGAGTCAACAATGACTAGAAAGCACAAGCACACACAGATAGACACACAAAGTTATATAGGAAGGCAGATTGCAACTGAAAAGAGAGATAGACAGACGGACGGACAGACGGACGGACAGACATAGATACAGATATAAAAGTCTTTAGGTAAGGAGTGTCGAACTCGCAGTCTGCGGGTGGGATGCATCACGTGCTGGCCACACCAATCCCGATCACGATACATGACATTTGACACTTCTGTTTCAGGTAAAAGCAAAGCAACAATGAAACCTATTACCAAGATGGAAATGAACTCCCATTCACTGGAGATATCAAAGCAGGGGTGAGTTCTACTTACCTTTATTACCAGTTTGTATCGCGTTCGCACGCTCTTCCGCGCATATCACCTATGATGACATCCGGGTCAGTGGGCGGAGCCTCCCGCCGGTTTTACTAACGGTTCTTGAGAACCGGTCCAAACTGAGGGCAACCCACCATTGTATCAAAGCTATAGGAGCAATAATTTCTGAACTGACTTAAAACCTAATCATTTTAGTTCTAGTCTAGTACTGCCAATGTTTTGAATCATATGGTAAAAATAAAAACAAATAAACCAACTTCTAAAAAGGTTCTCCTCTGTTTGGATTCACTCCTATGAGTAGGTTAAAAACAGGCATTTTAGTACTGTTTGGATTAAAAATTGAACACCACTCTACTTCCCTTATGTACACTCTACTTTCGTTAATGTAAATTCATACAACCCTACTTGCCTATTAATTGAAGAGTTCGCCTTTTTGAAAAACTATCATTGCTCAATTTATCTACCTTGTATAGTGTGAAAGATACTTCAGTGAAGAAATTAAACACAGTTGCTAAATTTAGGTGACAACTAATAAATACTGTACCACTTTCCCAATCCTTGTTATTGGTATGTAACATGCAACAGCATTGTAGTATTCAGTCAATTACGCAAGCTGGCTCGTTTCACTGCTAAAAGATGGGCAAGGAAGATGATAATCAAATGGAACAGTTCTAATGCTGCAGGCACAATGAATTTCCTAGATTGGTTCTGAGGATATCTTAGCCCATCCTTGATACAATAGACCCTTCTGATCTTAAAGAGTGACTTTTTTTAAGAGAGAGGGGGGGAGATGTTATTGAAAAGACTATTTACTCCATTTCCCTATTTTAAAGGGAATGGCTTTTTGTAGCATGAACACAATTAGGACTATGCAACTATTTGAAAGAGCATATGGAGACAACCAAAAAAGCTTTTGAAGCAGTGCCATGAGGCTTAGTAAATGACATGATTGGATCTAACAGTTCAAAAAGAGGTACATTGCATGGTTTCTCTTTGTTGTCAACCACTTCTTCAAAACACTCTACAAATGGCCAATTTATGTATGTGTGTGTATAACCCATATATATATATATATATATATATATATATATATATATATATGTATGTATACAATATATAACTCATAAATTATTATATATACATGTCATATATATAAGACATGTATATATAAGAAATATACATATATATATGACATGATTCCAGAGCTGATCATTCAATAATGGCAGGAGTAGGAAATATTCCCTACTGAAGTGACTGGTGAGAATGGGGATCAACCTCACTTCAAGAGGCAGGATATTCCATAGGGTGGGGGTAATGGCAGAGAAGCTTCACTCTCTGGATCCTGCCAGTCAACATTTTTCAGCTGACTAGATCCTTCAAATCCTTTTCTGCTTGATTGGTGGGATGGGTCAATGTAATTGGGATGAGATGGTTCTCAGATAACCCCTTTCTTCCCTTCTGGTGCATATGTGAAACAATATGCCCAAAATGAAAAATATGCACACATTTTTATGCAGTCTTTTAAAAAACAAACTAACTGAAATGAAATTGCAATAGAATTAACCTGAGCTTACAAGTGATAAATTCATACAATCTATCCTCTTATTTCCAGACCAACTACTGCAGCTGACTTTAATCTCCTGGCTTCATTTAAACTTGGCTTGCTAGTCAGAAACTAATCTGCATAGCTCTTTGTTTTCTCATACCTAACAAAGCTACATTTAGACCCAAGGGCCTTACAGTTGTTCAACCAAGCTCCTAAACTGTATTCAGGTAAGAACTGGGTCCAATACTTCTATTCTATTCTGAAGAAGCACAGGCTTGGAATGGCCACTCCATAAAAGCTAGTTTGATTTCATATCATTCATGCTGAGAAAGGCAAAAATTCAGTTTCTAATCTATAACCTTCTAGCATGAGCCAAGATTAAAAACATAGAATTCAGCAACTGAGATGTTCAAAAGGTTTGTGAAGACAGAACAGATTTAGCCACTTTGGAAACTGGTGGGGGAGAGGTGGTTTCTGAAGACATTGCCATTGTGGCCGCCAGCAGCCAGCAGAGCTGGCAGCAGAGTTGGACAGTAAGGAAGTTGGGGAGGAACATGGGCCAGTCCTTGGAGCTGAGGAAAGTTCGGACGAGGGCTCTGCGTTGGAGGCAGAGAGGGAGCTAGACAGCGGTGAGGCAGAGGAACAGCTAGAGCTTGTTGCCAGTGTGCGCATGTGCAGAGCTGCCAGAAGACAAGAACAACTAAGAAAGCAGGGTCAACATGGGAGTAAAGCCACACCTTGGAGATAGTTGGCCCCTGCCTTAGGAAACAAAAGAGGAGGAATGGGGAGGGGGCTTTTGCAGGAAACAATTCATTCGTTCAGTCATTTCAAGAGTGGAAAGTTCTGTTCATGACTCTAAGAGACTCTGTGCCAGGTTTTGCCTTACACTATGTTTGGAAACAAGTTACATGGCAGCTTACCAAGCAAGATAAGGTGTGTTGATAAATATTCCTTTGAAAAACTGTTTGGACATGCCTTGCTGACTATGAATGAAAGTAATTCACAGTCATGTAAATAAAAGCGGTTTTGCCAGGACCAAGACTCTGTTTCCTGCTTTTTAAGGGAGCCTAGGTCAGAACAATTGCAGCTTTAACCATGTGTAGGAAATCTTTGCTGGAGAAGTTGGGTCTGAAAAGGAGACAGCCGAAGGCAGTGAGGTACTGGGCTCAAAAGAAAAAAACGTTGGTGCAGGGAACCAGGAGAGAAGGTAAGTGGGTGAATGAATGCTTGCTGCTGCTTGCTGAGGCTTCCCAAGGCATAGCAAGCAGCTGCAGAGCTGTGCGGTTCTGAGGCTGTTTGCTTCCCTTGCAAGGCCAGATATAGGGAAGTCAAAAAGACAGAGATGGCGGCATGGGAGTAGTAAGGAGTGAGAAACTGAAGTGCCCCTGAGGTCTTAGGAGTGGACATGCTGCCAAGTGTCTGAATTTTAATCACAGGATTGCGGAGGTGCTACAAAGACCATAATTTTGGACACACATTGTAAGTCTATTTTTGAACGGTTGCTGAATGAGTGGTCATAAGTTGAGGGTTACCTGTAGTCATGAAACAAAGACTACCTATTTATACCATAACTGAGGTATCAGAAGCATATTATTTTTGAGATGAGAATGAGACATCAAATATTGTTCTAGGGTTCACTATCTGTTGCAAAAGGGCTTCCCTTTCTAATTCATGAAGGGGGAAAAGCTCCAAGGAGTTCAATGGTGATGGATAGGTATTTCATATGATGAAAGCCCCTTCTGTCAATTTTCATGCAGAGCAGAATGTGTACAGGTTTTGCCTTAAATTCTTCACTATACAGATGAGATCTGAGCCCAACACTTCAAAGCAACTAGAAAATGGTTTTTAAAAGTTATAAAGGAGCAATATAGTTTGATTGTACCTTAATATATCAGGAATGATTGAACTATAAATATAAATCTATGGAATGATTGGAACAAAAACCAAATTATTATTCCAGTTCTGGGACTGTGAATTTTGCTTTTTCTCCTCACTAATCCCTTCTCCCCATAAAGCCCAAAAACTTTTCTGACTTATAATTTGCATCTTCCTAAAGCAAAGGCAAACTTGGCTTTCTGTTGGAAAGGAGATGATAGGTTCATTGAATAATCTCACATGTATTTGTGCTTTCTTAAAGATTAGTTTGATATTTAAAAATAATCCAAGGTCCTAGCCACTTTGAACATATTATATCAATTTATACAGCATTAAACCACTCACCCATCATATCCTCCTATATTGAACAGGATAAATCCTACCTCAAAAGAGCAAAAGAAAAGATAAACTTGACCTGTTAATTTAAATGGGCAGGCATATCATAGTACACAAAGATCAAACTTTGAGACCACACACACACACACACACACACACACAAATACACACAAATTACCTTCAGAAGGTAAGAAAGTTCAGAACTGTCTGTTTGCAGACTTGGCTAACAAGAAGACAAGGAAATATTTGGATGCTGAAGCTGCTGTCTTGTTAATTATAAAGTTTTCTATCACTTCCTACGTCTACCCCATTTGTGAAATGCATGACTTGAAGATACATCCTAAACACAGCAATTTTTTTCCTGTTCTGTTTGTCATATATCCTATGTACCAGTTATAGTTTTGGAAAACTACTTCCTCCATTGTGTTTCCACTGTAAATTCTGCCCAAGGGAATGGAACAAGGGGGAGAAGAGAGAAAGACAGAATGAATAATTCTGGTTGCAATCATAACCACTCTTAAAACGATTGCAACTTCTATGCATATCAAAGCTTTACTGAAACTGCTTATTTGCTGTGCAGCTCAAGGGAAAATAAAATCAACTTTCCATGCTTTATTATTCTTGTCCTCATCTGACATAAAAATCATCATCAGTTTTTTGTTTGATATTTTCAGAGCAATTTGTCAAAAAGAAATTATGCAGAAAAGTCGTTAATCATTTCCTGTGATTAAACAGGACTGAAAACGAATTGATGTACATTTAACCCACTTTGAAAACCTTTAGATATTTTTAAAAACGTTCTTTAGAGAGAGAAAAAAAGCACACAAAGTTTTATGATGTAACAAGAGCTTGTTGAAACAATAGCTTTTTTTTGTAGCCATACACCCTAGAAATCAAAACCATAAGGTAATTACCAAAGGGAATGGGAATCCTTTGTAATATCCCTCAGATCTTTCCGGTTATTGCTCTCTCAACAAGACTGCTGAGCTAGTGACCTATTTGGCGGATATAGAAACCCAAGCATTATAACATTGGAGTGCTCTAATATAGAAAGCAGATTTTTCCTGGGGAGGCTTCAAGGTCCCTAAGCTGGCAATAGCTCCATAAACAGAGGGGGGAATGTGTAAAGGGGCCTGATGGGGAGGAGGGGAAAAGGTCCAGCATATAATTTTTTCCCTTTTGAGCTGCCAACCTGAGCAGTTAGGGAGTTTTACTTCTCCGTGGGAAGTAGGAAGAATGAGCCAAAAAGCTTGACAATTGGAAAGGGCCAGGAATGAAAACGAAGGGAGAAATTAAAACCAAGTAATGAAGTTTCCAGTTAGCCCTTTCCAATCCAAATCTGGAAAGCAAAGAGGAAAAATGATAATGGGCTGCCACTTTATATAGAAAAGGTTTCAGGTTCTACACAAAACTGATCTCAGTTGCATCTGCCTTTCTTTAAATGAGAGTCAAACCTTCGCTTGCTTTGGAGATAGACTAATTTTATGTTTATGGAAATGAATTTAAGAAGATGTGAATTATTGTTATGTAGAATTGATCAGGAATCTTTCTTAGCCCTACCTAGAAATGCCAGAATTGAATAGAAATTTTTGCATGCAAAGCATATGCCAATACTTTTTGTTAGATTGTAGGCAATTCAAAAAATAGATTACATTTTGCTTTCAGAGTTGCACAACACTGCTAATTTGCCAACCCTAATAATGACTGTATGGACAAAGTGCTGCTCCCAGCTCTCAATTTCATAATAGCTTACTATGTTTTATTTTAATTCATTCCAATCCATTCTCAATGCTACATGAAGAGGCTGGATTAATACTCCATTATTTAAATCTGAGAATTTTTAATGACTATATTGTATATTGCTTACATGTATATAATATCTTGTATTTTTTTCCAGGAAGGAAACTTACAAATTTTCATAACTAGAAATTCATATGGAGACAAGGACTAATGTGTCCTGTTTATCATACTAAACTGAAATGGCCAGGTAGTCCTTGACTTAAAAGAGTTCATTTAGTGACCATTTGAAGTTACAGTGGCACTGAAAAAAATGACTTATGATAATTTTTCATACTTAAAACCATTGCATCATTCCAATGGTCACATGAACAAAATTTGGACACTTGGCAACGGATTTATATTTATGATGGTTGCTGTGTCCTGGGGTCATGTGATTTGCAACCTTCCAACAAGCAAACTCAATGGGGAAGCCAGATTCATTTAACAACCGTGTTATTACTTATCCACAGCAGTGATTGTAACAACTGTGGCAAGAAAGGTCGTAAAATGGGGCAAAGCTCACTTAATAACTGTCTCACTTAGCAACAGAAATGTTAAGCTCAGTTGTGGTCCTAAGTTGAAGACTACCTGTAATTGGCTCAGCTTATAGCTTTGTCCATTATTCATCCATTCAATAAAATAGTTAAAACAATATGGCTATTCAGCGAACACCTCAGTCTCCATGTGGTAAAAGCACTGTGGTTTATAAAGACAACTTGCTAGTAAATATTTCAGAAACGTTACCTTTGTGCCATTGGTACTTTCGGCAGGCTTCATCCCACAAGTGATACCAGAAGTTGAATTTTAGAGCAAACTTTGGGCAAATCAACTTGTAATAGAAATCCACATAATGTCAGTTCGTAAGAAGTTAACATACATAACACCAGATCATGTTTATTAAAAATATAGGTTCACACTCAGTAGCCGAGGTATAATTCTAACATATACCCATAAACTATGTGGGGTTTTTTTTCCTCAGTGTTTTTTATGTTCGTTTCCCTTTCCACTACATTTTATATTAATATACAGGTAGAAGGTCCATATGAAGCACTAAAAAAGGTTAAATAGTCAGAACATTTCATAGAATAGAATAGAATTCTTTATTGGCCAAGTGTGATTGGACACACAAGGAATTTGTCTTGGTGCATACCCTCTCAGTGTACATAAAAGAAAAGATACATTTGTCAAGAATCATAAGGTACAACACTTATAGTCATAGGGAAACAGTCAGTATAAATCTTAAGGATACCAGCAACAAGGAAACATCACAAGATTGCAGCATGACTCATTTAAATATGAACAACTATCTTGCTTAAAATTTGAGTTTACAATGCCATGTGATAACACAGGATTAGGGACCAGGTAGGATACACAGAGTAGAATTATCTTTGCCTGAAGAGGGATAGCAACGTCAGAAGTGCTACTGTACAGAGAGCAATAAAGTGTGAACATGTATTTTAACTCCACAGAACCCTGAATACATGAATCTACATGTATGTGCATATGCCTTAGAATAATGGTTGCAATGATAATGATTGTTTAATTCTCCCTACCACATTTACACCCCCCCCCCCTCCCAAAAAAAGAGAATATGAATATAGAACACTCCTCCCCACAGGAAGATTACACGAAATAAATCTTATATGCAGTCTTGACCAATGCTGTACCTTATCAGCTAGAGTTTCTACCAATCGTAGAAATCCCACTGTTCTTTCTTCAGGTGACACATTTATATAAGGATGCCCGCAGACATAGCTGCACGTGTGTGTACTCATAAAGACAATAGGCCAGAGGCCATAGTTCAAAAAAGGGGCAAAGCTAGAATAAAAGGAATGGAACTGTTTAGCCTCTCCCCTCCTCTTCTGTTTACAGAAAGGATGGACTCAGAAAAGATTTTGTGCTGGGCTGCAAGCCCAAGAATTCATTGGATGTGTTCAAGCAGAGGCCAAAAGCCATCTGTCTCAGATGCTTTAATTTGGATTCTTTCACTGAACAGGGGTTTGGACTCAATGGTCCCTTCCAATTCTATAATTCTAGACTGAGTAAATATGGTAAATATGATTAGAATTTCTGTTTACTACATTTTAAATAATGTATAGATCACTTTGCATTACATGAAATCACAATTAATCCTGTCAGGCAGCAGGCTGGTTTTCCTGCATCTCTTATTCTTCTCTTCTTATAAAGGAGTAATGTCTACAATGCAGCACTTCTCCAAACGTATATAAGAACCCTCAGGGATTGCGAATCCTGATTTTCCAGAGCCCTTATTTGTATAGAGTGCCTTCACAGATAAGAAATTCCCTTCTGCAACGTTTCTATATCTGGAGGAAAATGAGATGACAGTAGGACTAGCAGATTTAAGACTTAGGAGAAAACCTATCTGTCATTTAGCTAAATATGGCATATTGTTTTAAAATAATAACACAACAAAATAAATTGTTAACTCCAAGGGATGTAATATTCAACAATATTCCACCAATGGTAATACCTCTGCAAAAGAGCATTGGCTGTAGTAATTAGCAAGCCAACAAGGAAGGAAATCTATGCAAAATGAGTAGTTTCATTTTAATGCAGTGATATGCCACAGAATTATCAACAGATTGGTATTAAAATGTTATTTTTTTCTAAACATGTAATATTTATTTGTTTAGGGTAGAGAATGCAAGACATTAAAAGTGGTACAGCAAGTATGGCAATCTTTTCTAGCATAGGAAGCAAACTTATGGTTGCAGAACCCTTGGACGACACATAGATTGGGAAGATCAGAACATATCTATTCCTGTTAATTCCTCATGCAATGGGGAATAAATTTCAATGTTTTTTTTTTCTTCCAGACCCTAAGATAATCACTTTCATGCTCTTTTTTAGCTGTAATAAATGGTTATCTTCCTATAGTCCAACTAAGCACTAAGGGAAATGGGGATGTTGTTTAGAACTTCACTGAAAAGAAGATAATGACTTCATGTGACATATATGTTTGGGTTAACCAACTTGTGATCTAGAAGACATCACTGGATTTTATTTTATTTTATTTTGATTTTGTCCCTTCAATGGCACTGGATAATCCACTCAAGATTTGAAAGTGAAAAGACAAGACCAGATAGATTTTGAAAAAATTATTCCTTCCTAGTTCCTGTGTGTGTGTTTGTATGTATTTCGCCTCTCTCTCCCTCCCTTCCTCTCCCCCCTCTCTCTTTCTGTGTGTGTGTGTGTGTGTGTGTGTGTGAGACAGAGACAGAGAGAGAGAGAGAGAGAGAGAGAGAGAGAGAGAGAGAGAGAGAGA
>WNWU01000032.1:9483995-9573407 GCA_012654045.1 Ptyas mucosa | reverse complement strand
ATAGAATAGAATAGAATAGAATAGAATAGAATAGAATAGAATAGAATTCTTTATTGGCGAAGTGTGATTGGACACACAAGGAATTTGTCTTGGTGCATATACTCTCAGTGTACATAAAAGAAAAGATACATTATTCATCACAGAGTAGAAGGAGGTGTTCTAATCAGACCTGTCTCTTGTTAAAATGTTTCAATTTGAATTGTATTTAACATTAAAGATCAGTCTTCCCCAACCTGATGCTCTCCAGATGTTTGACCTGCAACTCCTATCACTGCTAAACAATACATCGTTGCTTTTTCATTTCATTCCAACATAAATAATTCTTCAATGAAGATAAATTGCTCTTTGCTAATTAGTATACAGCATACACGTACTACTTTACTATGAATTATATTAAAAATGTCACAATACACAGCTCTTAAAATGTATTTTAAATCTTTCATGCCATATAATCTATAACAGTCCACCTTTCCTCCTGCTCTGTGACTGACAAAGGTGGAGTTACCATGAAAAATTTTCACCCCTAGAGTCAATTGTTCTAAAGCAGCTCATACAATAAATCTTTCAAAACAGTGGGAAGAAATGGAAATAGTGACATTTTCTCCAGTAGAGCAACTATATAATACTAATAGATATATAACATACATTATGGATTCTCTTCTTCCCCACATTCCCAAAGTTTTCCATTAAACTACATTGAGTAATTAATGAAAAGCCGAGGAGAGGTTGTTAAGAATAGAAAATCTGGCCCTAGCCCAAATCAAATGATGCAGGAGAGAGAAATCTACATGCAATGCAGAAAAATTCAGGAAGACTGATGAGGCTGTGGAGAAAAGAGAGGGTTAAGAAAGAGAAATATGAATATAATATCTTACCACTTTCATTCTTCTCTATTACATCCACCACTTCGCCGGCCTGCAGGCTGATCTCCGAGTTCTCCTGTTTCTCATAGTTAGATACCACCACATACTGCTCCAGGATCATAGGTTCAGAGCTAGCGTCAGCACCTGGAGAAGGGAAAAAGCAAGCTGTGAGCCAGCTTCCAGCCATGGCTCCTTGAAAAATCACCTCTGTCCATCCGACTCAGGATAGGCTGACTTGTCACCAAGGCCAAGCCAATCAGAACACAACTGTGGCTCACAGCGTATCCCCAAATGGCTGGCCATAAAGGAGTAGTTTCCTCCAGCCCACAGCTCAATAGAACAGAGGAACATTGGAGAATGACTCAGGAAGGGACAAAAAACAAAACAAAACAAAACAAAGACCCACACTCAAGTGTTTAACACAACAGCATAATGCAGACATTAAAATGCAGGATGGAGTTTGAAAATAAACCTCTTTCCAACATGGTTCCACACCATACTCATTCCCATTCAGAGAGAAAAATCCATCCCAATCACAGCAAACATAAAAGACGGGGAAAAAAGGAAAGCCAGGGCTGCTCCGATAAAATGGGATAAAAAAACAGAACAATCTAGTTTGCAATTTCTTCCCCTTATAGACTGAGCTCCTGCTCGCTTTTTACAGGCTTGAGACAGGCAAAAGAGGGTTGTGGACGCCAATCATATTTGCCTCTCGCTGCAGCCCTTAAATAGAAAACACATGAGCAATGTTGAAAAAGGGAGGAGGGAATGGAGGAAGGGAAGAGGGGAGGGTGCAATGGTCTGTTTACTTGAAACAGAAGAGTTATAGCACAGAATCCTGCTTACACAGCCCCCCCCCTCCTGCTCCACTGTTCACCTTCTTCTAAACACAACTCAAAAGAAGTGTCCCTTTAAAGTAAACTGCATAGCAAATCTCTTGCTACAACTCTAGCATTGCAAAGTGCTGGCAAAACCTGCTCCCTTATTTTTCCACCACCTCCTCAGATTCCTAAGTCTCCCTCTCTTTGCTTTATTATTTTATTATGCACCATTTTTGCTACATTTTCTCCAAGTTGATTATATGAAACAGAAATAATAAACATATTCTGCTACTATGGTCAGTTTTTTTTTTAAAAAAATTGCTTTCCACAGCAAGTTGCAGCAGAAACATGCATGCCCTTTGCTCATCAGTCACTCAGAACATAAACAAGGGCTTAGCACGCCCACTTCTGAACACCCACAGGAAAATCGACTCTTATACACTGCCCTTTGGCGCCTGCAAGGAAGAAATATGTGCTACAAAAGCATTTTTTTTAAACCAGTAACTTTTTTTCTCTTTTTGAACTCTTACCCCACTTGACAGCATACAGGCATACTTAGGAATAAGCATACTTAGGAACAAAAGACTGAAAACCCCAAAAGAAGCCAAGAATTTCTCTCAAAAAAACTTGAAATACTTAAAGTTTGAGAGATGTTTACTAACATATTATATGAATCTAATTGTGCATATCACCCCCCCTCCCATTCCTACAGCACAATGGCATCCTTTTGTCCCTGTGTATTCTTGCCTACATCTTCAAAGCCATGCTTCTGTATTAGTTTTTTCCCACTTGCAAGCGTGGTACACATGACCATATTTATATTACAGGTAGTCCTCAACTTACAACAGTTTATTTAGTGACCGTTCAAAATTACAATAGCACTAAAAAAAAGTGAGTTGTGACTGTTACGACTGTTGCAGCATCTCCATGATCACGGGATCAAAATTCAGATGATTGACAACTGGATCATATTTATGACAGTTGCAGTGTCCCCGGGTCATGTAATCAGATTTTGTGGCCTTCCGACAAGCAAAATCAATGGGGAAGCCAAATTCACTAACAACAACCCTGTTATTAATTTAATAACTGCAATGATTCCATTTAACGGTGGTGAGAAAGTTTGTAAAATGGGACAAAACTCACTTAACAAAGATCTCGCTTAGCAACGTAAATGTTGGGCTCAATTGTGGTCGTACGTTGAGGACCACTTGCATTTATCTAAGGTAGCATTCAAACAAGCAAGCATATCCTGTTTTATAATCAATATTCCTGCATTTAGGACTTGGTGTTTTTTTTTAAAAAATATTTAAAGTATCACAACAGCAAAAGTGAAACCAGTGCTTTAGTTATCTTACAAACCCTATATTTTGAATGCTTCAGAGATTTTTCAATGCCAAACATAGAGAGTATAAAGTATTTCATATGGACTTTTCAAGTATTTTGGGGTAGGGAATTATTATCCCATCCCTTAGGTACTAACCAGAAATCTATCATCATTCCCATGAAGCACTCTATCCCTGATTACAAAGGGATATTAAAAGGCTCTTAAGGGAAAATAATCTGTCACTTGATGCCCTAACAGATGCTTTTTCTTCTAATTAAAAAATTCCTTGGGTGGAATTGTAGTGAAAAAAGTACGCACAAAGCCAGACAGCTACTTAGGAAGAATTTATTATAGGACTTGCATTAAAAAAACGCTTGACACTCAGTGTTTATTACTATGCTGCAAACAGCTCTAATCTAAAACCATTCAAGCAAACTATAACTGTACTATAGCCCAACCTGTTCAGTAATGCTTCCTTTTCACAAGCCCAAGACAGCCACAAACATGCAACATATAAACAAAGACTGTCCATAACACTCAAATGTCAACTCTATTCTATACCTTCTATGCCTAATAATGTCATCAACAACCTCAGGGATAGTTAAAAGTCATTCTATGTAAATGGGCTTACCTGCAACCAGGATGTCTGTTATCAACATCAGCTCATGAACACCATTTTTAAAAAATGGCTGGTTTCACATTATTTAAACATGATACCTTGGATTGATATAACATGATATAATAAACACAATAAATTCAATAAACCTGAGGCAATGCTTGGATTCAAATAATACACTAATCAAAGCACACCCTTATTATGGCTTAGTATGGTGTCTGTATTGAGAGCCACACTAAGGCATCAGTCTAAAACTAGGAGACCATGAATTCTAATCCTGTTTTAGGCCCAAAGACAGCTGGGGGACTTTGCGCCAGTCATTTTCTCTTGCGCCATAGGAAGCAGGTAATAGCAAACCACTTCCAAAAAAAAACCTTACCAACAGAACTGCAGGAACTAGTCCTGCCAAGTTAGTTGGAACTAGTAATTGCCAAGAGCTAGTTAAAGGTTGAAGTATACTATAGTCATAATAAATATATAATTTTTCAAAACTCCTCTAAGACTTTTTAAACAATTGTGAGAATATCTAAGAAATTATATGGTATTTGGACTGCATTACATAGTCTATTAAAAAAACACCAGTATAAATTAGAATGTGCACATAAAGGGTAGCTGAACTATATGATCAATCCCAAAACTATAGAGTTTGAATATTGCAAATGTACAACATAGTCAAGGAATCAACATAAGAAGTAGAAATGGCTTTGACAGAACCTGTGACTAGGAACAAGATAGAGTAGTCCATTTATTATGACCATGTATTCCAGAAATTCCAGAAATTCTGGACTATTATACTGGACTATTTTTTACAAGGGTAGGAATAATTTATCTTCAAAATAGAAGGTATTCAGAAATATTTGGAATAGCAATAGCAATTGCACTTAGACGTATATACCGCTTTACAGTGCTTTACAGCCCTCTCTAAGCAGTTTACAGAGTCAGCATATTGCCTCCAACAATCTGGGTCCTCATTTTACCCACCTCGGAGGGATGGAAGGCTGAGTCAACCTTGAGCCTGGTGAGATTTGAACTACCAAATTGCAGGCAGCCGGCATTCAGTAGAAGTATGCAGTACTTCATTCTAACCACTGTGCCACCGCAACTCATAATGGGGACATTAAATTGCAATTTAATTATTACAAAATAAAAGACTTCCTACCATCATTAATTATATCGAAGAAATTAAAAAATATCTTTCAAGTAATCTCAAAAAGGAGAATAGCTATCTTTTCAGCCAGTGTTCCCTAAGTCATATTGTTGTCTAACGAAAAAAAACTGTCTAACTGGTTCACTCTTTTAAGAGATTATATTTATGAAATAAATGGAAAGGTTTTTAAAACAGTAACTTGTTCCACACACTCATTCAAACATCATAAACACTCATCTATTTACTAAAAACCAGCAGTGTTCCTTCTGACACTTAGGGAGAGATCATCAGGAAACATTGTGACTCCAAAATTCTCCCATTACATTAATGGTAAAGGGAGGGGGGTTATTTATTTAAATAATTTTTGTCCTATTCATTAGCCAAAAACACTTCTAGGGTAATCTACAAAAATGAGGTTGTTTTCTGCTTGTAGAAATGTAATATTAAAGGCAATAATGATGGTGGTAACTTTGGAAGCAATAGATATTAATGGAAAAATTAAAAGATTGTGTACTGTTAGCTGGTTTTAAAATTAATAATCAAAAAGTGAAAGTGTTAGCAATATGAAAATAAAAAAGAGAATTGATATAAAAATGGTTTTAAGGTTGTGAAAAAAATGAAATACGTACGTATTACTATGACAAAATTTAATTGTACATTGTATGAGAATAATTATGTTAAGACATGGAATGAAATCAATTTCTCCCATTAATATGGGAGAAATTACAACTGACATTGAAAAGTTTCTGTGAAAAAGTCACTGTTTTGCCAAGAAGGATGTTTTTTAAATGATATCTATTATGAAAACTGATGTACCTTTCAAACAATGGCAGAAAGTTATATCTAATATTATAAGGCAAGGAGGCAAAAACCAAAAGTTACATATAAAATACTTAACTTGCAAAGGAACGGGAATTGGGATCACTTGATTTGAAACAGTATTTTGCAGCCTGCTACTCAGTCTAAATAAAAGAGTGGGTTTTGTTGAGAAATAAAGAGAATTTTAGAATTAGAAGAGCATGGATCTGAGGTTCAGATGCATGGTTTTCTATGGTACAATAAAGTTAAGTAAGATGCATGAAGATTTTCAGAATCATTATATTAGAAGTGCTATATCGAGACTATGGAACAGGTATAAAGCCAGACTTGCCTGAAAATACCTTTATGGGTCTTGGAGCAAGAAATATTTTATAGGAAGGAAACAGTAAGTAAAGAAAAATGGTTAACTTTTCAACAGTCGTTCGAATAGAAAAATGGGGAATATAAGATGAAATCAAAAGAGCAACTGCTTGCAGTGGAATTTAGTTTTTGAGTTTATTGTAATATACAATATAAATAAAATAAAGATCAGAAAGACAGGAGAAAGAAGTGTAAAGAAAGAAAAATTTAAAAAACCAGTCTTCTATTTTCAGTGCAATAAAATACAAGGTACAGTTACAACCTCAACTGTTTGCTTTACATTACTGATATATACAAACCATTCCTATAACAACCAAGTTAATCTAATCATCAAACCTAAGATCGAATGTTCACATATTTTTTCTGTTTTGAGCATAAAGTCCAAAAGCGGTTTCCAAGTAGAAACAAACTGGAAAAGTTTTTCTCTCTAATTAAAACAGTTAGCTTGCCATTTCCATCACTTTTTCCATCCATTTTTCCAAATTCTGAAATCTATTAATGTGGTCTGAGGGGTTTACTTTTCAATGGTTTGGGCATAGTTAAGACAAAGACTTAAGATAGATAATAGGATATTTGGAATTGAGCAATAAGAGACAGAATTTGACTACATGCAAATATAATTGCTAAAATGTATAAACTTTTATTGCAATTTGAAATGGAAGAACAAATGAAAGAATGTAATAAAATGGGATAAGAACTTTATATACAATATACTGACAACACAGTGTGAAAATATATGGTTGAGAGGACTGAAATTTACATTAAACCTTAAAAGAGAATCCAAACAGTGTTTATGATGTTTGGATGATTTTTACAAAGTGATGACTTCAGAGAAGTTGTCTAGAATGTATAAAGTACTTCGAATTTATGCTGGAAATGTGCATATCATGAACGGTTCATTTTATCATGCCTAATATACTTGTAAAAAAGCCAGAAATTTTTGGGTTCAAATACATAGAATGATACAAAGAATTTTACAGATCAACATTCAATTGAAATCAGAAATATTTTGCTGGGATTAATGGACAATCAATTAGAAAAAAGCCAAGGAAGATAATTTTCATAAATGTTTACTGTTGCAACACTATTATGCGTGCAAAAATGGAAATACTTTGAAATACCCACAATAGAGGAATGGTTGGTGAATATGACTGAATTGGCAGAGATGGCAAAATTAACTTGATTAAAGACCAACAATTACATTTATCAGTGACTGGAAACTCCTTATGGACTTTTGGCTGAAAGCAGAGAAAGATGA
Organism: Ptyas mucosa; assembly: GCA_012654045.1. Classification (NCBI taxonomy): domain Eukaryota; kingdom Metazoa; phylum Chordata; class Lepidosauria; order Squamata; family Colubridae; genus Ptyas; species Ptyas mucosa. Next base: position 9,566,199 of record WNWU01000032.1, on the reverse strand, counting down.
ACTTGTAATTTATGGCCCTGAAGTTTATAAAGGGTAGCTAATGAAAGAAATAAATTATGATCTAACCTTAGAAAATATAAACTATAAATGCATTTATAACCGCTGTCAAAAAGATTGGATGCCACTTCTACATAATCTTTTTCCTTTTTCCTTCGCTATTCTTTCTGATTTTCTTTCTAATATTCGCCTTGCGTTTATTTTGTTAACATTTCTTTTTATTGGATATTATTGTATAGTTGAGTGTCCAAATGACAAAGAATATGCATGCTCATTCTGGATCCAAATGTTCTCTGCTAACAGTGCATTTTTTTCTCACCTTGCTTTTCACCCCCCCCCTTTTATTTTCTGTTCATTTTGCTTTGTTTTTAATTTGTTAGCTTGCTGTAGTCTCTGAATCCTGAACTGTAACCAGCTTTAACTGTTGTTTGAAAAAAAGCCAAGCACACCACCATATTTTTCTGATTTCAAAGGTTTCACATTTTTTGACAGAACCGCATTTACAGTGGCACAGGCCCTTCTGCATATTGATATCCACCAATCTTACGTCTGTTTTCCACAACCTCATTTATGAACAGAACTCTAAGCTGCAATGAATGCTTCAATGGAGACTCCAACTTAGTAACAGCAATGCCTCAAGTTCATGGTTAAATATTAATAGCTATCTATTACAGCTGTTTCTAGCATTGGAAAGAATTGCATCATAAAGTGTCCTAGCCCAAATGAAGAACCTTGTTTGAAAGCAACTACATACTTTGCAAGTCTTATGCAGCTGCACTGAAGGTTGCCTTTGATTGTCTGTACATGTGTATGCATAAACCATGCTTCCTACTGGGGTTACCAACAAAGCAAAGAAACTGTCCCTGCATTTACATATAGAGATTTTCTAAAGCACCCTTCAAGTGTCCTAAAGACATGGCTGTTTTAATGCTTCAAAGAGAACTCCTTCATTTGTACTTCCATATGACCAAAGTACCTCTTTTGCATTCTTTGCACAGATTCTGGTTTTGCAGATAGTTTTGATAGTCTGTTCATGCAACATCTGGTCTGCCTTCTGTACATATCTTCAAATAAAATCTATTCATGGACACAATTTGCTAGAACAACAGCTACTAGCAGACTGATCTTTTACAGTACATGTGCTAATCTTAAAAAATAATCCAGCCAAGACAAAGTTGAGACAGAGGAAAGGGTGAAGTCAGACGTCTTTCCCCAACCACCTCAATTTTGTGGAAAATTGGCTCAAACTCTACAGAATCCAATCAACTGCATTGCAAGTTTTTTTTTTAAAAAAAGGCAGCAGCATTCCACATACAGATTTGTGAAACCATTTGGAAGTTATCCAAGAAACTGCCAGACAAAAGTTCTCCAACAATTGAAAAGCACCTAAGTATTTTGCCATTTGATCCATTTCAACTGGCTATAACAATTGTAGATTCTTTGGCTGTATAGCCAAGAGAGAGCTTGATCTTTTAAAGGAAGGAAACTCAAAAGACATTTCTATAAAGTATCAGTTTGGCTTGCAGAAGTTAAAAAGAATAAAACAATTAGACCAGGTGTTCCCTCTTTGGTTAAATCAAGAGCAAAATTATGCAGTTTGGCAGCTACACACCTCCTCAATAGTTTTTACAGAATCCACAAATATTGGTCCATTTGAAGCATGTTTAATCTTAGGTTGAGTTATTTACTGTATTCTTCTCTACAAATGCTTCACTATTTGGCCAACTGCAGACAAGGAGATATATATATATATATAACACAAAAGTACAGAGGATATATACCAAGGAACAGTATTTGCTAATCAATATTTCTACCTCCTCATACATTAGTATTACAGAATAAAACACTAATAGAGCCAGAATTCAAATTTAAAAGCCAAAAATTGCCTTTTACAAGCTGCACCTCACTTCCACATATGCCTAGAGTAGCTAGACTAAGTCAGGATTTAAAATGGGACAAAGGGGGTCAAAGGGGGAAAACAAACTGGTTATGCAGGTTGCAGGTGAAACAGATTACGAGTACCTTTTCAATTAACAATTGCAATGTTAAACCCATTGTTATTTTTTTAAAAAGTGTTATCAGATCATTCAGATTTTTGCTACCATAAATTAAGAGAGTTTAGCTTACATTAAGCTAAACTGCAAAGTTTAGCTTAATGTAAGGCAGCCAAATAGCTACACTCCCACATTAACTGCTTTTTGGAAGCAGCTGAAAGTGAGCTTTTCTGGAGGGCATCTGCCCCTTGACATTTTAGTATCTTGGGTGTGGTTTATAGATTCCTGGTTGCTGGAGTTTCTTATATTTTACAAGTGTATATTGTATGTTCTAATTTTACCCTAAACTTGAATAATTTGTTACTTCATATCTATGAACTGTTGAAAGTCCTTTGAGATTATATAATAAATAATAAAATCAGCTAGCACGAATGTTGTTACCTAGTTTGGTAATGAAATGTCTGCAAGAAAACAACAAAGCTCAGAGAACATCAAGGACTCCATAATAAAATAAATAAGGAATAATTTTGAATAATGCCGAAGAAAGCAAGAGATTCTTCAATGCATACATAATACAGTCTTACCCTTCCAAGTACTGTATATCCACATGCATCCTTCATTATTTGTATACAGTATTACAAAAATATAAATCTGCCATATTTTAGAATGCAACCTAGTGGTGTGGGGCGGGGGGAGGAATCAAGATTATATCTTTTGGACAATGCAGATGTATTCAATGTCTCTATGTTAAATAAACATACTCGATTTTATATGGACCAGTTTAGATCTTATTGTTCACCACATTAATCCAATTTGTGCTATAAACCTATATATCGGAAAGTAGGGAGAACGTAAGATGAAAAAATGGCATAAAGAACCAATTATGATCTATCAACATTAAGAATAGAAGAAGAATAAAGCTGATGTATTTTTCTTGGAAAATCAAATTATACTATAAAGGAGTTTTTATGGACACATATTTCAGTGGATTTTTGCTGAAGATCCAACTACTTCAAGTTAGTTGTCTCAAACATCTGGCCAGGTAAAATTGAACAGAACCAAAAAAGAATTTTAGTTAAGCTTCTGCAGATTTGAGAAGAATAATATCAGTATGTTAGTCTGTGAATCTCTGACTTAAGTTATATAGATGTCTCCCCATGACTGCATAGAGAAAAGGTATAAAATGGGTTACAAATTGTGTGTGTTATTAAAAGTGGAAACAAAGTGTAAGAATAATGGGGTAATCTTCCCAATACAAGGAAGTAAGAAATAAGAGTCCTTTCAACCTCTGTTTTGGAATTGGTGCTTTTTGACTCATTTATAAATTACACTGATTTAAAGATAAGCAGTTAGTTAGCCAAGTTTGTAAAGGACAGAATGCTGAAAATAAAAAAATGATTATGAAGAGTTCCAGAAGCATCTGTTTTGGCTAGGTGAATGGTCATTTAAAACTGGTGCAGAGTTCTTGGGACCCCTAAAATGGCCATATTACACAACTAATCCACAATCGGCGCTGGCTGCTAGTTTGCTTCTGGTTGTAATTCAATGTGTTGGTTATTACTTTTAAATCCCTGCATTAGAGCTTTACGGTCCAGGTTACTTGAGGAACTGTCTCATTCTACCTGCCCCACCTGTGCCGGCAGAGGAGACATATTCCGGGCTCCATAAATCAAGGAATTCTAGCTGGCAGGGTTCAGAAGAAGGGCCTTCTTTTCCATGGCCCCTACTTTTTGGAACATCTTAATCCTGAGGTGAGATTCTGACTTTCTGTAAGGGCCTGAAAACCTGACTGCCAGATAGCCCCCAATGGGGAACCATCACACTGGAGGTGGTTGATGAAATAAGAGGCAATCCCTGCCCCCCCATGTATCCTGCTCCCACCATTTTAAAACTATAATTCTATTTTTGATTGTAATTTCCATTTTTACTTTATAAATATTTATCTTTTATAATTTTAATGCTTTTAATGCTGTAAGCCACTCACAGTCACTTTGAAGCAAGATGAGTGGCAAATCAATTTAGTAAATAAACAAAAAGCCAAATACAGATTAATTTAAATAAATGTGAAATGAACTAATAAGGAAAAAGTTCCTTGTGTCATATGGATAAAGCAATGAAGACATCTTTTTTTATTAAAACTTTTAAACAAGAAGATAAAAACTTACTGTTCTTCAATAAAAACAATAGACAGATGGCCAGATGTTTGAGACAACTAAGCAGTTGGATCTTCAGTAAAAGAATTATTTTTAAAGAATAGCAAGAATTGCATGGAAGAGTTCTATGATGCAAAGACCAGCCTCTGGCCTAGTCAGTGTGAAATATACTCCCAACAGTTACTCTAATAGATCCCTTGATCTGATCTGGGCTTTGGCAATGTGTCTTTCTTGCTAAGGCAGGGGTCAGCAACCTGTGGCTCCGGAGCCGCATGTGGCTCTTTGGGCCCTCTGCTGTGGATCCCTGTCAGGTGATCCCACCACTGGCTGGCCCCATCCCTCGCCCTCCCATCCCAGTCACTCCTCGCCTGGCCTGAGAAGATAAGGGCGACGGGGGGGGGGGGGGATGGAGAAGATACCAGGGCAGAGACAGGGAGATTCAGAGAGAGGGAGAGAGAGAGAGAGATACAGAGAGAGAGGAAGGGGGAGAGTGAGGGGAGAGAGAGAGATGTCAAAAGGATTTTGTGGTTCCCCGTGTTTTTTAACAACTGGTTCTTTGCCCTAATGACCGGCTGGGTAGGCATGGCTGGGGGGGGGGGTCAGGTGACTGGTGGAAGTGAGCGACATCGATTTGGCCACGCCAAATTTTGTGGCCAAGGTTTTGTGGCTCCTAGTGTTTTCTTTTCTGTGGGAAATGGGTCCAAATGGCTCTTTTGAGTATTTAAGGTTGCAGACCCCTGTGCTAAGGTAACTGGAACTCCACTGGAAGCAGCTCTATCTGTCAAGGACATCTGCTATTATCAAGCCAGACCCTGCTATCATCAAGCCAACTGAAAGAACCCTGCCCTTCTGTCTGGGCATTAAGTAGTTGCAGAAGTTGGTTACTGGGTGGGGAAGGGTTAAGTACAGAAAGAATAGGAAGTAGAATTGGGTCGAAGGTGAATCTAGGAAGGACAGACAGAACCTGCAAATCCATTAAAAAAAACTACTTATTAGCAGATTTACAAGTGAAATTGGCTGGTTTAATAATGTAAAGCAGCTTTATTTACAGCCATTCAGATTTGTGTACAAATAAGCAGCTACAGAAATGGAAATAAATGAATATGTCTTTTTTTATAATAAATTTCTCCTCAATTATCATATGTATCTGAAAGACAGACTGTCTTACATTTAGAAACCCCCGAAAAAGTAAGATAAAAAAATAAGTGGAAGGCTAAACTCCATTTTACCAATCTGATGTCTCTATTCTAGTCAGAGATCTCCTCCAGCCTTTTAGGAGAAGTGTATTTGTATATGCATGTGGGTACATATAGGTGGAAATGACATATCAAAAACAACAGGACCAAGGCAAAATATTACTACTAGTAGTAAAATTAAAAATTAGTGATTTACTTTAACTCTATAAAATAATGTATTCTATTTCTTTTTTATCTCCATCAACTTATATCAACCATTCTCTGTCTCAACCACAGGTAAAGCAATTTCAGAACGAGAGATATTCCCCTCCCTTCTACATCTCAAAGCAGCAAAATATAAGGGGAATAAAGAAGGACAGTGATAGGGTGAGGATAAGGTAGCTGCAATGAGAAGGGAAGGAAAGTGTATAGCAGAGCAAAATTGGATGAAATGTATTGATTTTTCCCCCTTTCATATGAGACAAATATAGCATGTAGACAACCTTTTCCAAGAACATATTAATCTTAAAGATATTAACATATTTCAGTAGATAGATCAGTCATTTGTACCTCTGATCATTCATGCATTTTTAACAACACTCTCCCAGTTCACAATTGAATATTTAGCACAATTGAATATTTAGCAGAAATGAGAGGTGGGGTCAAGAGGAAAGAGAGAGTATTGAGCAACAAACAGACAGAAAGCATATTGGGAAATAATAGATGGAATCTAAGCTATTAACTTGTCTGTTCATTAATTTAAGGAAGTCCAGTGAGGGGAGGAAATACTCTTTATATACAAGTAGTTTTTGTATACAAATAGTTTCTGTATTACGCAAGCCCCAATTTGTATAAACTCAAATTTACACGAAGGATGCAAAAATGTACTGCCATTTGCAGATGCACACAATTTGATATATGGAAGAATGTATAAGGATTCCTGCAACAGAATTCTTCTGTTACTCATGACTGCCTGTATTTGATACTAAGAAACACTGAATAGGGTTGGGAAAATCAGCAAATCCTAGCACAGCCTAAACTGAAATATTAAGCAATAACAATTTTACAAGAAGAAAATGAATCATTTGATAATATTATTGTAAATAATATTGGAGTCAACATAGCAGATCACTTTGTTCTTGACTAAAGAACATTTGCTCAACATATTCCAGTTACTACATCTTGATTCAGATAAGTAGTCTTCCAAATCACAAACTAGTACTTCCAAATTACTTATTTCATTTTTTTTCTAATTTTCATCTGTGTATTTTGCAAAATTACACGACTTTATTTTATTTGTGTGATCTAGAAATACAAGTGGCATTCAGCCATGCAAGGCTGAGCAATAAGAGGTTTGTGGTTGCTTTAGAGTTGGTGGAACAATTTGTCTGGAATAATCTCTAGAGATAGGGTCAACAATTAGAAATATTACTAAACTTTGCCCAGAATGGAAGAGTTCTTGTCCTTTATCATTGTAAAGGAAAGGAACTAAGCAGTAGCTGGAAAATGGAGCTCTTTCTTTGGCCAGTGCAAACTGCTCTCTTCCCTAATTCTCCTACACTTCCAAAATCTTACTAAGAAAACTGCAGGGACTTGTCCAGGAAATTGGCAGGAGTCAACAATGACTTGAAGGTGTGTATGTGTGCAAATAGGGCCTTAATTTCCCTTACAATGGAGAATTCCAGCATTTGTCTCCTCCTCTTCGAATTTCTGCTATTTTCATTTTGTCTACTTTTGTCCCTTTTGGTTACAACTAAGGCAAGGATAGCTGATTCTGTGTGCCTTCTTTACTATCTGAAGAAAATTTTCAAGCCAAGTCATATGATTTCTTAGAAGGACCATGCTTGGCAGAATTTTCTTCTAACATATATTGGAATAATTTATAGCTCCAATCACAACCATTTTATATCTTTTTAAAAGATCTGCTATTTGCTTTTTTTTTTAATCTACATGTTCCTTTGGATAGGTGATTGGCAGTGGACAGTTTCCAGCAAATGTTTCATTTTCTAAATTATAAAGCAAGAATATATATTTAAAAACAATGCAGTACTGCTACTGGATTTCAGAGTTACCTTTATCTAAAAGAGATATTATTATGATAATAATTTTCCCTGTCTAGAACAAAGATTAATCAGAAAAAAACCCTATCTGCTTCTTCTGCTGTATATTTAGTGAATTTAAGAAATCCCCACTTTTAGTTTTAAAGGCAGACTACAAGTAATCCTCGACTTACAACTCAATTGAGGCCAAAATATCTATTGATAAGCAAGAGAGTTGTTAAGTGAGTTTTGCCCCATTTTACAACTCTTCTTGCCATAGTTGTAAAATGACTTGCAGCTGTTAAGTAATACAGGTGCTAAGTGAATCTGGCTTCCTCATTGACTGTGCTTGGCAGAAGGTTTCAAAAGGTGATCATATGACCCTGGGACACTGCAACTGTCATAAATACATGCCAGTTTCCAAGCATCCAAATTTTGATCATGTGACCATAGGGACACTACAATGGTTGTATGTGTGATAATGGTCATAAGTCACTTTTTTCAGTGTCGTTAACTTTAAATGGTCACTAAAAGAATGGTTGTAAGTCAAGGACTACGTATAGTATTTTACTTATTATAACTACTGTAAGGCAAACACAGCTAATGTTGATATGATTATTACATGTAATCTATATATATAAAAGCAAAAACCACTCACGCATTAATCACAAAATCTGCAGAACCATAAAGCCTACAAACTTGAAATTTGCCACCTATGTTCCTCTTGGCTTTTAGCTATGGCTTTTCGCTATGTTCCTCACTAAGAAAGGATTTTTTGAAATGACCATCAGAGCATTAGTATTTTCTATATTATTATTAACACCCTCTGATGCTAAGGAGTTCTACTCCCCCTCCCCACCTCAAAAGAAATCTGTTCAAAATGCAAAACACAAGCAGGAGTTTCACTTTCAGTTTTACTTTCACAGCAGCAAGCAACTTTACTACAGAACAGTTGAGCTAAGCCACACCCGGCCTCCTTCCTGTCTCCTTCTTGCTCACACAACAAATACTGTTTGAGTTTCCAAACACCCCTCAACTCTCTCACACACTGACAACAGGATGCTAGCCAGATGAATACCGATGGATGCTGTAGCCTGGGACATTCTACTCCCCCTCTGTTCCAACTGCCAGTTGCATTATATTAACACACTCTTATGCTACGGAGTTACACATTCTACATTAAGTTTCAAGCTGCAAGTGTCAATTTATCAAGCCTGAGCACATAGTTTCGTAGCGAAGCACGGGCGTCCAGCTAGTACCTACATATAATCTTGCTAGAATGTTCCTACAACCATCACTTTATTTTCTTTTGCATCATTGTAACATTCCTAGAAAGAGCAAACACGATTTAACACACAGAAATAATGCAATACCTGCTATAGCCTTCTTTGGAGAATCAGATAGGCTTGACATCCAAACTTCAGAGCCAAGAAAAGGAGCAGCAGAGAAACGAGAAAAGCAAAAGAGGGATTAGAGATAGAGAGAAGCAGTTTTGTAACAATGCAAATACAGAATAGTTTTAATTCTATATTTGTTTGAATATATACAGAGAAATTTTCTGCATTAAACTCTCAGCAAGCAAACAATAAAATACGTTGCTAAAGGAGAACATCAGCTGATACAAAGTTGTTTCCATGGTAGTTTTGCAAACAACAGATGTGTTTATTTTGAATAAGCATTAGACGTTTCTCTTAGTCAGAAGGTTTGTTGTACAACAATGAAATCATTCACATTTGTGGCAATACCTTGAAACTGTCCAGACTGCCATTTTTATAAAGTAAAGCCTGGGCGTTTTAGCATTTTACCACAAGGCCAGACATTAACTCCATTTTACAACATGAACGGACACTAATCCATGAGTTTAGTGAATCATTTCAACCCACTTCATCGTAAGCTAATGCTAGAGCTGTCAATTTATACAGCAGTTCTGAAATGATTGAGCTGATTAGAAAGAATCGACTTTTTAAACCATTGTTTTGAGATATTGGAAATATAAAGACTTTTATTTCTATTTACTTAAAAAAAAAGAGCCACCTGACAATGAGATGGGTGGTGTAGGCTCTCAGAGCCACAAGTCTTAAAGTCTTAAAAAAATCATTTTTTGCAACTTTACCAACAAAACTTGTGATCACCTACAGATGTATATGACTTTCTAGCTCAATTTATTGATGAAATCTTGCTATCATACAGTAGATAAAATGCTGAAAAATCTATATACGGTAGCTATAAGTGCACAATTTATAATCTACATATGGTCTATAAGGACATTTTGATGTGGCTCTGAAAGGACCCCATCAAATCTCTGCCTTGTCTCCATGCCAACTTTTGGGGTGGTGGAACAGCAGTAGAAATAGAAAAGTAATAATGCAACTTTTAACTATTATATTAGCACATACTGTTTTAAAATTGAGCTGTGAAGGAATCAGATATAAATTCTAGAGACATTTCCGGAGACATCAAAGCATAAATCACTTGTAGTAAACATGATTCAAAACTAATGGTACACAGAGTCTTTCTGCAAGCAGGAACCATCATTTGAACTTTGTGTAGCAAAAAAAGGGGGGGGCCCTCCATGAGAAGGATTCCCTTTCAGTGCTTCATTTCAGGTGGAACAAAATATTACAATCCTGTTTTTCAGAGTTTGCATCTTCTAAGCAACCAGAAACCTTATTAAAAGGACTGAACATTTCCCCAAGTACATGTTTTTTTTAAAAAAAACTTTGAACTTCTTTGGCTAAGAATTATAGAACTAAAATATTCTATCTAGAGTAGTGATGGCAAACCTATGACACATGTGTCAAATGTCACATCTTTGATGACCCAGCAGTGTTTATAAATGCCAAACAGCAACTATTCTCAAAAGAATGCTCCATTCTTGTATGTGTTTTTTGGAGGCTGTGGCGACCATGCAAGAATGGGATGTGCTCTCACGCAGCCTCTGGACCGTCGGGAAGTCACATGAGAGGGCCAGGCTTTCTGGAGGCGTCCTGAGGCGTCTGGAGGCCAGGCTTTCTGGAGGCATCCTGAGCCTCCAAAAATTACATGAGAATGGGAAGGGTTTTCATGAGGTTTTCAGAGGCTGCAGAAGCTGGGGAAGAGCACTCTCTGAAGCAACTTTATGAACAAAGACCGCATCAGACCTAGAGTAGCCTAGGCCGCAAGGGCCTACCAATAGAAAAAGACCACTGTGTGAAGGTAAGCGGCAGGTGGCAGATCCTTAGTAGAACTGGGCTATGAGGCCAACTGCACCATTCCCCAAGGCTCATACCTTGGGGAATAAGATGAGGTGGCTTTTTTGTGTGGGAGTAGTGGTGCTAGGGCTGCATGGGGCCGAGATGCAAGATGGTTGTTGTTTGGCTTTCGTGTAGTGGGTGAGTGAGTGGGTGGGGGGGCATGGCAGCATTTTCTGAATACAGTCACTAATACAGAACGTATCCCTTTTCAGTTCAAGAATCCTACTTGGTTTTTGAGTGCAGATCAGAGGCCACATTTCCAAAATTGTAAAAGACCAGGACAAGATTAAATCTAACTTAATTTATAATTGATTTAAGCTAAAATACAATTAAATTCAATTACAGGGGATACTTCCTATGTGTTAGATTATTTCCCCCTTCTGTCTCCTTAAAAATTAAAACTTGACAGAAAATTTTAGAACATTCTGAAAGCCACACTGAAATCTTGAGGGCTGCATATTATCTTATTTTCACGGTTTGCAATCATTTTTGTTATAAAAGGAGGTGTTCTTGGTTTAATTTGCACTCCTCAGATAAAGTATCACCTAATCAGGTGCTTTATCATTCAGTATGATCTTGGCCTGAGTAGAAGTTAGTATGACTTCAACAGCCATGTCTCAGCAGTCATCTCAGAAATTATCTATCATCCATCCATCCATTCACCCATCCATCTCCTTCATAGAGGGGCTATTATAAGGTAAAATACTGGACGTTTTCTTGGGAATTACTGGTTTGTTCACAAAATCCATTGTCTTGATTAAAAGACAAATTTTTGAATAGACATCTATTCCACCTGGAAAGCTTTGATCATACTCTTATATGTACAAAGGTAGACTTGGAAACAATTCATGAAGAGCGGTTAAAACACTAAACCCAACAATACATAATGTGTTGTGCTTTCGGGATTTGTCTGGATAAAGAGAAACCGAGGTGACAATATAATGAAATAAAGCCACAAAATAATTGCAAGCAGGGGGAAAAAAATTCAGCGCTCCCCAACTACCCCTAACAGAGTTTGTACTATCTCTGCCAAAACAATAATGAAAAAACCAAAAAACTGGCACTGATGAAAAATATCTGGAATAAGAAAATGCCTAAGGCTTAGGCTATATTGGAACCATATGCTCTTGCAATGGCACAACACGTAGTTTTTAAAATAGTATGCAACTGACCTACTTCAGAAAGAGAATTGAGAGAAAAAGAAAAGGAAACTTTTAACCTTGAACTGCATTTTGCAAGAACAGCTGAAGTGTAAACAAGTTTTTCACATAATTGCCATTTAATCAGATTGCCCTGAATGGTAACTGGTTGTAAATTTTTAAATGAAGCATCTTTCTCCTTTTGCACATGCTCCATCAATAGTAACTGAAGCAAAACAATACAAACAGCTCCCAACACAAGGAATTAGGAACTAAGAAGTGAGTACCTGGCAGAGTACATTGTAGATTTCCAATGAAAAGATACATTTGCCTCTGGTAAATTTAGCAGACCACCTCCCCTCCCCAAACTCATCTGATAGCATTAGACAGAAATATGAGTTAAGAAATAAGAGTGCTTCTGAAGAAGGAAGACAGCTAGCATATTTTAGATTTAAACATCTGTTTAGCATTACTTCAAAGGATTTCATTTTTTAAAAATAGCATGACAATCATACATATTCTAATTGTTCTCAACCCCTAAAACAGAGATGGGCATCCTGCAGGCAGTACTCTGCTTATTTCATTGGAATAGAAAGAACCCAGAAGGAGACGTGGAAGAATAGTTTCAGAACTTGCTAAAAGTAATTTGTTATTTTCTTAGTAGCCTGCTGGGCAGAAAAGGAAGGGAATAAAGAAAGAAAGGAGGAGAAAGAATGTTGGAATACTCACTGTAATAATGTGATACAAATCCTGTGATCTGTGCATTTGCAAAACAACTACGAAAAAACTTGGGTTTCGGCTGCAATATTATGAGATGTTGAATCACTTTCATATCATTTATTTTTTATTTTGCTTTTATTATAGTTTATAAATAACTCACTGTAGCGAACATACTTAATACTTCTTTTTTCTCCTATTTTCCCAACAATCTTGTGAGATAAGTTGGCAGAGTGATTGATCCAAAGTTCCCCAAGTCACAGCATCTTGGTTCCTAGATCAGCACCTTAACCACTAGACCAAATTGGTCTAGTTGTTTTGCAGTTTATACTGCAAACAGTTTATATAGTGCCATTTATACTGGATAGTCATGAAAAGAATGAAAAAACAGAAATGCAAATGAATCCACTATTCAACTATTAGGGCCTGGACTACTTACTCAGGTTCTAATTTGGATTGCTCAAGTAAATTTGTTTTATATTCATCATCTTACTAAATGATAATCCAGTTGGTTGTACAAATGAAAATATCTGGATTACATATTACATTTTGCCATAAACCAGGATTATCACAACCATTCCAGGTAACAAAATAATAAAAAAGTAAAATAAATTTTATGCATTTTCATATTTTCTCCTATATTTTTGGCTTAACTGACACCTCATCTTTCAAAACCAACTATTTAATGTGGATTTTAAAAATTCACTCTCAAAGATGCAAAACTCATGGATTAGACCAGGGGTGTCAAATTGGCAGCCTGAGGGCTGGATGCGTCACACACAGACCACACCCTGGCTCTACAAAGGTAAAAAAATGTTGTGATACGTCCACATGATACGATTTGGTGGCCTAATCCATGGTTTGACACCCATGGATTAGGCCACATGAATTTTGCCAACCCCACAAAACATGGAAAATAATGGCTTAAACAAATCCCAGCATTGCTTTGCATCCTCATCCTGAATGCTTTACTTCCTCTTATCATCAGATACCCTGGAGGCTGACTTTTATAAAATGGAAATGGCAGTTCCCACAGAGGAAGATATTTCAACAAATCTTGAACTACAAACCACAAGCTAAGTTGAAACTATTCAAGTGACCTTATCTCTTTGTCACTTCTGCTAAATGGTCGGGGACTGAGCTTCATATATGGAAAAGTGAGGAGCCAAAACATAGCTACAGTGGTCAGGGTTTTCTTCTTGGTTGGGAAGTGAAGGAATTTTCTTCATTTTGGTAGGAATGTTAAGTTTATTTCCTGGCTCACATTACAGGCTGAAAGGTCGTGAGGAATCCTAGTGCTGACTTTTTAGCCATCATGCTAGAGCGGGTTTTGGAGACTCAGGGGTTGCACTTGGCCTAGGACTGCCAACCTTCCGCTGAATACATTATGTCTATCCAATCATTCATTTTCACAGTTGGTTTCCCTAGCCTAAAATGAATTTTTGTTCCTTCTGTCTTCTGCATATGGAAATGGAATTTGAAACAGTTTTAAAACATGAATACAGGTAGCCCTCAACTTGTAACCAAAATTGAACCCAAGATTTATGTTGATAAGCGAAACATTTGTTAAGTGAGTTTTGCCCCATTTTATGACTTTTCTTGCTACAGTCGTTAAGTGAATCACTACAGTTAAGTTAGTAACAGAGTTGTTAAGTGAATCTGGCTTCCCCATTGACTTTGCTTGTCATAAGGTCGCAAAAGGGGATCACATGACCTTGGGACACTGCAACCGTCATTACTATGAGTCACTTGCCAAGCATCTGAATATTGATCTGATGACCATGGAGATGCTGCAATGGTCATAAGTGTGAACAGTCATAAGTCACTTTTTTCAGTGCTGTGTAACTTCGGTCACTAAACAAAGTATTGTAAAACGAGGACTACCTGTATTAATTTCTTCAGAGGACAGTTTTCATCTTTAAAAGACATTCATGGTGTTATTAGCTTTATATCAAGCAGCTCTTATATCTTGAAAATCAGAATGACAAGAAAATTAAAATGTCACAAAAGCAACAATGAAGTAATTAATTAATTAATTAATTAAAATATTTAATTTTAATTAAAAGCCCCTTTTGCAGCCTTGTTTCAACGGGAAACAAATAACCATGCTGCCACTTCATAAACACACCAGATCCCACTTTCAGCATGCCACATAGGAAAATTAAAAAATTAGAATTGCCTCGTTTTGCACTACTTCTTACACACACAAATTGTTTGAAAATATTTGCATTTTGTATTTAGGTGACTGAATGGTGCTGCAGAACTGATCATATGAACTGCAAAATGGGGAGAGGGAAACAGGAAAGAATATCTCATGATTGTCTAATTTTTCTTCTTCTAGAAGATCCGTCTTTCCGGACTGTAATTTGAGAGGAGGATTACACACATTTTGCATAAATAAGGCATATTCTGCATTATTATAATTGATTATCAGGCATATCATTCCTTCCTGGGAAACAGAGCCTCCTAGTCCAAGGAAATTAAGGTTGAAAATTACCACAGATATGTTTTTTGTATAACATATTTGCCCTTAATCCTTCAGAGGAGGTGGAGGGGACCCACCCTGATCTTATTTAAGACATCAGGCATCTATAGGATTATTTTGTTTTGTCTGGGGGAGGTTAGTCTAGATCTGGGGGAGGCTGGCTTAGGGAGTCCAGACAGACGACAACCCCCCAGCCTACCTATCCTCTCTTCATATGGCTGCTATATTAAGACAATACACATTCAGATTTCAAGGAGCTGTAACACCACTATTTTAAGGGTCTAAGTGCTACCGCTGTATGCTGCAGAGAGCCTGGATAACTTCATTGACATCAATAACATTTACAGCTATGCAGGCTAGGAGGAAAATGCAGGAAATTTGGCAAGAGCTAAATGCCTGCTAAAGGGGAGGGGGTGGAGGGAGATCTTGGCTTTCAACCAGACAGTATCACTTAGCTGATTGGAGTCTTTGCAAATGTACCTTACTAATATATAGATTGCTAAAATACCACATTCATGGCTGGGCCAACAAAATCCACATTCTTAGGCTGTTATTTAATGAAGTATGCATGTGCTTATTTCTGTTCTGGCAGCTGCACTGGTCGATCTGATCATGTGCAGCATTTTGTTTCCCAAATTTCCACTAGCTGAAGTACAGTTTTTACCTAATTTAAACTAGTCCAATTCCCTTTTAGAGTATAAATTAAGAAGTGACTGTTCTCACAGTGGGGCCATCCTTGCATTTCTACAAAAATAATCTTCCAAGCACATCTTGTCCGAGAGGTAAGCTGGTATAAGAACATCTGACAAATCCCATTATTCCAGTTTACCAATTGGAAGTGACATTTATAAAGGCCTCTGAAAAAGCTCTCTTTAAAACAAAAACAAAAACACCCTAAGAGTTGGGCCATGCCTTCTGGAATAGTAATTTGCCTCCTTAGGACCTCAAAGTCTTTTTTTTAAAGGAAATGAAAGATTATAAATGCATATGATTTATTAAAATGTTAATCAAGCACAGGATGAAACCAATGAATATCATGAACTGAGTACATTCATTTATTGAAGTTATTCTTCCACATATTGACTCCATAGCCATAGACTCCATAGGACTGGTAGCCATAGGACTCCATAGTCATAGACTCCATAGGACTGGTGAGGGATTGAATCAAAGGTTTTGCAATGTCATTCTTCTTAAGAGATCTGACCCTTTTCCTTACTTTAGCCATACCTGAAATTCATGTAATCTTCACAAAGTTTTAATTATGCAGTATTATAATTCACAATTCATAAGCATTTTGCTTATAGCACACAATCTAGCAAATCACTTGTAGAGACTCTATAGATAGTTGCATCCATAGTAGATTTATTAAACATAAGAGGCAGGTTAACTTGTCTGCTTTGAGCGTTAGCATTCCCACTTCTAGTTAAGAGTCTGTTTTCTGATTGTGCTGACCGATGTGTAATTTCTCTCAACTACTGTGAGAATCATTTTCTCGTATATGCTTTTACTGTTCTTAATATTGTTAGCCATCAAGAGTCATGTGTGTGAGATGGGTGGCCAAATAAATCTAATTAAACCTACTCAGACTCAGTATACCATACCATACATTATTATTTCTACATCTGTGTGTGCTAATGCAATGCTTAGTGTCCATGCATGTTTTTAACATGACTTGCTGAACAAACCACAATTAGCCGAGTTTACATTTTTGATGCAGTCTGGAAGTGACTTGCAGGATCAGGACCAGCAGTTTTTCCTCTGCTCTGAGTGGGAAGCAGTTGATGTTCGTTCCCACAAGTTCCTCTGTCAGGAACGCAAATGAAGGTTCCGGAAAAGGGAGAACACAGTACGTTTGGACCATAGAGGTAAATGATGAACTTTCTAATCTGCTAACCACCCCAAAACCTTTGGATCTGGGTAGTGTAAGGGTAAACTTCTTGACAGGACACACAGTGTGCCCTTTCAAGTGACAAGTGCACTTTTGATCTGAGAGCAAGCATGTCTATCCATGCCTGGCTGTCAACCACACAAACTTCAATTGTAGCTTCTTGTTTATATTTCCTTGTGACTACTTTGCAGAGGGTGAGGGAAAGACATAGCTTAGGATGGCCAAGCAAAACTCTCCATTGAACCCAAACTAAAATGTATTGTATTTAAAACGGTCTGAACTGAAGTGACTCCCTATAGGTATGTATGTTAGAACGTCTATATGCCAGTGAGAGGTTCACAGGTTGCCAGTTGTATTCCTCAGACCTTAATTTTCTCATTGCAGTCAAAATAAACTCAATTTATCCAGGATTAGTATAGTTTGAAGATCATAATTCTTCAGATTGTGGTGAAATAGAATTCTGATGTAATGCAACTACTATTACTAAAGGTGGAAGAATAGACTGCAAATATTCCAGGGTTCTTATATTGTGATTTTATGACTTGATTTATCGTATTTTAAATGGTGTATGACAGGGAATAGTATGCTGGCCCAAGTCATTTGTGATTAGGGCAGTTTATAAGGCCACAAAATGCTGTAAAAATACAATTAGCTAATCAGCATTGAAAGAAAGGGAAAAGTCAATAACATTTTATTTCTGATAGACATTTCACTTAGTCCAATACAAATTCTTTTGGTTAGCTAGAATAAAAAAATCAGAAATTATTTCATTCATTCTTCAAAAATCTTTATTAGTTACTGCTCTTTCTCAGCACAATGCAAAGCATTGATATTTAAAACTCTTGTTTCTACACAAATCTGCTGTAAAACAGATTTTGGGAAAAAGTGTCAATGATGGTTCTCCATTTATAAAATTCTGTCCCTAAGAAATCTACTTTGCTATCTTTTCACTCTCCTGTAAAATAATTCATAATTATTAAACTATTTAACAATGATTGTTGCTGACAAGTCTATTAACTTTTATCATTTTTCTATAAGCTTCCTTGAATATATATGTACATTGAAGGGTGGAATAAAAACGTGAAGAAAACTACTCATGATTATAAAACTCTGCACTCCCCTTTTTCCATTTTCAGTTGGAAGATAGAAATCTAACACTTTAATTGAGACCAGATTTCAAAAAGGACAGTTTATAAAGTTTTCAGTGAAAAGGACTGATGAAATACAGTTCGCAAGCAGTCCTTTGTTCCAACTGTATATCCTACCTTTTTGAAGGCCCACAATAAAATTGCATCAATCATTATTCAGAAAGATCTGCTGGGGAGTCCATATTTAGTCAACATTAATATTTACTATTGAATTTCAGAGTTAACACACCCCTCCTTGGAATAAGATGAAGCAGCTTGTCTTGAAGCTATTATTAAACTGCCTGCAAACTATGGAGCTTTGTCCAAACTTAATTTGTGAAGTTAGAAGGTCCTTGGCAAAGAAAAACTTTAGCAGGATATGAACAGTTCACAAAAGTACTGTGAAAAGTTAGTTGGCATTAGCAGACTTGCCAGTGAGGTATGAACCTTGCAAAAATCATATCATGCACTGACAGCTCATAAAAATAAATTAAGATTTTCAAATGATGCAAGCCAGATTTAAGAAAAATCATACAGAAAGGAAAGTATTTCCGAACAGAAGACTGCCAGAAAGAATTTCAGCTGCCAAATCTTTGCAGAAAGCACATACCTTCTCCCTAAGCCTGCCTTCCAGCATGCTGCACTGCAGTCATTTCAAATGAAGCTGATATTTCTCAGAAAAGTGCACAAAGCAAAAAGATTACATTTGTTTAATTTCTTCTAATTTGTTCTGGTGTTTTATTCTGGATTTTTCGTCTGTTGACTGCAGTGGTTTCAATTTACATGACTGCTCTTCGCTTTATCTAGAAACAAAAACCCCCACCATATTCTAGGAAGCAACAACTGATTCAGCCATGCAATGCAAGGTATGAGTACAGGTTCTAAGTATTAGTCCTAAATGAGTCTCTCAGAGCATTCATATCACCCAGGAGGCTCCTAACTTACATAGTACAGATAGTCCTTGATTTATGACTGGTCGATCATTCAAAGTTAAATGGACTTTCTCACGGCTACTTATGACCTGGGTTCAAAGTTCTGATGGCTGCTCCCCCCCCCCCCCTGGGCATGTTATTGCATTTTGGACACTCTCAACAGTCCCATATACAATCAGTTGCAGTATACCACGATCATGTGACTATTTATACTTTTGTCTGAAACCAACATTTATTTTTGGTTTCCAGCAAAAAACACTCAGTGCAGACCAAGGGTTCCCTAACAACTGCCACGATCACTTAATGTCTGTTGCATAAAAAGATAATAAAATTGGTCATGGTCATGTGGAGACCTGCTTAATAACCAGCATAACTTATGACACAAATTCTAGGATTAATTATGGCTGTAAATTGAGGACTACCTGTAGGGTTGTCAGTGCTTCAAAAATGGTTCAGAAGAAATGCTTCGGAACTTTCAGGATCTAATTCACTTCTCCAGCTCTCATTAAAAGTCCAATTTTTTCCCCAGGCTTTCAAATTGGCATGAAAAAAACATATGGCTACTTTATGGATTGAATTATATTTTATGAGTTGATTCCTTGAAGCAGCAGCAATATTTTTCAGGGCCTGTGGTAGCCCGACAGGCTACTTTAATATAACACAGAGGTGCTACATTCAGAAGTCTAAAGAATGTCTTCTGAATATTTGAAGTAGGTGTGTGTGTGTGTGTGTGTGTGTGTGTAAAATACATGTTTGATATGTATCCTCCTCCTGATGTAATATGTAATGAAAATATGTAATGTAATGAAATGTAAAATGAAAATGAAAATAATATGTAACTTCATATTATCCTTCTTAAATTTTGTTTTGTTTTCTTGAAGGAACTATATGTGAAGGATGTTTTCAGTTGGATTTTTTTTCACATACCATTTCCTTCCTGCTCAAAACAAGCAAACAAACACACAATGTGTTTGTATGTATATATGTGTATGTAAATGAGAAAGAGAAATCCCAGCTGTTTTACTGCTTAACCCTAGACCAGGGGTGTCAAACTTGCATCATCACATTGTCATCATGTGATGTACTGTGACTTTTCCCCCCTTCACTAAAACAGGGATGGGCCTGGCCAGCGTGTGACGCATCCAGCCTGCGGGCCACAAGTTTGACATCCTGCCCCAAACCATAACAAAAGTAGGTAACTTTTGTAGGCAAGGACTACATTTAACTTTTGTCCAAATGAGCGTGATTACACGTGTGCGAATAGGTTTTCAAATGATATGGTGGCAGCCATATGTGGATCATATATAGCCATATCATTAGTTGTCTGTTATGTACGTGTATCCATTTACCCATCTATTGCCTTCGATAGAGAGGAAAGGTGAAAGACACAAAAACAGTAAAAAAAAAAGCATTGCTCAATAGCAGAATAAATTTTTAAAAGATGAAATGAATCTCAAGAATCTCTTCCATCCTCAATTTAAGAAGTTTCAGTGGCAGATACACTAAAAGGTGTTTCCTCAAGACTCAGGTTTACTAAAGCTAGTTTTTATAAGTTATCCTAGACCAGGGATGTCAAACTCAATTTCACACACACCCCTTGGAGGGCCGGGGGGGGTGAGGCATGCCCAGGGGGTGTGGCCATGGTGGCCATGGCACAGGACTTGTGAGGGGGGCACCTGTGATGGCCAAGTGCTAAGGCAGGACTTCCCTAAGACCCTCCCTCACTCTCATTATACAGGTAATCCTCAATTTATGAATGTGATAGAGCCTGCCAGTTACATTCATAACCCAAGGATTAGTTTGATTGAATCACGTTAAATGAACGTGATCACTCCCTGCTTTCCCCAATGCATTTGTTAATCAAATGTGCAGGTCTTTAAATGCACCTGAGGTATCTCAGAGTGGGGAAGAGCATGTGGGGCCTAGTGCTGCAGCAGGCCTTCCAAGGCCTACCCCAATCCACTGAGATACCTCATGCTCTCCCGAGTCCCCACAATTGCTTCCCCCCACATCCTGCCCTACTGGGTCTCCACAGACTGAGCCTGCTTTGCTAGCTTCCCATATTCCACTTACTCCTCCACTTACTTTCCATGGATTACTTACTTTTTGAAGATCTCCAGAGCTCCAGAAGAAGCTGATCCACTGGCAGAAGAACCAAAGTATTTTATTCAGATGATGGCAAAGCTGTAAAAATGTGAAATCTAAGGAAAACATTTTCACCAGCTTCTGAGAAAAAGACTTCGGCAGGGGCCATGTGGCCAACAGGCCTAGGCCTGGACTGGGCCACAATAGCCTCTTGCTTCAGGGATTGAGGAGCAGCAGCAGCCAATCAGCGAAGAGGTTGCTTCCTTTGTCTCATCAGGCTGAATTGCAAGCCCCTTGTTGATTGGCTGCCATGCCCCAACCCCTAAAGCTGCTCATTCAAACTAGCCAGTCAGCAGCAAGCAGGAGACTGCTCGTTGCTGGCCAGAATGGCCCCAAACTAAGCCTGCAGGCCCTCATGGCTGAGAAGCTAGTCTTTTATTCAGATGGGGAAAGCTGTTTTCCTTACCTCTCATCTTATTACAGCTTCATGGACTTCTGAATAAAAGACTTTGGCTGCTCTGCCACATGGATCAACCTCTTCTGGAGATTTTTGAAAAGTAAGTGCAGCAAAGCCATGGAAAATGGGGTAGGGAGGGCCGAATCTGGCCCATGGAGGCTCCATTTTGGCCTGTAACAAGCCGGGACAGGCCTCCGGAAGCTCCATTTTGGCCAGCAATAGGTGGGGGGAGGCCTCTGGAGGCCCTCATGACTTCTTTTGGCCATCAGAGTGTTATAGGCAACCGTCCAAGCCAAAAATGGACTGGGGGGGGCACTAGCAGAGGCACTGTGGATCAATCCTTTGCTATTTCCAGGACAGCCCCGCAAGCCAGATCTAAGCACCCCGCAGGCTGGATCTAGCCTGCGGGCCTTGAGTTTGACAACCCCGCCCTAGATTCTATCAAATTCCTACCGTGTTTCCCCGAAAATAGGACATGTCCTGAAAATAAGGCCAAGCCTGATTTTTGGGGTGGGCCTAAATATACACCCTCCCCCCAAAATAAGCTCCTCCACTCTCTCTCTCTCACACACACACAGGTCCGTCACCCTCACCGCTGCCCTGGCTGGGGTTTGGAAGCCGCAAAGGCAGAGTTTGGGAGAGAGAAAGAAAGACTTCTGCTGCTTCTGGCTGCATTCAAGGAAAGCAGGGTGATGGCGGCACACAAAGGGAGCCTCCCTCTGCTGGATTCCCGTCTGTGAGTGCGCAGGCCACCCGGGGCCTCCTGCACCCCCGAAATAAGGCCAAGCCCTTATTTTGGAGTTCAAAAGAAAATAAAACCCTATCGTATTTTCAGGAAAACACAGTAGTCTTCTGCAGATGATATGTCACTAAAAAAAAGGGGGGGGGAAGCCTTTTTGGGTTTTACAACACAGATAAGAAAAATGAAGAATTTAGCAATTTTGAGAATATACTCTTCTCAATTTGAATACAGTGAATTTCAATGTATCTATACATTGAAAGAGAGATATTCTGTTATATATGAAAAGATCTCCTTTTATCACTATGACCCCAAAATTACACGGCAGTTCTGAGTTCGTTGGGGAAACAGAATTCACAACCTTTTCTACTATCTCACCATTACATGGTACCGTAATGTCCAGTGGGGCGAGGAAAGCAGAGATAATGCATTAATATAACATCATGTGAAAATTTACATCAAATTCTATTACATCAATTTCCTATTGCTGGATCATCTATGAAAATACCCAATAACTTTACCTATCCTGGTGATCTCCAACTGAGTCCCATTGGCAGGAATAATTGAAAATGGGTAAAAACAAATGACAAAGCCAGCAGTGAAATCTGGCCAGATCTATCCAGCTCGCACAAACCAGTAGGGCCCGCCAGTGGCGGGATGCTCCGCCCACCTGCCGGGACGTCATTATGTCCCATTTTTGACCCTCTGCGCATGTGCAGAAGAGGTGCACTCGCTCACATTTCCAAACCAGTAGCGAAGGTAAGTTTATCCACTTTACCACTGGATAAAGCACAATGTGTGATCTCAGATAATGTTTTACAAGAAATAGATCTGCATTAGAACCTCTGACTTGTTTCACTTGGGATTTCTTCAGCAGTAGGAAAGACACATTAACTAGTTTGGAACATCAGTCTATAATTCTAAGGTTTTTGTTTAAATCTTAAATTGAATCTGGACAAGATACTCTCATTTTTTGTTTCTGGAAAGATAAGAGATCAAGCTACCAAAAATAGGTTGCTGTAGCTTTAAAATGTCATCAGTATTTCTAAAAGTATTTCAGACTTTTCCATCTTCTAATGATATCTTTGGCTCTGTTAGACAACCATTTGTTTTTTTTCTAAAATAGCATCTATATGGCTGTTTCAAGATATCTAGGAAAAGAAAAAAATCCCATTTCAACAGTTAGGTTTATGCCACATGGTGAACTTAGCTTCTATGACTCATGTTTGAGTGTAGGCTAATCAAACTCAGAAAACTAGATTAATTGAATCACAATTGTATTAATCCTGAAAGCTGTAAGAACACATCAGATAAGGTGATTTACTGCCCTTTCATATTCAAATGATATACTTAATTGGATTAGAAGGATGCATGTTTTGCTCTTGAGATGTAAATCTAATCAAGTTAGTAAAAAAAAAAAAAGAACAGTCCCTGGAGTCTTAGAGACTTCCTCAATCTTATGGTAAAAACTATTTCTCAGGATTACATTATCTGCCTCTTTATGAGGCAAAGGGATGGGGTGGCTCCCAAATGGGCCTTCTGGATGGTAAATATTTCTCTACTATTTCTTTCTCTATGGCGTAGGAGGGACAATAAATAATAGGCTCCAACATTATTTATCAGCTTATAATTATATTGCTGATTTATTTATTTGCTCTACTCCAGTTGGGGAAAGCTAATTTCCTAGCTTCCTTGAAGTTGAGAGGACTCAGAAAACAATCATTCCCACTGACAAAGCCACCCATAGTTATGGCCTTGTTGATCACTGCACAAGGGAAAATCAAAGGAATTCTGGGGAATGGGTAACTGGATTGTCTCAATATTTATGCAGGTAACCATAAGTATGAGTTATATGAGGTGTATATAGCTTGTAACAAGCCATGGTCCCAAAATATAAGTAAGAATTTATATCTAAGCTCCAGTTTAGATTTCTCTTGTGAGTGCACTCAGAATAACTCAAAATCAAA
This sequence comes from Ptyas mucosa, assembly GCA_012654045.1. Taxonomy (NCBI): domain Eukaryota; kingdom Metazoa; phylum Chordata; class Lepidosauria; order Squamata; family Colubridae; genus Ptyas; species Ptyas mucosa. The sequence continues at coordinate 9,542,072 of WNWU01000032.1, read as the reverse complement.
TTACATTATTACTGATACATGTGTGAATGCAGTCCATGGGAGAAATCTATTAGTACACATTTCTCTGTGATTGCATTTCTAAGTTAAGCTGCATCTGCGATTTGCTGTCTGCCATGCAGCTATTTAAAAGGGAAATTCCAAAGCAGAATTTACTTCACACATAATCTTGGCAGAGGCGTCAGGAATAACTATATTTGCAAATGGACTGTACATATTATTCAGAAATAAATCCCAATAATTCAGTATGGCCTCCTCAGAAACAAGTGTTGGATGGTGACTCCCTATAAGAAGATCAGGCTCCCTATATGGATGCAACAGCAATACTCAACTGCTTAGCTATGTCTTCTCATCCTTTTTACAACTGCATAGCTATTTCTTCCATTCATGTTGGTTCTCTAAAGTATGTAAAGATATATGAAGCATTCTCGGCTTCTCCACGGATCCCTCAAACAAATCAAGTTCAATCCTTAAAGCAGAGTAGGATGATTACTCCAATCAATATATTTCAAGTGTCACAATAGAATAACTAATAATTATTCTTATGGTTATCCCTATAAGAAGATAAACATTTAGGGGTGTGGTGGTTCTGGTTTGTGTGCCAAATATTATTTAACTGCATATTATTAATTAACCTCTGCAGTGCTTTAGTAGCTACTTTAAAACCCATTGCTTCCACAGCAGGATATCTTGGCCCTGTTCAGAAAACAAGAATACTTGATAGTAACACGTGAACTTGTCTCATTCGGTTACTAAATCCACAGCAAACTATTTCAGTTTGTAGGGTTGGGCCAGGATATATGTGCTTTGGGAGAGTAGATTAGATTACCTTGCTTTCAAACAGATTCTAGTGTAAGCAAATTTACAATACTGCAAAATCAAATATCAATTCTTTGACGAATTTGCCGGAGTATAAAATGCTTTTATACAATAGAATATCAGTTCAATAAATTGGAAATCGGGAGGTTTATATATGTAACAGGAAATATCTATTTAACCATAAATTTTAGTAACTCCTGTCCCCAATGCAGCAAGTGCATATCAAACAACACATTTAAAAAAAAAAAGCTTGCATATATCCCACTTCCCATTCAAAAACAAGTAATTTATGTGTAAAAAAGAGTAGGCTCTCCTACCTGATTTCCTTTTCGAGGATCCATAATCCCTGAAAAAAAGGCAACAACAGATAGACATGGTTAGATCCTGGAGCATAAGGGGAGAAAAGGTGAGATCCCAGGCTCCTATCGGCTTATTCAGAGATACATTGTAGGATCCTTCTGTTTTAAATTGGAGCTGGGGACCATAAGGCATTGACACACTTAAACAGCCGCGATGTAGTTTCCTAGATCAGCAGCAGCAGCTGCTGGTGCTCTTGCAGCAATTGAATATAAGAAAGCTCATGTGATTTATCAGAGAGACCAGACCATCCAGGCAAAGGAAGGGGGAGAGAGAGGCAATCAATTCTTTCCTCTTTTTAAATCAAGCTTCTGGTAGAGCTGTTGCTGACTCTTAACTCCTTATTGTTCTCCTCCAACTCAGAGGAACAAGCCTGCCGGCTATTCTCTGTAAAGTTCCTACATTTTGCTATAGGCAGCATTTTGTGATGCTCAAGATCCTCTGGTTTCAAAAGCTGTTTGCTATCTGCATTGCCGGCAGCTCCTTCTAGTTATCTCTCCTAACACTTGTCTGTATAAAAAGAGAAAAACCTCTCTGGCTTCTTTCTCATAAGAACAAATACTGGGGAGGATTTTCTTTCCTCATTGGCAAAATGAAAGCAACAGCAAGCCAGTTCTTTTGACAAGGCGCCTTTTAAGAAAGAAAGATCACGCTTATCAGGATATCACATGGTGCAGAACAGAATGGCTGGTCCTTAAGAAGAATCTCTTGTATTTCTAGTAGAGCAAAATACTTTTTAAAATAGCACAATCCCATGTCTGATTCTTTCAGTAAAAGTTGCTAGTTTTTGTGTAACCGTGAAGAGAGATTCGGGGTACAATTTTTAAAATTAATCCATATTAAGAGTTTATTCTTCTATAAAGTCCTTTTCCACAATAAATAAATGTGGCATTTTTTAAAAAAATGTTTGCTAGCATTTCTTTTTTCTTCCCTGCCTGTTATTGGCTTTTCAGATGGATCTAGGTATATTTTTCAACACTGAATTAAATATGTCTAAATGACTCACAGCCTCTGAAAACAATGTGAACTTGATATGAATTTTAATGTTAGTAATAATATTTGAAAATTAATTACTTCATTCCAGTAAGTGAGATGGTTTTATTCACCATATTACAAAAAGTAATGTGGAATGGGAGAAAATGTGAAGTATAGTTAAAGCCATCTAAATATAATCCTGTATTAATATATTCAGTTTAAAGTTCCATTGGGTTTAAGAAGCCCTATGCATAAGCAATAAGATCTGAAACAGAGTAACCTCCATAAAAGTGGTGGGTTGCTACCGGTTCGCACCAGTTTGGAAGGACCAGTAGCAGTAATTTGGGCTGGTTCGCTGAACCAATAGTAATCGCTGGCTGGCCACGCACCAGAACCAGTCCCCGCTCACTTGCTCCAGCCGCCTGATACTCGTTCGTTCTGCCCCCTCCACCCAGTCATTCCTCACGTATACTGTGTGGGTCCTCGCTTGCAGCTTGCCTGCCTGAAGCACTGTGCCCAACCTGAGCGGCCCTGATCTGCCTGCCAGGTAGGCCTGTGAGTCCCCGTATACTTAGCTGCCCCTGCCCCTCCCATCCAGCCTGCCTCCCCTACTCACTTCCCCGCAGCCCAAAGCCCTGCCATGCTTCCCTGCCTTCCATGTAGCCTTTCCAGTGTCCCTGTGGCCAGCTTGTGAAGGCAGGCAAGTGGGCCTGGCCACGGAGACTGCCGGGAAGGCAGGCAAGCATGACAGGGCTGCCCGGCTGTGGGGAAGAGAGCTAGAAGCTTACTCCTTTCCCAAAGCCCTACCATGCTTGCCTACCTTCCACGCTGCCGTCCCAGTGGCCAGCTTGCCACTCACACCCACCCCACTTCCCTTTTACCTTTGTTTAATGTACCCCGCTTCCCACCCCAAAACTTGGGAGGTGGCTTCCTCCATGCCACAAAGCCCTCGAGGTGGCTGCAGGAGGGGGAAAAGAAAAAAAAACCTCATCCTCTGAAGCCTCTTGAAGGAGGCCTCCACAAGCAATGGCAGATGGAAGGTGTCTGTGGCTAACTTGGGATGGAAATGCAGAGAAACGCGCGGTGAAGCAACTGCCTTTTCCTCTCCGACTTCTGTTAGCAGAGAGAAGGAAGAGGCAGAGATGGCGGTGGCAGCGGCAGGCAAGGGGCTGATCGCAGCCAGCATAGTTATTGGGTGGGCTCCCTTCGTGTGGCTCAGTTCAGCGCCACCAAACACACACAAGGAGGCCTCCTTCGAGAGACTTCAGAGGCCAAGGCTTTTTTTCCTCCCCCCCTGCAGCTGTCTTGAGGGCTTGGCAGCGCGGAGGACACCACCTTCCAAGGTTTGGGGAGGGAAGCGGGGCGCGTTAAAGAAAGGTAAAAGGGAAACAGGGTGGGATGGGACTTGGTACCCCTCTCGTGATCCTCTTCCAGGTCAGATTGTTCCTCCTTTCAACCTCAGAACAAATACCTGGTCCTGCACTTGACCTGGCCGGACAGCACCCCCCCCGTGCCCTCCTGTCTGTCCTTCCTTCTCCTGACAAGACTCCAGCGATTTGTCGTGGGAGCCTTCAACATATCTGCTCCCTTCCCAAGGTTATTTGGCTGCACTTATGCGCTGCAGGGCCTGCGTGGTTTTCTGGACTGTGCCATCCTGAGAGAGGGCCTTCTGACATTTCAAAAGTGTGTGTGTGGGTCCTTGCTGTGAAATCGGCCCCCAAAACAGTTGAAAGGAGTCTTGGAGGGGAGGCCAACACAGCCCTTTGGGCGCCGGGGTTACCCAGTCACCGAGTGCTGGACTAAGGTCTGCCTTTTGCCCCTCCAGTGGAGAATGGGGTTGCCTTCCCCGAGAGCCCCCAGTGCTTGGCTCTCGGGTGAAATTCTGGTGGGGGGGGCCACATCGGTGCTTGGAGTGGCTGTTGGCTGAATCAAGTAACCTGGAGGGCTGTGGAGACTGAAGGTCCGGGGGGGTGGGGGCTTTGTTGTTCAGGCCGAGAAGCGACGTGGGAGACAGAGAGCCAGCTTTGCTGGCTGAGGAACTCTGGGAGTTGAAGTCCACAAGTCTAAAAGTTGCCAAGGTTGGAGACCCCTGCCCTAGACCACTTTAGGAGCAAAGTGGTGGGTTTTGCTGGCATTTCAGGAGGAAGGGGAGGGAGGGAGGGAGGGAGAAAGAGAGAGAAATAGAAAAAGAGAGAAAGAAAGAGACAAAGAAAGAAAGAAAGAAGGAAAGAGGGAGAGAGAAAAGAGAAAAGAAAGAGAAAGTGAAAGAAAGAGGAAGGGAGAGCCAAGAAAGACAGAAAGAAAGAAAAAAAAAGAAAGAAAGAAAGAAAGAAAGGATGGGAGAGAGAGAAAAGAAAGAGAGAAAGAAAGAAAAAGAGAAAGAAAGGCAGAAAGAAAGAGGAAGGGGGAGAGAGAGCGAGACAAAAAAAGAAAGAAAGAAAGAAAGAAAGAAAGAGGAAAGGAAAATGTGAAAGAGAGAAAGAAAGAAGAAAGAGAAAGAAGGGGAAGGAAGGACCACAAACCCTGGCACTAGACATGGCTTCAGAAGATGCTTTGAAACAAGACAGCAATCTAGGGCTAGAAGGGACTTGGAGGCCATCTAGTCCAACCCCCTGCTCCAGCAGGAAACTTTATATTGTCTGGATTATTTTGGTGCCTCTAACAGAGAGGAAAATTGCCAGAAAGGAGGAGTTTACTAGGACAAGGCTGCCATGCAGAGGAAAGCAGAGATAGACCTTGACTTATGGCCACAATTGAGTCCAAAATGTTGGTTCCTAAGCAAGAGTGTTAAGTGAGTTTCACCACATTTTACTCAATCCATGACCTCTCCTGGCTCTAACAGTCATGTGCAAGCTAGGGAAGAACATCTGAAGGTGTATGTAATGTTCTAAATGTACAGAAGTTATAGTTAAATGTGTGGCAGAAAGTGGACTCTGGGTGTGTTTTTCCAAATGTAGTAAGTGAGGTTGAATGTGTATAATTTTAGAAGAGCTGTATGTGTGTGCGCGTGTGTACACACATACACATACAGTATATATATATTGATTTTGACATTTAAATTTTGGCAAAGCAAAGGAGTTGTGGTGGTGCAGTGGTTGGAATGCAGTATTGCAGGCTACTTCTCTGCCCACAGCCTGAAACTTGATCTTAACTGGCTCAAGGTTGACTAAGCTTTCCATCCTTCCGAGGTCAGTAAAATGAGGACCCAGATTGTTGGGGGCAATATGCTGACATTGTAAATCGCTTAGAGAGTATATAGCACTATGCTATATGCTAGATAGTATAAAGCACTATGGAGCAGTATATAAGTCTACGTGCTATTGCTATTTTTGGTAGAGACTTCAAAAAGGAAGCAAAACTCTGCTTTCCTATCTAGTTTTAAAAATAAATGTTAGGTAAATATTTTTGTTCAGCCCTAACTGTGAAACTTCTTCTACTAGAGGAGTGGTTAGGGAATGAAGAAAATCAGAATGCCTTTCTCTTTGCCTATATACTACTAAAATTCTTTTGCTTGTAACTTTTAACTTGTGAACTGAGCATTGTTGGGCAACAATATTTGTTTCAAGGTACCTCAAATGAGCTAACTTACAGAATGCACCCAAAATCTGAGACTGAAATTTCGCAAATTTGTGGTTGCTGCAATGCTGCCACCAGTTTGGTAGACTGATCCTGTCCTAGCTTTCCAAAAGTCAGATACACTGGCCCTACTTTGGACACTATGTATTAGGTGGACCAGTCCTGACTCTCTGGGTAAACTGGTCCCACCACTGGCTGCCAGAGAGTGGTTAGTTGTGGTCAAGCTGGCAGGAAGTTCCCATTGCCTTTTTGCCGTTGGTCATTCTTTTTCTGTTTAGGTAAGGAAATATTTCTGAAACATTTCACGGATTGTCTAGTTTTTACCAACATTCAGATTCATTAAGACTACAATTGTAGAAGTCCATATGATCTATAATATCTCTACAAGCTGGAAAGGAGAGTCAACATATAACACCATAGAACATATAAATTTATAACATATAAATTTATTGGGCCAAAATTTGTTTAATTCTTTTAAAAATTTTAAATTTTGTATGTGATGTTTTTATTCTTGGTATAGGTGAGAAATGTTAAATGTAATGGCTCGTAGATTATTTCTATTTATTAGTTTCTTTTTTAAAAAATCAGATTTAATTGGCTCCCAGATGTAAAATGATATGATTCATAGATGGAGGAGATAACTTTTAACATGTAGTGTGTCGAGTGGCTTGTATGTGAACCTTATATTTTCATTGCACTGGAGCCATAATGAGATACTATTCAGGCAGGCCAGGAGGGTATCATGCTTTAGGGTTATATGCATATCCTTCTTCTAATGAGAGTTTTCATTCTGCACTTTCTGAAATAAACAGAGAATATCTAAAAAAAATGCTGTCTGCCTCATGTGTTCCTTTTGCTTGAGGCAAGGAATTTGGAGCTCTTGGGCTTAATATACCATACAATGGGAAGCATTCTGAATCTAAGGAAAAACTCAACCCAGATTGTGAAGGGACAGATTGAAGAGGGTCCACAATGCAGCGATTTAGATCAGAAAATGAATAGAATATTTCTTCCTTCAATTTCATTGGTTTGTCTTGAAAAACAAAGGAATAGATCAGAAGCATAGTCAGCTGTATTCATCTACTCTGGTATATAACCTTGTTTCTACAAATATAAAAAAACAGGACCCAAATAAATAACTTTTTGCCTGAAACTCCCAACCAAATCAGTGGCCTGATAAATAGTCTTGATGTTGCAATGTGTGAACTTCAGCCATATGCTATGTGGTACCTTACTGTTTGTAAACAGGCATTTGCTTCCATGTGCACTAGAAGAGAGATGGCCTAATAGGAAAGCGCATCTTCTGAATGCAAAAGATTTAATCCCTGCTGTTTACACATAGAGATAATAGCAGTCTTAAGTCTGTGCATGTAAGTAAGTCTCCCGCTATGCTGCCCAGGACTCTTACTCAAAACAGAGAAAAGAACTGAATAGTTAGGCGCAATATACAAGGGATGAATAAATAAATAAAACAACAGTCCTTGCCAAACAACTGGGCTTTCACTGTCTACAAATAAGTCCAATAGGTCTTATTTAGATCTGTGTAAGTATCATAGAGCCTGGTCTTATGAATATTTACTTAGAAATAAGCACTACCCTGTTTCCGCCAAAATAAGACATCCCTGATAATAAGCCCAATCGGGCTTTTGAGCGCATGGCAGTAAGGCCAAGTGCTTATTTCAGGCTTCAAAAAAATATAAGACGGGGTCTTATTTTCGGGGAAACATGGTACTCTGTTCAGAACTAATTTGTATCAGATAATATAGGATATTATATTCATATCCTCTGAATATAATTTTTGTACAATGTGGAAGGTTTCAGTCATTGTTTAATTATGAAAAGTGTTAAATAGGTGAAATAATTAAAATACATAAAAGGAAAGAAACAGATAGTCTTCAACTTGCAACCATTTGTTTAGTGACCATGTGAAGTTATAACAGCATTGAAAAAAGTGAATACAACCAGTCCTCACCATTGCAGCATTCTTATGGTCACATGATCAAAATTTAGGTGCTTGGCATCAGCTTGTATTTATGATAGTTGCAGTGCCCTGGGTCACATGATTGCCATTTGCACTCTTCACATTTATCATTGGGGAATTCTGGGAGTTGAAGTCGACAAGATTAAAGTTGTCAAGGTTGGGTATCCCCAGTGGTGGTATTCAGTCGGTTCGCACCGGTTCAACAGAACTGATAGCTAATTTTTTGTGCAGTTTGGTGAACTGGCTGAATAGCATGCCTTGCCACATCCCCGCCTCACCCCTCCCCTCCCAGCCACTCCTTGCCTTGTGCATGCATAAGTGGCTAATTCATCACTCAGACAGTTCCTCCCCAAGCCAAACCTCCATCTCGTCCGGGACATGATTGCTTTCCCCTCCTTGCTTGTTCCATGCTCCCAATATCGTAAGCCATCTCATCTGCTCCAAGGTGAAGATTCAACTGAGCAACTCCAGATTGAATTCTTGGCAAGTTGCGAGGTCAGGAAGAGGAGGAGGGGTGTTGGTGGTAGTGGCATCGTGGTTTTAGGGAAGCAGTACAAGCAGCCAGGTAGGCGACAGCGCCATACCTCCATCAACGGCAGTGTCTCCCACCCTGTCCGCCCTTCATTCCTGAGAGTCTGAATGGTCCATTCCAGCTGAGGAGGGAAAGCGAATGTGCTGTCTGAGGAGCAATGCCGCGCTCGTCCCTCAGTTCCAGCCATGGAGCTTGCAGCACAACGCTGCGGGGTACAGCTGCCATGGAGAAGAAACTGTGCACTTGGGCTTCCCACTTTTCTTTTTCTCCCCACTTCCTCTGAGAGAAGCGCTTTTCCCAGGATTCTGTCCCTGCAGCCAGTGTTTACCTGAACCCGCTGCCATTCTTGAGGGCCCCCATATTGCAGTAATGCCGGAGCGTGCTTGCATTGAGAGCCCTCCTGAATCCCAAGTGGCTGCCGGCTCCAGGTTGCCACATGATAGTTAATCGAAGCTCTCCAGCATTTTGGGTGCGCTTTCCTCCCCCTCTGGTGGCTTCAGCCTGAGGAGGATCGCGGTAACCTGGTGAGCATGGTGCAGGTTGGTCCCATTTCCATCTCTGCTGGGTGGGTGATTCTTTGCTGCCAGCTTTGCCTCTGAGTTGCTCGCCCTTTAGGCTTTGCTCATGCTGGCGAAGAACGGGAAGGTGGCTTGTATGATGAAATGGTGGCTGAGGGAAGGGGTTCCCCTCCTGCAGGGCCAGCCATTAAAGGAAGTGCCATTCCCCACTCAGGAGGCCAGTGAGCAAGCTGCCAGGAGATGAGGCAAGATTAAAATGCCAGGTATCTCCAGATATTTTGCTGATAAACTGATTCACACAAAGAGTTCCTCCCTGTTCATTTTGCAACTTTAGCGCTTCCCAACCTTGGCAACTTTAAGCTGTGTCGATTTCAACTCCCAGAATCCCCCAGCCAGCATAGTAGGGAGAATTCTGGGAGTTGAAGTCCACATGGCTTAAAGTAGCCAAGCTTGAGAAAAGCTGCTCAAGAAATGATCAGCTCTATCTGTCTCTCTGGATTGGGGCTAACAAGCCATCTCACCTTATGCTGCCAATGGAGACAAGCAGAACTTCAGAAAATCAGCAAGGAAACAACTTGGCTGAAGTGAAGGGATATTTCCAGGTCAGGCAGCTCTTTAAGACAGATTACCTTTCTTCTCCCCAAAGGGGACAGGACAACCTGCTCTCTCCTTTTCTCCCAATTAAGGTGGCTGAAAAGCCACCTTAATTGAAAGCAATGGGAAAAGCAAAGTCACACCTGCTTCTCAATCCTTCAAGGTTTTTCCGCACCAAATGTAGAGTGAGCCCAGTTCTGACAAGGGAGTCCTATCACTGTAAAACTGGTTGTTTCATGGCTGTAGTTACATTAGCTTCTACGGTAGTGACAACTTTTTTTCCACATAGTTTACACATATTCTCATTCTCAGATTTAAGTGTGTGAAAGATCTCACGGGTGTGGTTTAAGAAGCTAAGAAGACCTCTATATCTCTGAAGGAAACATCTCAGCTCTGTTGCCTAAGCTCTGGCCTTGCCACCCAGTCACATGCCCACCCAGCCACACCTACCCACACCACACCTTAGGGCAGAGAACTGGTTGTTAAATTATTTGAATCCAACCACTGGATATCCCTGCTGTAAAATATGTCTGAAGCTATACTTTTATGCTGATTTCTTTTTCATCTTTGTAACTGTATTACTTTTCTACATGAGGGCTTGATTGGTTCATTACATTAGACTATTATATATGATACCTTTTATATATCACACAACACACACACACACACACACACTCTGTTCCATGCCTCTTGGAGAAAGCAGGGACTACTAAGAAACAAAACAGAAGGCTTTGGGAGACCATGATGATCGATTAAAAACATATGACTTCCTCCTGAAAAGGTCATCCAACATTGGGATACGCAACACTGATGCTTACTGCCAGCTTTTTCTTGGAAAGATGAAGCACAAAAATGCAGCAGAAGAAAAAGACAATCTTACTTAAGAATTATATCTTCCATCTGGTTTAGTTTTGTTTTGTTTATCCTCTTGGTTTGTACTTTTTACATGCAAAGAGAAATTGAATTTTTTATTAATCTCATGAAAGACAGATCCTACAAAACAACCTATTTTGCAAAGACATCTTGGTAATTATGGCTTTCATAAGAGACTGCACACATGTGCTTACCCTAATGCCTCCTGTAGCTTTTCTTGAAGATAGCTTTCACTGAATGTAAATAATGACAAAAAAAGACGAAAAGCATAATCTTGAAGGACACTGTTTTCTTCATTTGTATTGTTTTAAATATGATTGTGAACAATATAATATTTGATTATGTATAATAAAAAGGGTTGTTACAGTTTAAGTTAAGTTTAAATGAATGCTTCTAATACAAATGGGTTTTTATAGCTGCTAGAAATATCTACCGACAAATTTAAACTTCTGAGAAAGTGAGTCCTGAAATAGTTGTTAGCTCCTGACTTATTAAATAAATACATGTGGTTGATTTCAGCCTGGATTAACTGTTATGAAAAATAAATATGTGCTTAGGTCCCCAATGGAAGGAGGGCACCATGGGGTTATTTTTTCACCTAGCTATCATGTTCTTAACTAATTCACTGCCACACTTGACTTTATTTGAATTTATCGCCATGTTTGACTTTAATCTGCATTGTTAAAAAGTATTTTCTTTGGCATGGTGAATGATTATAAAGCTTAAAAGATTGGTTTGAAAGGGTTATTATAGTAGGTATCACATTTATTTCCCTTCTCATGGCAGAGAACTTTGCTTCTATTGAGGGGCTGTACTTAGGGTATCAGGGATGCAGTGGCTCAGTGGCTAAGACGCTGAGCTTGTCGATCAAAAGGTCAGCAGTTCAATGGTTTGAATCCCTAGTGCTGCATAATGGGGTGAGCTCCTGTTACTTGTACTAGCTTCTGCCAACCTAGCAGTTCGAAAGCACGTAAAAAATGCAAGTAGAAAAATAGGGACCACCTTTGGTGGGAAGGTAACAGGATTCCATGTGCCTTTGGCATTTTGTCATGTTGGCCACATGACAAACTTCTTCGGACAATGCTGGCTCTTCAGCTTTGAAACGGAGATGAGCACCGCCCCTTAGAGTCAGGAACGACTAGCACATATGTGCAAGGGGAACCTTTACCTTTACCTTATTTAGGGTATCAATTTGCCTTAATCCAGCCCTGGGTAATTGGCATATAACACTAAAATCTATTGATTTATGTGTTCACCCAAAAATCTTAACACAAAACCAAACAAGTCATTTACTGCTAGTTGTGCCATATGAACTGAAGTTTAAAGTACTTTCATTACTTTTCAAAATGTTTTTGTGATTCAAAGTATGTAGTTTTACATCACACACAGAAATACTGGTTCTAACAACATCTGACTAGTATTATAAGTATTTGATTAGACAATATTAAAAATGTCTCTCTTGTTCATCATTTGAAAAGCAGTTTTTAATTTATCAGGCTTCCTGCAAGAGCCTATTTTTATTTGAAATGACACCATGTCTTGTTTCTAACACACACACACACACACACACACACACACACACACACACACACAAAATATATTAGAAACAGAATTACTGCCACTATCTAATATCTCATTGGATGTTGGTAAACAGGACATTCATCCAATCAGCAAGGTTTGCAGCCTTCATTAGTCTTCTCACATATCTATATAGGCGTTTACTTTTCTATGTATCCAAAAATACAATTTGACCAATATTTTCATCATGACACATGACAAAGAGGTGGAGCTTATACTGAAGCACTGCTTTCATCTTTTGTCCCTATGACACAAGCAGACCAACCTCTGATCAAGATTTTGGTGCTCTATCATTTTTGTAAAAAACAACAACCCTATTGATACAATTTACAACAGTAAAAATAGAAATCTTTGTTGGTTATGAATAATAAAAATAAAATCCCAAGAGATTGGACATTACTATAATATACATTTTTGCATCACAAGTTTTGTGTCCATTTATTGCAATATTCTCAATCTGCTTTATTCAATTCAATCACCAATGAAAACTTAGGAAAGGAATTTTTGTTCTTGAGCTTTTTTAGATTAAAGACATGAACAGTCTGTAGGCTTCAGATTAATGAAAAAATATGTTTCAAGAAAACAATATCAACAGTAATACATTTCTGGATATAAAGCAACCAGAATTTTTACATATATGTTCTAATCTAGAACTATGATTAATATCAATTATGTTTTGGAAAACAAACCAGGATAAGAAGCCACTAGTCCAGTGGTGGGTTGCTCCCAGTTCTGTCCGGTTCTATAGAACTGGTAGTAAAATCGGCGGGAGGTCCCGCCCACCTGCCCGGACATCATAAATGACGATCTGCGCATGCGCAGAAGTGCACACATGCGCAAGCAGAGCACGCACGTGCGCCCCCATTGCAAACTGGTAGTAAAGGTAGGTAGAACCCACCCCGCACTAGTCTCTTTATTGATCTACTGACCAAAGTCATCCTTTTTTGATAGAATGCACTTTAAAACTGAAGCAGATTCTTCCAATTGCCTCACAGCTACATCAGAGAAGAACAGAGAAGGAAGAAGTGCAGGAGTTTAAAATTCATCAATACTTATTCCATAGTATAAGACCTGGTATCCTTTCTTTTTCATTTCTGTTGAGAGCTACATTTCCTTAGTAATTGATGGACCCGTTTGCTCTTAAATTCAGGCCTACTCCCTTTCTTCTGATTCCCATGCAGCAAAGGGCAAGTAGACTTATTTACCTAGAGACCCAAACTCTTGCAGAAGATAAGGTTGGCGTCCTGAAACAATCTCCTACTCTGTCTTTTCTGTGGCAATCCAGTTATTATCTAAGTTAAGAGTCACTCATGCATCCATAACAGCACTGGGAGTAAAGAAATATTGGTTAGCACTGGTTCCTTTGCTTATTTCTCCTCATCACTTATTGTAAAGGGTCTGTGCTGTTAGCTCTAGAGAAAATAATAGAGCCACAAAAGAAAATATTCTTCTGTCTTAGAATGCCTTTAATCTCTTTTTAAATCAATCTCAGTGAACTTTTCAGAACTAATGGCTTATTTGTACTTAACTGCTTTATCATTAGAATGAACAAACCAACAACCATCCTTGGATGACAAGAATGGATATTGTCGCTCTGTACTCCTCTCATCACAAATATGATATGCAGGCATATTTTCCAATGGTGGTTTTTGAGGTCCTTTTTTCTCCCTTAGGTTGCCTCAACATTCCTGTTTCTTTTGGTTGGTTGCACTTTACTTCAATACTTGAGAAATGACAAAACAACTCACTGCTTAACTTATTTTTTTTTTAAAAGCACAGAGAAATATAGGTTCAGGGAGAAAAAGAGAAGTTTTAAGCAAGCAGATTTGCAATTGCGATAGATCCAAAGACCCGTGCTAACATAAACTAACTCTTTTCATTCTTAATATGTTTGTCACATGGACTGCAACTATCATGGAGCTATAACATACTGGTTGTAAATAATAATGTGCTAAAACAGGATTTATTATATAGAAATAGGCTCCGGTGCTAGCATTACTAATGTTGCTTTGGTTAAATCATACCAACAAATATTGTATCCCTGAATGTTTCAGATGTTTTTATGTGGCTCATGGATCATCATAAATCACCACAAGAGTACACACACCAGATCATCAATTGAAAGAACAATACACCATAAACAAAATAAATAGACCTACATAGTGCCAAAATCCCCACCTAGAGACAAACAATAAGACAGATAATTTTAATAAAAAATGATCAACATAAGACTTTGAAAAAAAAAACCTATGAAAAATGAAAAACCCCCACAAAGATGGACATTAAATTAGGACTAATTGACAAATGGAAAAAGGCGAAAGGTGGAATTACCTATTCAGTTTAAGTTCTAACAAAAGTTAAGACTAACAAATAACAAGAACAATATATGGGATTTAAGATTTATCTAGAACAATAAAGATTTCTTGGAATTATAAAAAAAATCCAAAATTAAACAAAGCACAAATAACTGGTGTTTTGAAACAAATTAATATATTAAGTTATATCAGGGGTGAAATGCTCCCGGTTTGGACCGCCTCGGGTGAGTAGGTAGCAATGGCGGCGGGCAGTTCGGAGAACCAGTAGCAAAAATCCCTACCCCCGCCCCCCATGCCCAGCTGAGCCACGCGATCATCAGAGCCTTTTTGAAATCATTTTTAAACATGATTTTACATGTAAAAAATTGTTTTAAAAATTAAAAAAATGACCACGCCCACCCAGTCACATTACCACCCCCCCCACCAAGCCACGCCCAAGCCACAGAACCGGTAGTAACAAATTTTAGATTTCACCCCTGAGTTATATCATCATACATCATACAACATCCTTCCTCAGCTCTAATTGCAGAGGTTCCAGTAACTTTTTCTGTGATTAGAAGTCATTCAGCTTCTCTCCTTCTTTTATTGCCCCCTTCCCAGAAAACAAAATGAAAACAGTGGCTTTACCAGACACAGTAGTTGGCTCAAACACTGTACTAGTCTATGGTTTACTTAACTGTTATTTTTTTAAAGTAAGCCTCAATGAATGAATTTGTGTATTATTACTGTAAATAATCTATAATCCATATTTTACATATCTGGCCTGTAAAAAAGATGGACTATCATTAGAGGCACAACAAACAAACTTCTTCTTCCATCTATTGGTCACCTGCATTTCTGATCAAAAATGGCAGCCCTAAGACATTGATCAAAAGTAAACAAACTTCCAAATGGTATTGGATTCCATCTGTATCTTCGGTGTCATCAATAATCAAGAATGACAGAAATAGTAGCTCAAGACCATATCTTATTACAGATACTGTGCATATTTTCAAGATCAATCCATCTACCAAACGGACCAGGATTGCAATTTCCAGAATTCCCAACTACAATTCCAACCCATTCAGAAGATGCCAAGTGGAGAAAGGCTTTATAGGCTCTCTATTGATCCAAAAAAATAGGCTCTTAGGAGCAACTAAAATATGCAGAGAATACCAATTACATTTCTGGAGTTTTTGTTTTTAATATCCAATGAATCCCTGAGCAAGGGCCGATATTCCCCCATGTAAATGTTTGAGACACATAAATTACCACCATCCAGAGCTGGATCTTCGCTTCCCTTGTGTATTTTAGTTCAGCATTTCAGGCTCCAAGCTGTCTTCTGGATAGTGATTTAGAATGGAAAAGCTTTTATCTAATTGTAAGACAGGATTTTTGCCAGACACCACTAATGGATGAGACACACAGCAAAGCCGGCTGCCTGGTCATTGCTCTATTTTCTCCGGTTTTGTAAAACGGAGGAGTGAGACTATTCTCTGTACAGCTTTGCTGACTTTGCTTTTCACCACATGGTAAATGACCCTCACTTAATGATCTTAGTGGTTTGGGATTTGACATAATTATGTATGATAAGAAGCACATACTTGCATATAAATTGTTACTGAATGTGCATCAGGTTCTTCTTCTGAGTGAGATTCTAAAGTAAAACAAATAGATTATAGTCCAGCTGCTCTAATTGCATCTAGACAACAAAACAAAGATTGTCCACTGAATAGGTAAGGATTAAGCCTCATCTTTGTTCAATCTGCCTTGAGGACAATTTAGGGAGTTTTCACACTTACAGTTTATTAAAACAGCTCTTGTTTCCATCAGCTTGTAGTATAAATGTCAAAGGCAATCTGTGTAAAAATGAAGTCTCCAGATAGACACTATGATAGCAGAAGAGAAAGAGAGTTCTTTTCTCCTTCTTATTCACAACATAATTATGCAATATTTGCAAGTCTCATTAAATGCTATTTATTCTCACTGTGGAAAGTTTAGGATTTGATTTTGAAAGGGTATCTTGAAGTGCACAGGAAGATGAAGGCAGCATATATCAGAGGTTTACTTAAACCAGACACATTAAGGATTATGCAGTTCTTTAGAAAAACAAGTATTTGTGCTCTCTGCACATTTTTAAACAACTTTTTGCAGTCAAATTGAAAGCATTGCATGGTCTTCCTCTCCACATTTTACAGGACTGTTTATTCTTAGAACTGAAAAATGTGTAATTCCTACAACAAAGGCCATATAAGTCCAAGGTTCCAGGCCTTTTTAAAGTGAGGGAAGGGGTGAATAAAGACAATTTTCCTAACTGTAAATAATCTTTTTTCAACAGTGCAGACTGAATAGATCACTTAATCAACCAGGAAGTGGACTTTTTCTGAATCATTTCTATTTCACAGACAGGCTTAGCAGACCGTAACTTTCATTTCTTGAAGAAGTGAAAAATAATATTTATGATTGCTCATAGCTTTTTGCCATGTGATTGCAATGGACAAGGAAACAAAATGGATGCAGCTGAGAGAAATGCCAATTTTTGTGACATTTCTTGAGGACCTTATTTTGAAAGTATGAAAAGACAGATATTTCCTTTGGAAAGTAGTACTGGTTGGCTGGGGGCGTTAGTTTACTTCTTCCTAATTATGGCTGCTTTGGGATAAAACTAAATCTTCTGCATTAGTTGTTTTAGTTAATTAAATACCACACAATAATTCCTTCTATCCTAATTACATGTGTTGTGCAAATAGGGCCAATGAATGGCTAACACTGTTTTAAGACTAAGACTCCATGGTCTCAATCCAACTCAGGAGTAGTTAACTTGTTGATGGTTCTTACACTGTTACCATTCTGTGTATGTTTCCAAGAATGCAGGCAGAGCCAGTTTGGTCTAGTGGTTAAGTCACCATGCTAAAAAGCCGAAAATCGTGAGTTCTAATCTCACCCCAGCCATGAAAGTCAGCTGGGTGACTTTGAGCCAGTCATTCTCTCAGCCCAGCTCACTTCACAGAGTTGTTGTTATAGGGGAAACAGGAAGAGGAAATACATTGAATATGTTTGCTGCCTTGAGTTGTTTGTAGAAACAATAAAGATGGGATATAAAGAAATTAAATTAGATAAATAAATTAAATAAATAGCACGAAGACTAAACTTCAATGCCTGCATCCAATCCACTAGTGGTTTTTGTGAGTATTGCTATCAGGAAGGATATGTATACTTTATCAATGGAACTCTTTTATCATCTTCTAAACAAAATAGTCTTTCCCACTTAACAGTAACAGAGTTGGAAGGAACTTTGGAGGTCATCTAGTCCAACCTTGGCCTAACACAATTTATATCTAAGGCAACTCCTGAGTTTGAGCAAAATAGCTCTTCATACTTCTACTCGTTGTATAGTCTGATTCTGTTGCTTTTTCTTGGTGTATGGCATAACATCTCGCCACCAGATACTATCTGCCTTACAATCTGTGCAAGCTTGTTAACTGAGAAGTAATAGATTGAATCTGCTGTGCTTTGTTATCCTCAGCCTGTAAAACTAATATAGTGCCATATTCTATGGCTACAGGTGATGATTAGTTCAAGGATATATATCGGGATGGACTCATAATGGAGATAGATGCATTTGGTTCTCATATATCAACATTCAACTGAGAACTCAAAATTCAAACATGCCAATACTGTGGTGTGATTTTATACAGTGGATCCATGTTGATTCAATGCTTGCATGCTGTCTGGTCTGCAAGAATTCAAAAACTGGTAAATGTCTGCTGGAATATAGCCTAGTTGGAGACTTGTGTTATGGAAGAAATATTGTTTTTCATCTGGCTCTTCTCTTGTGTTTCTTATTCTTCCCTGAGATGGAATGAACTGAAATGTTTTAGTGGCATATTTTCCAGGCTCCATTCAAGGAAGTAACAATAGCTTACTTTGTGAATAACTGGAGGCTGGCAGATAATATATTGCAAAAGGCAGCAGTAAATAAGACAAAAATCTCTTTTTATGATAAAAACTAAAAGTGTGGGATGTAAAGGAAATCAAAAGTTTTGTTCCCAGCTTACTTTTTTTACATGCATCTGCTGAGATAACCTGAGGCAAGAAACTCTCTAGAATTAGAACAATGAATATAAGTTAAAAAGTGTAAATCATGAGGTAAAACTTATGCTGTGTGAACAAAAGATGACAGGAAGGTGCAGGATGATTTTGTTTAAAAGTGTGATATTAGATTCTTGAGACAATAGAATCAATTACCCAAACCTGTAGAAATTGCAGGTTTCCAAGTAGAAAGTAGAGATTTCTTTCGTCGACAAGGTTTGGAACTAAACTAGATGATTTACAAGGGTACTCAAGTTCCATATCTCTAAAAAAAAACTTCAATTGCCCTTTAAGGGATAGTTGCATGAAATACGTATCTTGAATAAATTCGAATTCTTTCCCTTAGTCATAATTATTCAAATTGCACAATACTGTAAATTAAACTATTCTGTCTAATATTAATGAAAAAGTATGCACTGCATCTTCAATACTGCAAAGACCGTTTAAGCAGGGTATCATATCCGATTATTAATGGTTTCAAATTCTAGACTGCTCTAAGATGAGCTGGCATATTTAAGCATAAGGAAGTTGCCACTTGTGATTAAGTATGAGCTGTGAAAGGTGGCAGTATATAATTCCCAAACCAAAGTGTTAAAAGTGTTCACATGAGGATACTCAAGACAGATATGAAATGATTTGGAAATCAGAAAAGCTTTGATCTTTCCTTGTTCACAAGAGAAACCATAAAAGGAAATTGATGAACACTGTAATTCTGAATTGCCACAAGTCTCACAGATTGTCAGACCAAAAATTATTCCCACAAAAGACGGACTGCAGCCAGCGTCAATGAGTCAACTGCAAAGGCATTTGGCATCTAAGGCAATCACTAAGCACACTGATGCCCCCTGCTGGAACTCCTTGAACCACGAGGGATAAATGATGGTCAACAACTAGTTTCTATCTTTCATGCTTTGGCCTGATGTTACGTATCTGAAAGTGTGGCTTCAGTAAGGGATATCAGAGATATATAATGTATCAGCAATAATAATGGATTGAAAGCAAAACCACAAAAGCAATCAAGGCATTTCAATGATCTGCTTGTAAATCAATAAATAGGGATGCTTCCACAATAAATTCTGGGCTTTTAGTCTGTTCTCTTCCCACTTAGTAGGGCAGGCCACATCAGTTGTGAATATGCAAAAACAGACTTGAATTTTAAATTTGAAAAAGAACAAGGGAACAGAAAGACCCCTTTAAAAGCCTTGACTTAACAAAGAAAAAAACAGTCTTTGTTTTGGGTAAATTCAATCAAATCAGGTGGGGAAAAAATCTAACAAATGCAGAATAGGTATAGTCAAGAGAGAACAAACCCTACCTTGTATTTCTCTTCCAAATTATTCCCTTCCTTTTTTATTTTTCTCCACATGGAAGGTATGCCTCAATGAGACAAAGGCATCTTTGATCATCCAATTGCCCCTTTTTGAATATTATTTTCTGAAATGAGCAATATAACTCCACAATACCCTGTTTGAGATGCATAGATTTGTCTAGAGCAGGGGTGTCAAACTGGCAGCCCGCTGGCCAGATGCATCACCCGAAGGCCATGCCTACCCCGGATCCACAAAGGCAAAAATGTCACAATACCTCACGATACATCATGTCACATGATCAAGTTTGACACCCATGGTCTAGAGAATCCAAAAATATGCATTTTGATTTAAAACACATCTAAAACAACATCTGATTTATAGAACTCACAGCAGTCCATGTATAAGTGAACAAGATAGCTTGGAAGTGATTTCTATAAAAATATAGTTAGTTTTTGATACCACTTAAACTTCATGAGCCCTCATTAATAGTATGAAGTAGTCTATAAACCAAGTGAAAGCAAATTTCCAAATTTTTTAAGACCCATCTCTTTCAGAATTGACGTTGTTTACCTGAACGTCCCATTTCACCTTGTTGAGAAGACATTCTGATGACTGGGTTACTTCTCTCTCCATTTGCGGAGGCTGAGTGTCAATCTTCTCCCTCCTTAGCTGGATACGCCCACTTCCTGCTTCCTCTCCTCAGTCTTTTCATGAAGAAAGGTGCTCCAAAGGCGAAAGGAACCGCCAACATACCGAGGAGACAGCTATGGAGGGAGACACAAGCAAAACACCCCACCCAAACCAGGAGAGGCAAAACAATGGGCGGGACAGAATGTCTTCTCAACAAGGTGAAATGGGACGTTCAGGTAAACAACGTCAAATTTCCACCTTGTTGCTCAGACATTCTGATGACTGGGACATACCAAAGCGAAACAAACGGGAGGGAAGACAGCCTAGTCCTGGTTCTGGTGGGAAATTACTGACTGCAAACTCTCCTGCCAAGGCAGCATCCGCCGACGCGAAAGCATCAAGGCGGGAATGACGAACAAAGGAAGACAGGGAAGACCACATGGCAGCCCTGCAACTATCATCCACGGAAGCCTGAGTTGCCCAGGCGGCCGAAGTGGCCGCGCTGCGAGTCGAGTGGGGCAGAATCCCCCCAGGGACCTGCCTACCCGTCATCTCATAGGCCTTCAAAATGCCGGCCTTGAGCCACCTCCCCACTGTAGCTGATGAAACCTTCTGACCCAGAGAAGAGGGAAGAAATGAGACCAGCAAGGCCTCGGTCCTACGAAGGATGCCGTCCTCTTAATGTAGAGGCGCAAGGCCCGACGTACGTCCAGTGTGTGCCAGCGTCGTTCAGACGGGTTCCGAGGGTCAGGACAGAAATCCGGAAGGACAATTTCCTGAGCACTGTGAAAGGGATATTGACATTGGGCAAAAAGGCAGGTTGTAGACGAAGAATAACACGATCTCTTCGAAAAATGCAGAGATCACTCCTAATGGACAATGCCGCGATCACAGAAACTCGCCAGGCCGACGTGATGGCCAGAAGAAGACCATTTTGAATACCAAATAACGAAACTCCACGGAGACCAGAGGCTCAAAGGGAGAGTCAGCCAAGGCCTGAAGAACCAGAGATAGGTCCGACATAGAAAAAACGACGAATCCGAAGAGGGCGTAAGTTCCGAACCCTCGGAGAAAGGACTGGACACCCGGGTCCTGAGACAAAGGTTGAAGAGCGTCCCCAGAGATCACCGTAGCTAGTGTCGCCGCATAACCTCCGAGAGTCGTTGGAGGCAGACCTTTGGCAAATCCAGGAGAAGGAAAACTGAGAACATCTGGAACGGATGCAGACGTAGGATCAACGAGGTGAGGTACGCACCAACGGTGAAGCATTCCAAGGGACATGATAGATACATACTGTGGACAAACGGTGAGCAGCCTGAAAGATAGAGATGACATCTGCGGCGAAAATGCGGCGCAGCAGCGGCACCCTGTCAAATGCCACACGGAGAAACGGAGCCTCTTTATCCTGAATCTGGGTGCCGAACCTCGCCTCGAAGAAGGACCACCTGCTCTTGTGGAATCCTCCACGGCGCCGCTATGGAAGTGCCCGGAGATCCGCGAACCAATCCCGGCGAGGCCAGAATGGGGCCAAGAGGAGAACCTCTGCCGTCCATCTGATCAACTTCTGAATCACCTTGGTTAACTCAGGAAGCGAAGAACGCGTACAGCAGACCTCCTGGCCAAGGTGACCGGAGCGCGTTGTGGGCTCCTACTGACAAGGAAGGGAGCGGAAAAGGAATCGGGGCAACTGGGCAAAGCGGTCCGAAGCGAACAGATCCACCAGAGGACGGCCAAACCTCCTCGAAGAACCTGGAAAGGAGAAGATCCAGTTGCCAGAGGCCCGGTCCAGTAAATCCCTGCTGAGCCAGTCCCCCTGTCGGAAGATCGCGCCGGATATGTGTGCTGCTGTCAGGAACAGGACAAGATCCGCCGCCCAAAGAACAAACGCTCCGCCTCCAACAACAGGACCCAGGACCGGGTCCCCCCTTGCCTGATGATAAGTGCCGAGGTCGCCATGTTCTCTGTTAAGACGAGAATGTGACGATTGGCCACCGGAGACGAAAGGTGAACCAGAGACAGACTGACTGTTTCAAGTTCTAGCCAAATTAAGTTGAATCTCTGCTCCTGAGCGAACCACAACCCTTGGACTGGTTGATCGAGAAGAAGGGCTCCCTAACCCCAGAGACTCGCGTCTGCCGTGGGAACTAGACGGTCAAGTTCTGAAAGGGAGGACCCTTGTCGGAGAGCAGGCGACAGCCACCCATGAAAGCCAGTCTCGCCGATGCAGGAACTGCCACTCTCGGCAGAGACTCCCCCCATCCCTGTCTCTGAAAGGGAAAGAGGAGCCATAGAAGACAACGTAGAGGTAAGCGGGCCCAAGGCACGATTTCAATGCCGGAAAGCAAATTGCCTAACAGCTGCGACAAATGAATAGCGAGACTCTCTCCTGATGTAGCAACTGGGAACCAGGTGGCGAATGTCGTTTTGTCGCTCGGGTGAAAGGCAAACCCGACACTGAGCCGAGTCGATCAGAGCTCCGAGATGGATAATGTGTCTCAGGGGAACTAGATGAGATGTCTCTATGTTCAGAATAAATCCGTGGTCCGGGAACCCATGACGAACTACCTGCCTGTCGAGGGCCGCCTGAGACGGGAAGAACCAGAATCAGGACGTCTTCCAAGTAGCAAGCAAGATGAACTGGGACCTCGCGAAGAGATGGATGACTGAAAAGGTGGGCGGAGTAAGAAGTCCCACTGAAGCCTCGATCCCCCCAAAGGGCTGCCGACCAAAGGAGCAACTCGAGCTTCCTGGTGACGAGACAACGAGGCAAACCGTTTACTTATCTCAGTTCCCAACAAGAACGGAATCTAGAGAGGCCCCCAAACAAGGCGGAACCCGTGTAAGGCGTCGCGGCAAGACGCCCTTTGGACTTTTAATCAGCCTTCCAATTACGCAGCCACAGGAGGCGTCTAGACGTGACCGAAGATGCCATGGCTCTAAAAGCGAATCTTGCTGCCTCCAAGGATGCAACTGCGGAATACTCCGCCACCGCAATCAGGTTCGCCAGATCTAGCTGTATCCGGGCATCCACCGGAAACAGTCTGTCTCTCAGCTAACGCAGCCTCACCAAGGAGGCGCAAGTGAAAAGGGAAGAAGAGGAGAAGCCTGAAGAGCCCAGGCAGCCACCTGGTGAGTTTTGCGGAAGGACCTTTCCGCTCTCTCGACTTTGAACCTAAGACCCTCTACGGCCTTACCACAAGAATCACTGACGAAGTAAAACTGGCGACTGGGTCGCCGACTGCAGGCAATTGGAGAAAGGCATCCAGTTCCAGAGAGGAACCATACAGACGGCGATCAAGGGCATTCGGACCCGACAACGAAGCTGGATGTTCCCAGGCTTCTGGAGTATCTGAGAAAAAAAGCACCAGACAAGGGATGAAATCATGATCAGGTATCTGCACGCAGAACAAGCCTGAAGAAAGAAAGCTGTTGACACTGGGAGGAAGACTTAGTCAAAGACGAATTCACATTCATCGCCCACCGTGGCTGTGCGTAAAAGAATGTAAACAACGATGGCGTGAAGAGGCCCGGAAAACAGGAGCCTCCTGCATCACTGCCTCATCCTCAGGCAATGTAACAGCCTCCCACAATTCCTCTTCGTGGGTAGGCTCAGGTGCCAAATCACAAACAGCAGTAGAAAGATGCCTAGAAGAACTAGGCATGCAACCTTGGGCGAACGTGGCACACTCTGGAGGTGACAAACAACCTGTCTGTTGAAGACCAGCTTGGAATATGAAACAATGCCTGAGACATCATGGTGTTAAAAGCTGAGAATTGGCCAGAAATACCCCTCCCCATCCAAGCGGAGCCCGCTGTAGAGGGAGGAAGGTAGCCCCTGGAGCAGGACTACTCCTGCAAAAAGCCAGGCTATCGACGCTAGCAGAGCGTGACCTCATAGACAAATTAACTGGGGCAACTGAGACCAAAACCAGCCCTTGTTGCCCCACCTGGGGTGCCCCATGAAGGCCGCCAGAGATGCCATCTCGAGGGCAAATCTTACAGCGCCTGAATGACCTCCCCCCCAGGGAAACTGGTCCTGCTCCTGCACTGAACTGGAGTGCTTTTGCGCTTTGGAGAACAGTTTCTCCAGGACAGCGTGTCTGCAAAAAGCATCTCTATCCTGAGCAGCTAGCGCCTTAGAAGCCTTGGTGGTCTTGGCCTTTATACCCCTTGCAGCCCTGGTGGTAAGAGCAGGAGGGGGGAAAGAAATCTGCTCCAAATCAGAGGCAAGTTCTACCTCTGCCATAGCAAAAAAGGGGTCCTCAATTTTGAGAATTAATAATAAGAGTATATTACAAAAAGTCCCCTTCCTTCCTGATTCCTTGGTAAACAATGTTTTTTTTTTATAAATATATATATATATATATATATATATAATAGAATTAATCAATTGAAACAGTAAATAACCAGTAATTACTGGATTTTTTTTTAAACAATGAATTGTAATCAATAAACAATAAATGCAATGAATTACTTCTGAATCCAAGTAAAAATCAATTAAAATTCACTTCCCTTTTTGAAGTAGCAGATCCACCGAAGGCAAGCGAGGTGTTAATGGACAGCGTCCAGCACCCGCAGGGCCGCAGACAGCCTTGGAAACCTAAGCCCAGGCTGCCGCTCCAGGCCCGAAATTCAATGGCGGCAAACAAGCGCATCCAGCTGAGGATTTTGGCGCCAAATTCATCCGTTTCATCCAATGCTCTGCAGCACCCACGGCTGCGGTTTGAGCAATAAGGCAATGCCGCTGCTCAATTTTCAAAGGCCAGCCGGCTCAGATCGCCGCAAAACAGCTGAGGGGAACTGCGAGAAGAACAAAAAGCGGCTAAATAGCTCAGGAAAAGCCGCGGCGGCGCTGAGCAATGGCGGCAGGCAGCGGGGGATGGAATCAAACCACAGTGCGGCTGAGGACCACCCCCGCAGCGTTCGGAGCACCGAAACGCTAAACAAGACAAAAACTCCAAAACTCACAGTCCCCAGCAAGAATCCAATAAAAAAGGGCAAAAAACAGCAATGTAGAAATATATTAAAAGGTAAAGTTTGTAGCCAAACGGACACTCAAGCCTTCACAGCACGGCTGAGTGAAAAGACTGAGGAGAGGAAGCAGGAAGTGGGCGTATCCAGCTAAGGAGGGAGAAGATTGACACTCAGCCTCCGCAAATGGAGAGAGAAGTAACCCAGTCATCAGAATGTCTGAGCAACAAGGTGGAAATCGTTGATCTGCATTTTCTTCATTCTTCCTAATATGGATTAAATTAATGTTCCAACAAGCTCTCCCTATGTTTGTGGGTGGGTGATTTCCCAATACAGATAGTCCTTGGACTATCGTTTAGTGACCATTCGAAGTTACAATGGCACTGAAAAAAGTGTCATGACAATTTTTCACACTTATGACTGTTGCAGCATCCCCATGGTCACATGATTTACATTCAGATGCTTGACAAATGGTTCGTATTTATAACAGTTACAGTATCCTGGAGTCATGTGATAATCTTTTGTGACTTTCTGACAAGCAAAGTCAATGGAGAAACCAGATTCACTTAACAAACGTGTTACTGATTTAACAACTACAGTGATGTGGCAAGAGAAGTTATAAAATGGGGCATGTAAAGTTGTAAAATGGGACAGAACTCACTTAACAAATTTTTCACTTAACAACATGAATCCTGATCTCAATTGTGGTTGTAAGTCAAGGATTACCTATAGTGGGACAACTACCATAAACCGCATTCTACCACCCAACTCTTAACTAGCATTTCATTCAATGAAATGGAACAGACCTGGAATGCAGTTTTGTTGGTGTACTACTCTCACAAGGTTTACTGTCAGGCAATGCTACTAGAATTCACTTCACAGCTCTTACTAGAATTTTGCTTTCTGTAATGCTGTTCTTATACTATGGTAAACAAAAAAAAATTCTGCAGCCTATTGAGAACAGTATTATCTAAACAACCAGACAAATGTACATGTGGATCAATCAATTAATACATGAGGATATTGTGTACAGAGAAGGAAGAAACATATTTTCTTCCTCTGCCATGAAGGAAGGAAAGTTATTTTTTAAATACTAGAAAATCTCTATCCTGTGACTGGCCAGTTTCAAAAAAGAAAGAGTAAATAATGACTTGCTGGTATTCTCTGCATCTAATGGCTACCTTGGACTGAGTAATGACTAACAGATGCTGCTCTCTCATGTTCCAAATTAATAAGCAAAGAAAGAACACAATGTTGAAATTATTGGGAATCTGCAGATGATGAAGACAATAGAGGAATTGTGGGTGCATTGAAAATATTTTGCAAATTGAAAGCCTCACAGTATAACTTCAAGATGATAGACTCACTCAACTCTCATTTTGAGCATAGTAGTTTGTGATTCTTGGGACTGGAGCAACAGTATGATGTATTTAGAAACTGCAAGGGATTTCATAGAAAAGTCAAGAATTAATTGATTGAGTGTCATCAAATGATTGTTAATACTTAGTGACTACATACACATGCTCACATTTTGCTTGAGGAAAAGCATGCCAAGAAATAAAGAATCCAGATAAAAATGCCTCAGATATTAGTCCACTGTGTTAAGGAAAAAAATAGGTAAATGAGCAGAAGAAACTTAACACTGCAGCAAACTATACATTTTCACCTACCTACCTACCTACCTACCTACCTCACATATCTCATCATAAAATGACTTTTGCAGCAAACAACAAAAAATATTAATAACAAATATTAAAACATTTAAAAATTATAAAAGTTAAATAGGAATAATAAATGGATGTATGTTAATAGTAATGGAGCCACCTCATTAATTCACCTACCTCCTGAGATCCACACATCTGTTGGCATAACCATGTCTTGAGGGAGCTTTAGAAGCTAAGAATGATAAGGCTATCCTCTCCAGAGGTGCAGGTTGGGAAGGAAATTCCACAGGATGGGAACCACACAGAAAAGGCCTGCCACTTAGGATCTGCCAAATGTCAGTTCCTAGACAATGGAACTGTGAGATCCGGTCGGACAGGGAGATTAAATTGTGGAAAGGTAATCCCACAAGTAACCCAATCCCATGCCATATAGGGCTTTAAAGGTCAATACCAGCACCTTCAATTGGAACTTGTATACATAACATATCCAAATTAATTTTAGTGGTTCTCCTCAGATGCAATAGAGGAATAGAAACACAATAGCAAAACCAATTTTGAAGGGCCCAGATGATATAGTATCATTTGGTTTATATAGTGTGTGTGTGTATATATATGTGTGTGTGTGTGTGTGTGTGTGTGTGTGTGTGTGTGTGTATAATTTCTTACTTAGTTCATCATTATCTAATTCCATAAAATAAAAATGTTTATTCCTATTCCCTAGCTAATGAAGGAAAACAAGTTTAATTTACATAAGTTTAACTAGTTTAATCGACATAAGATGCGATTCCATCTATCTGAGGTGGAAAATATAGGCTGCCAGATCATATCTGGCTCTTAAATCCCATTTTCTGCATTTCTCCTTATTTCAACATATAAATATTTCTCTATCAGCAGATTTTTATTTTTTTAAATCATGGATAAAAACGAGTTGACAACAAGAACTTGTGCCTGTGATTTTATGTATGTTACTGAGGCATAACTTCCAGTTTGTCTTACCGTTGCTGCCTTTACTTCCTAGTGAAATTAAGATCTGTAGTTTAGCAACTTCTGAATTCTAACTCCAAAACATCAGTTATCTAGCTCTACCCATCTTATTCTTGCATTTTGTCTGTCAGCCTGGAATTCCTTTAAATGAGCAAACAAATAAGAAGGAATTCACATAGAATAGAATAGAATTCTTTATTGGCCAAGTGTGATTGGACACACAAGGAGAGTCACAAAAGGTGAAAACAATGTATTTGTTTTATATATTTTTCTCTAATAATTGAACAAAGTTCTTTTCAGAACAATTGCTAATTGTAATGATTTTGTGGGTAAAAACAAGGAGTTAGATTGTGTAATACATCATTTTACCACACGATGGAGATAGTGACTCAAAAAATCTTAGACGTTTAAAGTAAGTCTGGTTTAAACCATTCAGGGAGAATCATATTGCCCTGAATCCATTCATGTACTTCCTGTTCAATCTGTGTTAATTTCATGAAATGAGAATGGCAAAATCTAACAGGTACTGAGCTAAATGAACAGTATCTGGAATGTATTTGAATATAATATCAGACCAACAGCCCGAACACTGTATCTATTGGGCAGTGGTGGGTTGTTACCGGTTCGCTCCGGTTTGGGCAAACCGGTAGCAGCGACGGCGGTAGGTCTGCCCACCCACCATCAAATACAATCTGTGCATGTGCAGAAGCTTCTGCGCATGCGCAGACAGGGCATGCGAGCGTGCGAGTGAACCGGTAGCAAAGGTAAGTGAAACCCACCCCTGCTATTGGCAATAAGAGGAGATTAAAAAGAAGAGAACAATGGCTAACTAAATGCAACTGTCCTCAGAAATTCTGCTGTTTTTCATTTGCTTCTCTTTAATTTGCAGTGACCCCTTATAATAGAGGAAATAATTATAACTGCTTTTATTTCCATCTCTCCTTGTTTTTCCTTTCATCTGCTAAAATCCTAGGTTTACTTTTACCCTAGAACTTTATAGTATAAAATGCTATTCACATTGGCAAATGTGTGAATGGTGGGCCTTTTACTTGTCCATAGACTGACTCTCATTTTCTCTTATTCCCTACAAATATATATCCCAATTTCTCAAAGTTCCATAATTCGTTATCATCAATCTATGGTTCCCTAATGCCTGGTTTATCACCAATTTTGCAACCAAAATCCATTGCAATGATCTTAACCATTCTTATTTTAAGTCAAAGAGTATTATAATGTATTAATCATAATTACTTGTAGACACTGTTGTTTTGAGAGATGTGATGCAACAGGTATCGATTTACTTTGGTAGTTAGTTAGGATTGTGTTATGGCATGAATAATTCAGGGGGAAAACCAGGTTCAGAACAGATGGTTGGTTAGAATTACATCTGACAAATATAAGAATCTGTTAGCTTAGCATCAGAACCTGTTTGAATGCCAGTATCTTGTAACATCTGAAATAATATGGAACAAAGGTGAACTTCTGGACATTGTGGAATTCAATTCTCACACAACGGGGTAACCAAATGATACTTATTATACTGCCAATTAATTCTTTTCCATTAGGAAACAGAATGATTTCTCATCTTTCTCCTGATTATTGACAGTAGATTCTGAAAAATGGGAATCACCAAGGTTGTTCATCTGTTCTTAAAGAGGAAATTATATATATATTTTTCATTGCACAAAATATACACTGTTCAACACTAATAGTGCCTTTTGTTTATGTTTGGCTTTAATCATGGAATATTATAAAGGTGATACAAAATAATTTTCTGGTTTATTTGGATCACTTGGATATAAAATGTCAGTATCTACACTAACCAAGCAATACAAGGCTATACAACAAGAAAATGGGGGAAAAACCACTTGATTACAGGTAGTCTTTGTTTAATAACTGTCTCATTTAACAACCATTCAAAGTTATGACGATGATAAAAAATCTATAACTATAAAACCAATCCTTGCATTTAATGACTTATCAGATCTGTAAAGCAAAAGTTGAAGTAAAATCATAAGCACAGTTGCAATTTTACCTAGCAACTGTCTTGCTTAATGACCACATTACCAACCTCAATGGAGGTCGCTAAATGAGAACTACTTGTAATAAAGAATTAATTACAATAAAAAACAAAGGTTTTCAGGAAATAAAGATTTTATATGCTTCCAGAACAGTCTTTGCAAAGACTATTCCAAATACATTTGGAGACACTCAAGTTTGATTCAACAATTCAAACTGTCTTAATAATTCAGTTTGAAAAAATCAATTAAATGATTTGATTGAATCATCTTCAAACTGAATCCTTGCACACCTCTAGTGTCTATCTTTCTCAGAGAATTCAAAAACAGAAAGGTAGACAATGCTTTTTGCAGTGCCTTTGAATTCCATGACAGGGATGGGTTGAAAAGAAGGCAAGCCAAAACAAAGAAGTAGTTAGTGTCAGAACAGTTCCATGTGTAATAAAAGTATTATCATACAATTTAATAAATAAATAGAAACTACAAAACAAGAGAAATATGATTAATAACAAGTGATGGTTTTTCTGAAGACTACTGATCCACTATCATTTCTCTTCACCAAATATTTTGATCTTCAGAGTAAATAGATGGGTATAATTTGTATTATATTTCAGGCGGTAATTAATATTGTTGTGACATTTTTTCCTATCATATTTCTAATACTATTTTCTGGATTCATAAGCCATTTCAGTAGGAGGAATGTCCAGACCAGTTCTTGCTATTTTAGATGCAATTGATCTTGTCAATTGTTACAAGAAAATGATTGTAATTGCTCATCAAGAACAATTCAACATTATAACACCCATACTACCAGTATGAGCTTGCCTGTCTCTTGCACAATTTCTGTAGGAATTTCTCCTATGTATAATTTCTGAAGAACTTTCCCCTGTGCATCACCAATTCACATGAATGAGTTGCTAGGCAAAAGGAAGTAGCATGTCATCACAGGCTTACAAGCAGAGTAGTTGCACTTTGAATGTTTCATTAGTGACTCAATAACACTTGAGAACTGAACTTGAAACCATGGGGAGACAATGAAGTTTGCCACACTACGAAGCTTTCCAATCTGCTCATCGTACTTAACATATTTGAAAAAGAAAACATAATTTCTCCATAATACATATTACCATTTATAGCTCTCAAAATTTTGAGTATGATGTATTCTACTCACTTGTGGGTCCAGAGCTTCTGAGGCATAGCATTAAACAAACATTATTCAATTTAAACTAGTCAGAATCTGAGCAAAGGTATGGGATGGAAATTTGCAGGTTGATAATGGTACTTCTGAAAACAACCAAACTAAAAAAATGACTTCCAAACCACTAGAAGTTCTATTCTATTCTGCCTTGATCGATCCCATCCATAGCATCTCAATAGAGGAATCAATTATCTAGAGGAATGATGGGCTTTATTTAACTGGATGTTTTCAACTAAAAGCTAGTGACCGATCAGTCTGGAATGCTTTAATTTGAATTCACGTACTGAGAAGTGGATTCAATTCAGTGGCCTAAACACCTTTCTCCAGCTCTGATTCTATGATTTACGGTTCTATAATTCTTTCAAATTGTCCAGTTGAAGTGAAGGAAATAAGTTTCTAGTATTCCCTTTCATACCGACATGCATGCATACATACATACATACATATTTGCCTGTATATTTGTGAGATCTGTCTGGTGATAAGCAAAACATTCCTTCTCTAATAGGTGGCAAAGGAAGGTCATTTTTTTAAAAAACAGCAGTTTTATAGCAAAATCATTTTGTTCCTTCATGATACCAGATCAGCACTGATAAGATCGTTCAGTTGCTGGGCTTCTTTTACTTATAACATTCTTACAATGTTATAAGTAACATTTTATTTGTAACTCTGCAAGCATCATGCTCGGAAAATAATAAATAAAATGTTTGGCTTAGAGGGTTGCTAAACAACCTGGCAGCACAGAAACCTGTATAGATGGCATTCAGGTGAGCCTTGTGCAAGATATTATGTCAGCAACTCTTAAAGGTACAGCATGGCAATATGCCAAATGGGAGTGGGGTGCCAAAGTATTTGCATTCAATATTTTTTTCCTAAATGTGTTGAATAACCCAGGAAGAGATTGATGATGGATAGACCATACAGGGTTTTTTTTTTTTCCAAAAGAAAAACAAGCACAAACACTGTGTAAACTCACTCATCTCAGACCTTTTGAAATGGATGGGTGTGCACACCTATAAGCAGTAAGAGGAAACTGGCACCCGGAATTGCTCATAAGATGTTCCTTTTGTAAATGACAAGAATGTATTCAGAAACAACTTAGTCATGTTATTTTTACCGGAAAAATATGGAAGCCATAGAAGCCATTAAAGAAGCCACGAGAAAGAATAAGCAAACCACAGGTTTTTACTTTTTCTCTTGAAGTATAATTTAATAACCAAAAGGTCACAACTTGGTAAGAAGATTAAATGTAAAGCAAGAGAAATCTGAAATTTCAATGGTGGTACGACAAAGTTTACAAAATAATTACCATCAAATGAATCATATTCAATCACACTTCTCTTTACTGAAAGGACATACAAAAGAGTTTCTGTTTTTCTGACTTAATATATGGATATTACATGAGTGATCAGATGATCCAAATGTTCTTTTCTTTGTTGCTTGTAAGTTTGGCTTTGTTAAACTTGTTGCAACAAAAACTATGCCAACAGGCTCTCTTTCTTTCTTACGATTTTATTCTTTTGCTTCACCAACATTTTCCATTTAAATTTCATTTTGCTCAACAAATTTCATTTAATTAAAAAAAATCTAATTTTCATGATTATATATAAAGACCAAATGACTATGCCTACTTTTGAGATTTGGCCATTTGATCTTAGGATACTACTTGGGTATCAAGCTACTTTCTGTTCATTATTTAAATATGTTTGGATTGATATTTTAAAGGTATATTGTTATTGAGAATGATTTAAAAACTCAAAGTATTGTGTAGGTCAAGGTTACTTAATGTGTTAGATAAGAGAGAAAAAAATAAGGATAGAATATATCCAAAATATGTGGCAACTAAGCCTATTTATTCCTCAAAAGGCGAACTGAACAGTTTTATATTTTCAAAATATTTCATGTGATATGTAAATGGAAAACACAAACATATTAACAACTCATTTGATCATAAAAATAATTTTACCATCCTCTCCAAAATATACTATTTACTACAATTTATTGATAAAATGTGTTGAGCACTGATTTCAAAAGGAACTTCTATTGTATTTGCTAAATGAATAACTGCCAAACTAAAAAGGAATGGATATCAAACTTTCAACAACCTCTAAATGAGTTACAAGAAAATTTTAAATTAACTATATTCTTCAGTTTTTGTTATTTCAGAAATAAGACTTAATTCCCATGCAAACATCTATGTGAATAAGTGATAACTGCTCAGTGGCACCTTTGAGTACATAGATATGAAATTGTGTTATGAGTTCTATTTTTTTAAAGAAGTATTGTCTAAGATTCCTTGTCAGTTTTTTTAATTCAATCATAACTTTATCTAAGTAGCAGAAATTGAACATTCAATACAAATTTGCTATTTAGAAATGAAACACGTTTCAAGATCATAGCAAAAGATTTTATATTATTAAGTTGATGATAAAAGAGAGCCTGCACATATCTTTCTTTGTTTCATTACTACATAGGATTCTATCTATCTATCTATCTATCTATCTATCTATCTATCTATCTATCTATCATCTATCTCATCTATATCAACACATGTCAGTAGATTTACTTACATGAGAGTTAAGGCATGTAGTTCTCCTTCTTTAAAAGAATAACTGCGAAATACTCAGCTGTTTAGCTTATCTATACAAAGTGTCTTTGTATTTGTTTAAAGTTGGAACTGGGCTGTACATCTCAGCACACAGAAAACAATGCATTTTTACATGCAATGTCTCTTACTCCCACTGGTACTTGGAATGAGAGACAGATTGGAATAAAACATCATCTGCACCAGTGACAACAGCTGAATAAAAGAGTAGGAGCTTTGGTCTATCAGGAATTATAGAAAGGTACCTCAGAGAGTAAACACAATAAAATTGACATATCAGAAAATTTAAAATGAGGGTAAGGAATATAAAATTATTTGATGCAAAATGAAAAATTATTAACTGCAAAAAGAGCAGTTTATATCTCCTTAAATCTCTACCTTCTTTGTACCAACCACTACATTTAGGGAGTTGCATTTTTTTTTCATGAAGGGCACTGACGAATATGATACTTCCCACTAGATGTCAGAAGTGGTACAGTCCAAAGTTCACATTTAATCCTTTAGAAGCAGTAGTATCAACGTCACAGTAATCAAAACTGCAGAGTTTGCTTTTTAGTCTGACTATGTCTGGAATAGATGTTAAGACTCATCCATGTTCTTTTTTTAATGATTTCTGTGATCAGATACAGTCAGGTGTCTTTCTCTTATATCACTATTAATTGCCTATCTATGCTCACTCAAATGTGGCTACAACGCTGTCATTAACAACTTCAAGTAACACCAATGTAGGATCTGATTTCAGAATGGAAGGGAGTGGGGAAGCAAGAATAATCTTATACTATATATTTTGCAGTCTAGCTTTGAAGGACAACTCCCATCCCATATCAAAAATAGGTTCTACCATTCTAAAAAAAACCAAGCAAGTTTTGGTTTGGGCATGATAGAAGAGTTGTCCACATACTATTTAAGGAATGTCTTGTAATCTTTTTTTAGCTGATAGAGATACTGTGCTTTTCTTTCTGAAGTCACATAATATGCCAGACATTCATGAATGTTTTAATGCATATAAATTTGGATTTTTTTAAATAAAGGCATGGCATACCACCAGTCAGCAAAAAACCCTAGATAGAAACATAATGGAAGCCTATAACTTAAAGTAAATGATTTAGTGCTACTCCAAGTTATTGTGTCATCTGACACTATGTCTGAATACTTCTTTCTCTCTCTTGGACTAATATTTTTTAACGTTTATTCCAACAGTAACTTTTGCATTCATTTATTCTTTCACCTTTATGACAAGGCTAATGCTGTAGAAACTTGCTGGTAAAGTAAAAAATAATGCTTGTATCTACATAACTTTATATATGCACAACACCTCATTTCTATTATTTCATAATATTAACAGATTTCAAATTGGAATTTATCCCCAAGGAATCTTGTCTACTGGAACTGTTACCAATTCATTCTTCTCAGTTCCCCTGTTGCTGAAAAATGTTAATGGTCCATTTGCACTCTACCATGTCCTAAAGGACAAAAGGAAAGACTATTGGACTGACTTTGTTCATCTATCCCTTTCCCTTCCTCTTCTATAGAAGTAAAATTTGATACAGAATGTTTTCTGAGCACTGTAAATAATTCTTGTTCCCTACCAGTAGATATTTTTTTTAAAAAAAATCTAGTGTCTTGTTGTCACAAAACAACAGGAAATTGTTTTGTTTTTTTCTTTTTTGTATGTTACTTGATTCAGTAACCTATAACCTACACAGAACAATCATATTCTCAATTTGCTATATTTGTCTTTCTTGCTAGGCCTTTTGGCAAGGAGATGCCAAACGAAAAATAAGCAGGCTGAACAAATCTAGCAGTGTTTGCAGAATGAGCTGGTAGTTGTATATTTATAGGAAGAAATCCATAAATCACTCACTATCTTAGATGAATTAGGAATTGGTGGTAGATAGGAAAAAAACCATGGGCAAAGAAGAATCTTCTTCTCAATAGCTTTTAGCATTTAGGAAGAAGGCATATGAGCGAGACAAAAATTAAGCTTTTTAGGCTTAATTTTAGGCTTTATCTGTGCATCCAATATGTTATGTTCTGCTGTGTAACACTGCTAAGGAAGAAAAAGAGGCAGACTATGAATCTTGAAGATAATAAGGATGATCTTTAGAAGTCAAAGAAATCATAACTGTCTATACTATTAATGTAAATATTATTTCACATTTTCACCATTAGTATTAGACACTCTATACAGTTAGTCCTCGGTTATGACCACATATGAGAGCAGAGTTTACATTGTAAGATGTTGCAATCATAAGTCAAGTTGATCCTGACTTCATAACAGTTTTTACAGCAGTTGTTAAGTCAATCATGTGATTGTTAATAAACCTGAATTTTCCCAATGGGCTTTTTTGCTAGAAATCAGAAAAAAATGTCATAAACAGTGATTGTGTGACCATGGGATGCTGCTACCTGTTGTAAATGCGAGTCAGTTGCCAAATTCCTGAATTACAATCACATGATGGTGCGATAGTCGTAAGTGTAAGTACAGGTCGTAAGTTACTTTTTTCCAAGGCTGTTGTAACTTTGAACCATCATTAAATGAATGGTTATAAGTCAAGGACTATCTATAGTAGTGTATAATACAGAGAGCAAATTGGTCTAGTGGTTAAGGCACCAGGCTAGATGAAAGTGAGCTGAGTGATCTTGGGCAGTCACTCTCTTTCAGCCCAACTCACTTCACAGGGCTGTTGTAGAGAAAATAGAGGAGGAAGATGTGTGGGATATGCCTTGAGCTTTTTGTAAAAATAATAAAGGCAGGATATAAATAAATAAAATATACTTCATGCACTTTCTTTCAAATTGCGTTCACATTGTGCCTGCTATTACTTTTCTGGGTTGCCTAGAAACAAAGCACATCTTGTTTTCTGACAAATTAAGAAGTAACTCTCTGGGAGAGTCTATCAAAGGAAACATAATGCTTTAGAGTAAAATGGGATAATTTCCTTTGAAACTTTCAACTGAAAGGCCCAGCTCTTGACTCAATATATTTGTAAAGTCTCACCTTTTCTTACCGACATCATCATTAGGTTTGCAATTTTGAAAACCACCAGGTATCTCATGTAAACTGAGCCTTGAATGATGCAAAAGGTGTTAATTTTCATACATCAGGCTAAGGCCACAATTTTCAAACCTCTCCTTGCTGCTATTCAGAGATGGGCTGGAAGCCAACTCTGTGCTGCTAAATTTGTTTTCCTATTTAAAGTATTAATAACCCTTTAATTTCTAAATGCAGGCACTGTTGGGGTTGCACTTCCATGTCATGTCATTGGGAGTTATTAGGTATTTAATTCCTATGCCCACAAATCCATATGGACATCATTAAACACATATAGTACAGCATTAAACCTCTGCCCCACAAAGACCTTTACAAAAATAGTAATTCCCAACCCCCATTCGAGGTCATGGGAAAGTGAAAAAGGCAAGGAAGAGAAGTTTATATTGCTTTAATTCCCAGAAGCAAGTCTAATACGCGTTCACTTTTCAACTTCAATACATTTTGAGTTATAGTACGTAAAATTTGAAGATACACCAAAGCCAAATCATATCACCTTTCCCATATTGCCAAAAATAGAAGAAAAGTGACTTGCATGTGAACTAACTAAATATTTAATATATCAGAATGCAGGTTATTGGAATACATACCACTGGGAAAACTCAAATATGTTTTATGTGACAGCTCAATAATATATTTATTAAACATAGTATTCTCTTTGTGTGTTGGGATCTTTGGGTGCCGAGGGCAAGCTACTAGGTGCAGGAGAGCCATAATAGATGGTAGTCCTTGGTTAACAACAGTAATTGAGACCAGAATTTGTAACATGAAGTGATGCTTTCATAAAGTCAGATGTCACATGATCATGCCACTTAACAATAGCAGTTGTAGCAGTCCACAGTTACATCATTAAGTGAAGACTGTGTGTGACACTAAGTGAGGACCTCACTTGATAGCAACTTCCAACTTTCTGCCACCTTCCCCATTGATTTTGCTTGCGGGGGGGAAGCTGGCAGAGAAGGTTGCAAATTATGATCATATAACTGCGGATGCTGCAACAGTCAGAAAGCACATGGATCATAATCATATGCCTGTAGGGACACTGGACCAGCTGGGACTTTCAGGACTGGTTGTATGATTGGTTGTACTACCACTTGTTCAATGGCATTGCAAGTTTGAACAGTTATTAAATGAGCAGTTGTTAAATGGGGACCACTGTCCTACCAGTGTTTACTTTGTATGCGGAGAGAGAAAGAGAGAGAGAAAGAAAGAGAGAGAGAGATTCAAAATTAAAGTCTACAAGCATTTTTTGAAAAATAGTTGGGGGCAGGGCAGAAAAATATTTTCCCATAGAACATAGTTCATATATATCCAAATTTAGCTTAAATATCTCATGAGTGAGAACACAGCATTTGTTCTAACATGAGATCAGCATGCATTGGATATTCCTTCTGTTTTTATTTACTTTCCCATATAAGATGACTTTTGCAAGGGGGTACTATAAATTGAAGATAATCAAATGATTACTGTCCCTGAAATTAGAATAAACGTATTGAAATAGGGTAGAAGATAAGATTAGAGCAAGACTCAAAAAAATATTTTTTTTCCTAACCCAGAAACACCAAAGCATAAGCTTGAAGAAAAGTCTTTATACTTTGCAAGTATCCTAGCCTACTATCCAACAACTCCTTGATATTTCAATCTAGAAGAGCACTTCTACATTAAACTGTCCTCCTAAAGCAGGGGTGTCAAACTTGATTTCATTGAGGCCGCATCAGGGTTGTGTTTGACCTCGTGGGGGCTGGGCGGCGGAGGCAGCTCAAAGTCATACGTGTCAGTGCCTGTGGTAGCCTGAGCACTCTGCCAGTGAAAACAGGCTCCCGAGGTCCATTTTTGGCTGGGATGGCCTCCTGCAACCTTCTGCCAGTGAAAATGGAGCTTGGGAGGAATCCCGAAGAAGTTCTTTGATAATGGAACAAGATCAAATAAATGCAAGAATTATTTATAGCCTACCAACTATTTTGAACAGATGTAGTGTATTCTAAGTCAAATTTCTACAAGATATTAACTTCCAATTAACAGAAAAAATATTTTATAGAATTAACCCAATGACACAGGCTCACACTACCTGAGCCAAAAGCTAATCAATCACTTTTTAGCTATGCACTAACATATATTTGATAAGCACATCAAATGAGAACTCACACACGACGAAAGGAGTTCCTTTTCCTAACCATTTTGTTAACACAATAGTGCTTTCTCTTGCAAAGATGGGTTTGAAGATCTTTTAAACTACCATACTTTCCAATATATTGTTCTTTCCTCCACGTTATATGAGTTCTTCTCTGTCCCAGTAATACAAAAATTATTTGTTTTGGATTTTAACTTTAAGCCTATAATTTTCTTTCAAAGATCAGAACACTAGTAAGTAGTGTTACTTTGCAAGGTTGATGATTTTTCAGACTGTAATTAAAAGCAAATGCGATTGGCCATATGTAATATCCTGCGGTTTGCCACATTGCTTTGAAGCTGACCTTACAGGAAGGTTGCTGAAGCCTTTCAGGGTGTGATACATATCGTAGCTGGCCTTCATTAGTGTAGGGTTAGAACTTCAATGTCATTATATAATTACAACTGAAAATAAATCAGAAGGGCTTGAACCTTGGCACTCTAATTTCAGAGTAGTACCCATGGAACAAATGTAGTTTAGTTAGAAATGCAATCTTAAAAAATGTTATCTATATTGGAATAGACCACATGAGTTCATCACAGATTCCAAATGAGCTCTTATTGAGCACTTCTTAAGATTTCAAAATATTCTACATGAAACAATAGCTACCATTCCTATGCTCACCCTATTCTTTAGTAACTTGAACACATCAGTGATCCATCTGCCTCTTGACCTTCCTTCCCCTTCTTAACTTCTATTGGGGTTGACTGCTTCCCTCACTGTCATGGCCATTCTTTCAATCATCAGCCATCTAAGAACAGTTCCTTCTCTTATATGATCGCACTTTTAATGCAAT
Source organism: Ptyas mucosa (assembly GCA_012654045.1). Lineage (NCBI taxonomy): Eukaryota > Metazoa > Chordata > Lepidosauria > Squamata > Colubridae > Ptyas > Ptyas mucosa. The sequence continues at coordinate 9,502,491 of WNWU01000032.1, read as the reverse complement.
TCCTCTGATAGCTGAACCTTTGTTCTTAAAGGAAGGTCTCGGGTTATCTCTGAAATTTCAATTAAATTAGAAGCCTTGATAATTCAATAAGCTGCCTGTCGTTTTGAGTCAAAACATGAGGTTATTTGATCTGCTGTTTGTATTTCTGAAGACAGAGGGCATCAAAGCCATCAGTGCAGACAGCTTAAAGACAGATGGCGTAGCAGTGATTTTATCAAGCATTTTTCAAGACATTCAGTGCAGACCAAAAGGTAGTTATCTACTATTTGTTTATATAGTTGAGCTTATACAGTGCTCTTTAAAAGAACCTTGACCAATCAATAGACCTTAAGATGTGGTGAAATCACAGACCCCAAACTATCAAGCCAGCATAGCCAATAGCCATACTGTCTGGCTATTTCTGACTATTTACATAGAACCAAACTATTATTTGAAGCAGAGTAAAAGCGGGGATACACAAATTCTGTCCTCCATTACAGATGGAAGCTGGCAGGTGACATTGGGCCAGTCTGAATTGAAAGCAAGTTGAAAACATCCATGAGCCAATCATGTTACATCAGCAAAATAGATTATAATCATAACCTTCAGAGAAGAAGTCTTCCTCTTGGAAAGGTCTGATAGAAACCTTGGTTAATTAATTGTATGAGTTTAAATAATCCATCTATTAACCCAACAGCTTTGCTTACAAATGATTAATACAAACTTTTATTCAAATTACTACATAGTAATTTCAGGTTAATTACCAGTTGCTTAGCAGCCTTTCAAAGTTATGACAGACTTCCCCAGAGCTACTGATGACACATTTTTGAAGTTCCATTAGCAACACCTCCTCCCCCATGGTCACATGATTGTATTTTGGCAAATATTAGAAATAATGTGGCAGCAACCAGAGCTTGAGTCAACTGCAATTTGAACAAAAAAGATATCATAAAGATTACTGTATTTCTCTATATTTATTCATTAATTTACTATCTCTGCATAGTGAATTAAAATAGAAAATATGCATTTTCCATTTTAAAGAGGATATAATGCTCAAGAATTAAGGACATTTTATCTGACTTGTCTCAATATTTTTCTTAGACCATGACATCTTCACTCTTTCTTTGAGTGTTGGGACAAGGATGCTAGGCTATGTTATCCCATAAAGTGGAACATATATTTTTATGCCCCAACTGGTCATAAGTAGCATTCTATTTATAACCACAATTGAACCCAATTTCCATTACTAAGCAAGGCAGTTGTTAAATGAATTGTACCCCCATTTTACGAGCTCCTTTCCACAGTTGTTATGTGAATCACTGCAGTTGCCAAGTGAATCATGCAGTTGTTAAGAAAATCTGAGTTCCCCGTTAACTTTGTAAGAAGCCAGCTCGGAAGGTTACAAATGGTGATCACATGATCCCAGGGCAGTGCAGCTGTCATAAATATATGGCAGTTGCCAAGCGACCAAATTTTGATCATGTGACTTTGGGGACAGTGCAATGGTTATTAAATCAGTCACAAGTTATTTTTTTCAATGGTGTTGTAACTTCAAATGGCCATTAAACAAATGGTTGTAAGTTGAGAACTCCCTGTATTGCAAATCTCTTTTTAGTTGTACCCCATCCAGTGGTGAGATTCAGCCAGTTTGCACCACTTCGGGAGAACCGGTTGTTAACTTTCTGAGCAGTTTGGTGAACTAGTTGTTGGAAGAAATCATTAGAGCAGAGAACCCGTTGTTAAATTACTTGAATCCCATCACTGACGCCATCCTATAAATAAATACAATCTTTTCACTACTTTACATGGTTATTAGGCAAGTACCAAACCAAGGATCCCCCAGAAATAGTCAGGACTGCATTGAGGTGTTACGAACAGGGAAGTTTAGGAAATTTCCATGCATTATTTATTTTCTGAAAACTACAGTAGATAATATACAGTACGTCATTTTTTTTTTTTTTTGGTAAAATCTTTCAGAATTCCCAACAAGAGCAATTTGTAAATTGCTGAAAGCCTGAAGTGTGTACATCTAACTACTAAATGCAATATAGGGATCAGAAGCTCTGTTCTGTCTCTAGAAGGATCTGTATTCTCCTTGTGACTCTTTTTGCTTTGTTTCCAAAATAATAGTTTTTTGTAAATTACTTGTGACACGGATCATAATCAAAGCCTTGCATACCATCTTTGAGCACTAACCCATACAGGAAAAATGATGGCAATTAAAAGTTTATTGTTAACTGGCAGGATTTCCCTCAGGATATAACGAATAATGATTCTGCAAATCACTAAAGCGAAAAAAGTTACTTTGGCCTGCGATGAATCAGAGGGCACATTTCTTTTGAGTTTTCTTCTTGCACAACGAGCACACGTATATTCCTCATTTGTATTTGTCAAATTACAAGCCCATGTCCCTGTGATGTGAAGGGATAAAATAAAATTAGGTACTCTTTCATCGTTTGAATGTGATAAAATGTATTGACCTTTAGCTTCCTTCCTTCCTTACATAGAACAGCAACAGAAATCAACAAAAGCTTACTCTTTAGGAGGGTTTAGGTCCTCTGGTCGGCTCTCAAAAAAACGGTAGACTTCATCACACTGTGAGATGTGAGGAGGAAGCCTTACCAGCGCCTGTTGAAAAGAGAGAGAGATTGAACATACAAGCAGCCTAAGAATAAAAAGATGAGGAACACTTAACTGACACCTGTGGGTAAACCGGACAGAACTGCCCAAAAGCTTTAATAAACAAATGTTTTAATTATTTAATAATTAATATTGATTTGATTTTTAAAATTAGCTATATTAATTTTACATTTTTTTTTACATTTTTGCATATTTTAACATTGTTGAGCTGCTTTATTTAAACAAACAGAAATACCAGAAAATTTCAGCTTATTAACATGGTTACCAAGCAAATTTAGTACTGTCCCCATTTTTCACTGCTGCTTATAATAAACATTATGATACTTTCACAGGCATCATTTAATGGTGGGTACTTCAGTTCTATCATCCTAAGCAGCAGAAAAATTGGTAGGAGATTTTGGGAATTACAGGGTTGCTCCATTTGTGGTGCTTTTAAAAAGGCTGATCAATGACATATCAACGACATATCAACATCACAACTGAATCATTCAAACAAGCAAAAGATATTTTTTATATTTAAACAAGCAATGAAAACAGTAATCTCATTTGTTTTGTAGTTCAAATACTGTCTACTAGAAATGTAAGAAATTAAATGTGTGTGTGTGTACGCACACGTGTGTGCTTGTGAGTCAGTGTTGATTCCTGGCTGCTACTTGGACAAATTCCTATAGTTTTTTTTTAAGCAATATTTCCAAAGTGGTTTGCCACTGAGAGAAAGAGCTGAGAAACTGTGATTGGCCCAAGGTCACCAAGCTGGCTTTATGCCTATAATGAGACTAGAACTTTATTTGTATTTCACTCATTCTTGAAAGGTGCAGAGAAGTTACTCACAGCATATTTTGACTACTTCAGCACAACAAACCGTAGCTTGACAAATGGGAAATGTTATACAAAGCCAAGTATATAAGGTTGAAGAAATACATACAGTCATAGCCTATTCCTAATTTTTCATGAGAGAATCTGAAATGGGTCATCAAAATAAAACCTCTACTTCAACCATTAAGTAGAGCTAATTCAAGAAGAAAAAATATTCATACCATAATATTTCCTAGCGCCTTCTTTGATGGTACCCAACAAATTTCCTCTACAAATGAAACATCTTATATTCTTATATTAATTAGTAATCTAATATGCTATTTATTTATTTATTTATTTATTTATTTATTTATTTATTTAGTCGCATTTCTATGCCGCCCAACTCCCAAGGGACTCTATCCCAAACCATTAATAGACTTTGCTACAAAGAAAAGTGTTGATATAAACTACAACCAAAATCTAAATTGCTTTTTATTTCATGCACAGCAGAAGAGAAAATAAATACACAATATTCATGTTTCAATGAAAAGGTCAATGAAATGCCAAAGAGTGTTTGAAAGAAAAGGGCACCCTTTGCCATTTTATAAAAGGTTATATGATCCCTCTAGGACTTAAGTAGACAGAAGGGAATATGGAGGCCCCTAAACCTTTTTAAAAGTTAATCAAAATCACAGAAATTCATGGAGTAAACATTTTCATTGGTCTACAGTAATACAATTAAACAGACTAATGGAAATATAAAAACAGGCTGCAGATTGTGGCTCAAAGATTGCAGATTACCACAGTTGAGGTACTACATATTCTAAGTAAAGCTACAGAGGAATATGTTATGTTGTAGAGGTTACAAGTCTTGTTATGTAAATTTCAACTTAGAAGGCAGAAAGAAATTGAAGATTATCCCAACCTGATTCTGTTTTGACTGAAAAGTTGACGAAGGGAAATTCTGTTTGTTTTAAAAGTTTCTGCTTTCTTACAGGCTTTTTTTTCTTTTACTTTCCAATCTAGACAAAAACCCTGGAATTCCAAACCATTCTCCCTTTCCAGTACTTCCAGGTACCAATACCCTCACTAGTTTCTAAGATCAGCCAAGGTTGACTAACTACTGCCAACTGCCAATAATTCTTTTTAATCTGCTCTAGAACGAAAAAAGTAGAAACGAATCTTGTGGAAAAGAGGTCAATTAAATATTCAAAAGATAAATGATGCATTGTTAAAGACAGTATCCATTGGTAGCCTGTTATAATTGTGGGAGTTGCTCTAAGTTTGTATGGAAGTCAGTTGCATTCATAATTCATAGTCCATTCATTCCAAAAGACAAATTTAACTCATATATTTTCCCAGTATGTATGATATATAAAAGGATTTATTAAAAAATGAAAACATACTGATTTGAATGATAGATTATGCTGTGCTGTTAAATGCAGGATGTTAAAAGTTTCAATAGTGTGTTTTGGTTAGACTGAAATCTAACTGGACAAAAATTCTGGATGATTTAGAAACTTCTGTGATCCTTATTAGTCAGCCCAGTGCATAATTATTCCCAAATATGCAATTGAGGTGAATGAATGAATAAAGAGATTGTAAAAGGGTAAAAACCAGCAAGCCTTTACTGTTGTTCCTTATGTCACAACTTAAAGTAGTAAATTACACTTTCCAATAAAAAGCCAAATGCTTATTAAACTAGTACTCCCAGATAAGTTTCCTCTTTGAATTTTAACATATATAGCTGTATTGCCAAGTGTACCTAGAAATATTTATCGACATCTGGATTCCTTCATATTCATGTTATTTATTCAACTTGCCACATAAGGAGTATCACCAACTTCAATCTGCGAAAATTTGCACTCTCGGGTGAATAATTAGAGGTTAAGAGTAGCTTCTGGACAAGGTACTAAATGCACTTAACAAGTAATACATCACAAATCCAAATAGTTTTCTCTTATGATAAAATTCTGTGTTATATATGGTCACTTTCACAAGCACTTTCAGATTTAACAGATACATTCAGAAATCCAAACTACTTCATAATTATTTTGCATACTTCATTTTTCAGAAGTTTTGTTGAGATTTCATTCTAGGATGCTATTTGGTTTGAATGATGACATGATAATGATTTTGAAAAAGAGGCTCCACAAATAAAACCAGCGATAAAAAACAGATCCATTCCCATTATTTGATTCCAAATATATGAAATAAATTCATTTAATTACTTAGGGAAGATAGTTGTGAAATAAAAAAATCTTCAAGCAAGCATGAATAGGAGACCTAGTATAAGTCTCTGAGACATTCGTTGGAAGCATAGATGGTTGACTGAGTTCTGTGAGGTTCTCTAGCTTTGATGATACTGGAAAGTTTAAGGACCCTAGAGAAGTCTCTCTCCTAAACCTATATGTGATATTTTTAACCAAAATAGTGCTTGATCTGAATTTATTATTTGTTTCATTGGTCTCCAATTTTTAAATTAATTCTCAAAATCTTTATGTCACCACAGTATGGGACATCATGACTACTATGGCACAGAATGTTCCCAAGGTCTTGGGAAGGCACTTAAGGTTTTATTTTTTCGACAAATCATTTGAAGGATGCTGGTGGAAGGGATGCCTTAGGTAGATGAGATATTGTTTCATTTTCTGTTACTTTATTTGGTTTTGTTTTGACTATATGCCACCCTGAGATTTAGACAATAAGCAATATATTTTTCTATGCATTTTTCACTGTGTTTTAAGACGAAGTGTCACTTACCCTGCAGTATTCATCAATTGGCTTTAATCTCTTCACAGCTACATCTCGAATGTGACTTCTTCGGAATAGGATTTTTCCTGGTGACAAAGAAGACAGAAAGATTAAATACGTATCTTGTTTATATCATGGTCATTCTGAATCACATACAGATGTGTGTAGCAGTAACAGAAATAGTTGCTGCATCTAAGTAGCCATAAATGGGTTTTGCTAAATTTACTTATTCTGAAATTTTAGAGAAGGAAAAGTGCACAATTACTGTATTCATATTTATATCACAACTATTTCTGTAATTGTTTTAATAAACATGATGTTCAAACATAACTTTCATTTACTTGTGTATTATTACACACATTTTGAATTAATAATTGTAATATAATATTTTGTTTAAGAGTACACAGAAACAAACAAACAAACATTCTCACTGATTTATTCACCGGTTCATTATTTCCTTCCACTCCACTCCATTTCCTATCTATAACAAAAGCTATATGTTTCTTTTCAAAGAAATATCATACACACATACATGCATACATACATACATACTCCAAAATGAACAGCAATCTATAAAAACTTGTTTAAAAAACAGACAAACACGTTTCTCTGACATCCTTTAAAGAAGGTAACCAAGTTACCTTTAGCTTGCCATGTTTTTTCAAATCAACATAAATCCATCCCAAATGGATGGAAATTTCTTTTAAATTTATTGACAATATTAGGCTAATGGAGTTAGATCTATTTTTGTGTATTGACAGATGCATATTTCATTCAATAATACTCCAAATTCAGCCATATTCTGAATTTAGCCATCTGCTGAAGAAGACAAAAATACAATATTAAAGAAGCACATTTTCATATTAAAATTAGTATGCACAGACACAAAAGGTAATCCAATGTATGAATACTCAAAGGTTTATCTAACATAGAAAAGGCATGGGAAGTAAAAACCTGCTAAATTATTACTGGAGACTGATAAATGCATAACTACAATGTATTTAAAAGGCATTGATGATTGAGAAGATAGTTAGAGCTTATTACTATGGACATAATCCAATGGTGTCATTTTTATTGTCCTCTGCTTGACAGTTATGATTTGTTATCCCATTTGTATTAAATGGTTGCTCAGAGTTCTGAATTCTGTACACAAAATTGTCAATTTGATAACCACCATCACTATTTTAAAAAGTCTTCATTTGGCTGCTGCAATTTGTAGTTAATTCAGTCTTCCTCTTTAGAGGAGTAAAGTAGAAATATTAAAGCACACTTTAAGGATGTAGAAAAGTAGGTTAATAAGATCTTATGTAGGGTTTACCCCAGTCAGACGAAAAGAGAGGAATAAGAAAGAAGGGATAAAGGACTAAAGTATGAGGGCTGGCAATAACAGTAGGAAAGATAAACAATTAGGTTCTGGACTTAGTATTTTCAATTATACATCATGCATGCATATAACAATTCTGCAAACCCTATTAAGCTTTAAATATAATGTATACAACCAATATGATTCATTCAAAGAAGATTTTCATAATAGTTCATGCGCACAGATGATTGGATTTTCATTCAATTCTTTCAAGAATAGCAAGACCAAAGCTACTGTTTACAGATTTCTAGAAAACCAGGAAAATAATATATTTATACATATTGCCAAAAATAATTACAATGAAGCATATTGGTCTAGCTCCAGGAAAGGAAAAGAGTTCAGCTGTCAGATCTCAAATTGGCTTTCCTTTAAGCCTTCATTAGAGCCATATGATCTACTTCAGCAATAAAAGGAGGGATTTTGTTCCTAACTTTAGAATTGCAAGTACGGAATGATGAATATATGGAACCATAAAAGGCCTTCCTCTTTTAAAGAAAAACCTTTTCCCCTTATCTGTAGCTATTCTTATTATGCTCTGAAGAAATATAAACATAGAATTGGTACTGCAGGACAAGCTTCTCACCAGGAATTTTTTTGCAAGAATCTAAAAGACAATGAAGAGACTCTTAAGTCTCTGTTGCATACAATGAAATTTGCAAAGCATCAATATTAGCAGATTGTTTGAAGCAAGCTGGCCATAAGCATGGACAGAAAGTGTTCTTGTGACTAAATAGAAAGTTCATCCCTCTCAATAATCAAGAAACTGCAATAATATATACAATGTGTGCCCATAATGATTTCCTAAGGTTCTTTGAAGCACTCATCACTTTATTGCAACATCACTCTGATCTCTCCCTGAAGCCAAATAAAGCAGAAACTCGAAAGATAAAAAGACAACATATAATGCTAATAAGTAGTGGCAGAATCATATTTTTCAGTCAAGAAATTCCTGCTGTAACATATTTGGCAAGGGCTTATCTGACAGTCAGTTTGAAATGCTGAAATCATACATTGACTGACTGATGAAGCAGATTATTGAGCAGTTACAGACTAAAATACCGGACAGAAATCAAATGTCATCCACAATTTAAAACAAGAATATACTAGAAGAAATAGATTTTAAACTCTAACACAATTACAATTATATTCTGTATTCTACTCAGTTGCAAACTGGCACCTAATTTAAAACTCATCAGGGCATCCAAGAATATTCCTAATCAGTGCTAATGTGATTCTTACAACATGTCATCCATAAACAACATTGCAAGATCTTTAATGTGAGCAATCCCTCCAACAGGCTTACAGATCTGCTCAAGCTTCTTCATTTCAGTCTTGATGCATCTTAGAGTGACCATTCAAAGTTACAACAGCACTGAAAAAGTGACTTATGAGTATGACAATTATTCACACTTATGACTGTTGCAGCAACCACAGTTATGGGATTTACATTCAGACGTTTGACAACTGACTCACATTTATAACAGTTGCAGTGTCCTGGAGTCATGTGATCACATTATCACCTCTTGTGACCTTCTAACAAGCAAAGTCAATGGGGAAACCAGATTCACTTAACAAATATGTTACGAATTTAAGAACTGGTGTGATTCACTTAACAAATGTGGCGATTAAAGTCATAACATGGGTCAAAACTCACTTTTTTTAAAAAAATTGATTTATATGCCGCCCTTCTCCAGAGACTCAGGGCGGCTTACAATGTGTTAAGCAATAGCCTTCATACTTTTGTATATTTATACAAAGTCATTTTATTGCCCCCATAATCTGGGTCCTCATTTTACCTACTTTAGAAAGGATGGAAGGCTGAGTCAACCTTGAGCATGGTGGGATTTGAACTTGCAGTAATTGCAGGCAGCAGATGTAAGTGGATGTTAATAACTGCCTTAGTCTACTGAGCCACCAGAGCTCATTTAACAAATTTCTCACTTAGCAACATAAATTTTGGACTCAATTGTGTTCATAAGTTGAGGACTACCTGTAGTTGGAAAAGGTGCTACAGATTCCTTTTGATTTTTTGCCACCATAGATGAACACAACTTACTGGGTCTTCAAGAATAACTAATGGCTCTTTTGATATAAGGCAAAATAAGTATAACTTGGATGTCTGGTTTTCCTTCATTGACACTTTAGTTATAACTGCAAATGTTCATATCAGAAGAAACATGATCATGCCACACTGAACAATCATATTTTCCAACCAAAGCAAAAGCATTTAGACATTTACTCAGGGATTGCTTTTCTACCTAATACTTCATTGTGTCTTATATAGAAATCTGTCCCTACCAAAATGTATTCCTCTTCATCTTTGCTCTGCAGTTTTGTGATTTTTAAAAAAGGAAAACTTTAAAAGAAGGCAAGGTTTAGGTAAAATGAATACTGATAAACCTCGGAGGAAAGATATAAATTGACAAATGTGGTTTTGGACCTTGAGTTATTGCACATGAATCTACAATCGTGAAAGAAGCCAAACTGGTTAGGCTGCTACAAAAACACTGGCCCAAACAAGCTGAGCCTTCTTTCTAAGCACAGCAAAAAGAAGCAACAATTTCTGAAATACTACTTGCCTTTGTTCCAGGTGCTGCTGTGCTCTGCAGAGCTGGCTATCGTTTATAACATTCTGACACCAGGAATCTTACTTACCTCTCAAAGGGTGGTAGACTTATGGTCTCCAGTTCCCACCTGATGCTGGATAGATGCCATCATCTTTACAAGCACATGGCCTAAAGACACTGAAAGATCCATTGAGCTCCCACCCCATACATGCACCTGAACGTCATGTGGACTATACAGACTGGATGTACTTTCTGAAATCTTCATCTCCTAAATAGGCAGAGACTTGTCCTAAGAAGCAGGATTTGATCCCATGTAACACGAGACAAATAAGGGAATGGTGCAGACAGGAAATGGCGGAGCCCACAGAATCCCTGTGTCTTTTATTTTACTTCTCAGGAGAACTTTATAGCTGGAACTTTTACTGATGTCCAGTATCTTGTTTCCCATATTTTATGTCAATCTGCTCAATTCACATAAAGAAGATAATAGATGAGCGAATGTCGTTGTATGAGCACTATTCTCAAACTAATATCCCTGTCCTTTTTTAACTTTAGGATAATTAATGCTATTTGCTTCATGCTACTTTACCTTGTACTGCTATTTTTACTCTACAAACAATACATTTTGCACATCATCCAAAGGTTTTATGAGTTTGGTATTGAGTACTAGATGTACTCAAATGCTTCTGTTAATTCCTAAGCAAGGTATAACTCGCATAGAAAAGATCAGGTTCAATCCCTGATAGAGAGTTCAGGGTAGCAAAATAGTAAAAATCCTTCAAGAAAATTCCTGGAAAGCCAGGAAAACTAGTTACAAAATGGAAATTACTGGGCAAGAGTCTAGTTTTACTCTATGCCAACATAATTTATATTGAGTAAAATCATCTAACAAGACTTCATCAAATCAAAAACAGCAGATTCTACAACTTGATCCCAACAAAAAGCACTAAATCTTTATCAAAATCAAAATCTCTGCTATTATACTACTGACTCCCATAATATGTTTTAAGGTCAAGGCAGACAGACATATTTAAGTAATGTTGGCTAATTTTGAAAAGGTAAGCAGAGTCAGAAGTAATTTGTATTTGAGGACTTAGTACTGTTTTAGGCAAGAAAAACATAAACCAAGACAATCAACAGACACAACTTGCTCCACCAAATTAATAGGTAACAACGGAACTGCCAAATATTATTCTTGTTTGTAACAAGGATATTGTGGAAGTGAGTCACCTTACTATTACTGTCTTTTCATCCCTAAACAAATGGATACTATGTATGTATACTATGTATTGGCATGTCTGTGTGTTTGTGTTTTCAGGGCTATATCTATCTCTAAACACACCATTCCTGAACTTTTTCAGAATAAAGCCCAGTGAAGGATTGTAAAAAACTCCTGCACTATCACTTTTATATGATCGCTGAGTCCATGCACCAACCAGATATTTTAGAAACCACAAACTGAGTTTTGGATCAGTGAAACCTGTGTTACTTATTAGCTTACAAACTTCATATCTTGAGAACTAAAATAATATGTAGAATTCCATTTACATTACAGATATGAAATTGTTTTCACACTAAAAAATTAATAGAAAATTTTTCTATTTAAAAAAAGAAGGCATTAATGTACAACGAGACTCTATTTTCCATTCAGAATAATATCTATGATTCCACAAGATTGCTACCCAAAAATACAACAAGCTCAACACCTCGGACAAAACAAGGTCATATTTGTGTCAGTCATGCAGAACAAAAAAAGAAGACGAAGAAAAGCTGCTAATAAAATTATCTTCTTGCTGCTATTTCAGGAGGCACAGATGGGCTGTAATGGGATATCTTCTACTATAATATACATGTACATGTGTCCCAGACAATTTTCAAAAAGGAATAGTGATCACATCCTGCCCATTTAGACAAAATCCCCATATAGCTTTACTGAAAAACAGTTTTGTACATTTGGCAAGCATTCACCTTATCGCCTTCAGTTTCCATGTAAGAACACCATTAACATTCTTACATGAAGCAGTGATTACTTTTTTCTTCCATCTTGCTATTTTATTTTATTACTTAGGCTACAATCACATACAAATACTTAGAATTAAGAGCCAAAGAACTGGCTGAGATTTATTCCATGTAAACTAACATCAGAACAATCTGTTGGGTGCTTCCAGTTCTTTGCTATCCAAACAATAAATGTTGCAAATTTGGAGGCAAAATTTCAAAAAAAAAGAAGAAGAAGAAGTTATTTACTGATTAATTGTAATGCAGTAGTGACACTTATGGGTGGGCGTGATGATTCAGCAGTTAAAGAGGCTGAGCTTTTCAGCTGAAAGACTGACCCGAGTAGTGTACTATGGGATGAGGTCCTATTACTTGCCGCAGCTCCCACCCATCTAGCAGTTTGAAAGCATGCAAATGCAAGTAGATAGCTAGGTACAACTTCATTGGAAAAGTAACAGCGCTCATGTGGCTTGGCATATAGTCATGCTGGACATATAACACAGAAGAGTCTTTGGACAACCTGGCTCCTTGGCTAAAAACAGAGATGAGCATCATCCCCTATAGTCAGATATGATTGAACAGGGGATATCTTTACCTTTATTTTTAATAACAATTATGGAAGAATCAACAACCGGGGGGGGGGGGGCACAAGATTTGGGAGGCAATAGAGTTCTGGAGCATAAATGAGGCTGTATCATTAGAGCTATTTATTTTCCAGGCAAGCATTTGGTTCTTTTTCAAATTAACGGTCCTGCCAAACTTGTTTTTCAAATTACATTTTTATCCCAGATTGATTTCTTTTATCTGACCGTTCATTGTCTTGGTTGCAACACTTACTTCTGTTCCTCAAGGTTATTTGTTTTACCCACTACATGTGCCTCCTCTATCTGGCAATATAATATTTGAATTAACAAGGTAATTGGAGAAAACACAGGTAGTCCTTGACTTAGGAGTACAATGAAGACCGTAACTTTCTTCACTGAGTGGGGTGCTTATTAAGTGAGTTGCACCCAATTTTTTATGACTTTTGCTGTGGTCATGAAGTGAATCACTATGGTGAATCACAAGATTGTTAAGCAAATCTGACTTCTCCATTGCGTTTGTTTGTCAGAAGCCAACTAGGAATATTTCAAATGATGATCACATGACCCTGGGACATTGTAACTGTCATATTTTATTTTATTTTATTTATTTATTTATTTATTGAATTTATATTGCCGCCTATTTGCCCATGGTGACTCAAGGCGGCTTACAGAATATAAAACCACATTTAAAACAATAAAAACTAACAAAAAGAATCAAATAAATTAATATGGTACAATATAACAAAATGGCAATTCTCCCTGAGCCAATGAACCCCAAACCCAGAACCAATTGGTCTTGCAAGGGTTTAGTTTCAAACCATTGCTCCCCATCAGCCCCTAACATCCTCTAGGCACTGCAAGAGGGAGGACACGGCATCACTTAACTCACCATGGGTCAAGACATACATCTGAGTATCACCAGAATATTGGTGATACCTCAGTCCATGGTGACGGATGATCTTACCCAGAGGCTTCATATAAATGTTGAACAGGAGCGAAGAGAGTACCGAGCCCTGCGGAACCCGTAAAGCAGCGAGTGAGGGCTGGATCTCTCCCCTCCGATCAACACTGACTGAGAGCTGTCATAGAGGAAGGAAGTGAATCAGGATAGCACAAGGCCTCCCACTCCCCCGAAGCCTCAGGAGAATACCATGGTCGATGGATTGAAAGCCGCAGAGAGGTCAAGAAGAGCAAAGATGGATGCACTTCTCCCATCCTACTCCCGCCAGAGATCATCCAAAAGTGTGGCTTTCGGGACATTACAATGATTATAAGTGAGAAGATCAGTTGCAAATCACTTTTTTCAGTGCCTTGTAACTTCAAATAGTCACTAAATAAATGGTTGCAAGTCAAGGACTATCATCACTGTGCCACATCTGAAATTTAGTGGCATGACCCACATGAATGGAATGTAACGATGGGAGGATACAACATATTTGGACAACAGTTCATCAGAAAAGGAGGGGTTATCATGTTAGACATAAAGAAGTCATAGGCTTGCAGAGACATTCACCAACTGAAACATGGAAATCCTTTTGAGAGCTTCTGAGTAAGAATAAAAGGATACACAAACAAAAGTGATATCATCACTAGAGCTTATTATAGATTGCCTGGCAGATGATGAAACCTTTCTGTGGCAGATGACCAAACTTTTAAAGAGGCACATGAGTGACAAAGGGAGATTTCAATTACCCCAACATCTGCTAGGTTTCAAACTCTGCCAAGAGTCAAAAGCCCAGCAAATTCCTGTTCTCTCTTGCTGACAATTTCATTTGTCAGGGGATGGAAAAAGGAGCAAGATGATCTGCGGGTTTGGACATAATCCTAACCAACAGAGAGGAACCGTTTGAAGACGTGAAGGTGACTGGAACCTCAGGAGAAATTGACCATATTATGTTAAGAGTTTATTACAATAAGGGCAAGATACCAAATTTCAGAACAGCTGACTTTGATGAACTCAGACAAAAGCCAGATTGAATTCAATGGCTTGAAATCCTGAAGATGAAATGGCTCTGGGAAGGATGGAAATAAAATACTGAAAGTGCACTCACAAACAATTCCTATTCAAAGAAAAATAGGACATATCTAAGAGAGCAGCTTAGATGTGTATGGAGCTCTTCGCAATGCTGAAAAAAAGAAATGGAGCATATATAGAAAATGGAAGGAGAAGAGCATTTCCAGAGAAGGATATAAGGCAACCACGAAAACTGTAGAAATCATATTAGAAAGGTTAAAATTCAGAATGAGGTATAGGTATGATTTTTTTAAAAAAGAGAAGAACGGCAATGGATGATGGCAAGAAAGCAGCATATCTTACCCTGTATTTTGTATTTTCCTGAAGGACAATGAAGCCTCAGCTGGCCTTTGTATTGTCAGTAATGGAAGAAAGAAGCTGCGCCCCAGGCTACAACAGAACAGCTAATTTAAATGAATTCAAGTCTCCATTGCCCTATGAATTACATCCCAGGGTACTGAAAGAAATAGCAAGGTCGCTGCAAAACTGCTAACATAATCTTTGAGAACTCCTGGAGATTTGGCAAGGTTCCAGAAGACCAGAAAACAAACGCTGTTATCTTTTTTTAAAAAGGAAGGCAGAAGACCCAGAAAATTACAGAACTATCACTCTGCCATTTATGCTGGCGTAGTTCTTGAAAATATGATTAAACAGTATATTTGTGAGCACATGTGCAGGAAAGCAATAATTAAAAACAGCCATGAGTTTGTTATAAACAGGGCCTGCCAGATTAAGTTTGTTTCCTTTTTTGAAAATGTTACTGGTTTAACAGATGGGGGAATATCATGGACACAGAATACCTTGACTTCGGCAAAGTAATCAGGATTCAGCTTTCTCATGATGACTTCACTAATAACACAATAAAGTATAGGGTGGATAATGTAACTGTTAGATGGATTTATATCTGGATGAATGACTATACCCAGAGAATATTCATAAATAGTTTCACATCACTTTAGAAAGTAATGTCAGGCAGACAGTCACACGGTTATGACCTGGGCCCTGAACTGTTCAATATTTTTACTAATGACCTAGCTAAAGGGGCTGAGGAAACAATTATCAGATTTTCATATAATACAAAATAAGAGGAATGCCTAACATTTTAGAAGAGAAAGAAAAGATTCATAGAATTCTGGAGAGCTTTTTGAGTTCAATATAGCTCAATTCAGCATAGCTCCCAGCGATCGGTAAGATCCCACAGAGTTGGTCTCCTCCGGGTCCCATCAGCTAAACAATGCCGGCTGGCGGGCCCACGGGGGAGGGCCTTCTCTGTGGCTGCCCCAGCTCTCTGGAACCAGTTACCTCCTGAGGTCTGGACCATCCCCATCCTATTGGCCTTCCGAAAAGCGGTGAAGACCTGGCTTTTCCGGCAGGCCTGGAGCCGTTGATCTCGCTCTTGTGATCTGGCGAGATCTGGCCATGAATGGCGTGAATGAATTTTTAATGTTTTTAATGTTTTTAATTTTTAAATGTTTTTTATAATGATTTTTAAAAATGTATTGTGAGCCGCCCTGAGTCTTCGCAGAGGGGCGGCATATAAATTGAATTAATTAAATTAAATTAAATAGAGAGAAACATAAAATCCACTTATCTGGGGAGAAAAAAAATGAAAGGAATAAGTATATGATGGGGTAGACTTGTAGTTTTCTTGGTAGTATATTAAAAGAATAAATGTATTCTAGAAAATTACAATAAATATGAGCCAAAAATATGATACAGAAGTTAAAAAGGGAATTGCTATTTTGAGATATATTTACAAAATATATACAGTATATAGAATTCAGATCACAAAACTGTCTCACTCTACCCTATCTTTCAAGCTTGTATGTCCATCCATATTGAGGGACAAAATGCTGGAAGTCTTTAGACATCTAAAGGGTTGTCATATGCCCTTGCCTCTTGTCCCAGAAGGCAACCAGAATCAATGGACTGAAATTATAGGAAGTAGATTGCAGTCTTTCTTAGCAGGAATTTCCTCATAGTAAGAGTTGTCAACCAGAAAAATAGCACTTCCTGGGGAAGTGGTATGTTCTTCAGTGGAAGACTTTGCTGCCAAATCTCGGTGGTACAACCCTAGAATGCCCCAAATGGTTCAGCAAAATGGTAGCAGTTAACAGAAAGGGCAGCCTTCTGTCTTTCCCAGCTCAGCTGCTCCCAGAGATTATGAATCTTGGTAGCTGGAGAAATCTTTTACTTAGGCTGAACTGTCACTATTTATACTATCCACATATTATATACTATCCACAATGCCAGGAACGTACAATTTAAGATAGTATGCATAATAAAAAGGTAAAGATTCCCCTTGCACATATGTGCTAGTCGTTCCCGACTCTAGGGGGCGGTGCTCAGCACCGTTTCAAAGCCGAAGAACCAGCACTGTCTGAAGATGTCTCCGTGGTCATGTGACCGGCATGACTAAATGCCATTATCTTCCCACCAAAGGTGGTCCCTATTTTTGTACTTGCCTTTTTTAATGTGCTTTCGAACTGCTAGGTTGGCAGAAGCTGGGACAAGTAACGAGAGCTCATCCCGTTATGTGGCACTAGGGATTTGAACCGCTGAATTGACAACCTTTCGATTGACAAGCTCAGCGTCTTAGCCACTGAGTCACCGTGTCCCTACTAGTATGCATAATAATCAAGTTTAATTTTCTGTTTCTTCCTTTTTTGCAATCAGTAGCCTGGTCTGATGAGCAATGAGCTATAAGAGGAATATGGGGTATTTCATGAATCAAAAACCTGAATCATTCTTTCTCCTGGACTGTTTGACTTATTTTATACATGGGCAACATCTCAATCAACACATCTAAGCAGGATCTGAGAAATGTGGAAGAATTTGACAGTTGGTAACTAGCTTCAGAATTTCTGCGACATCATGGTTTGTTGAACAAGCTATGATGTCTGGTTCATATATACGATTAAGCCATAAAATTGTTCACAAGCTATAATGATTAAGCCAAATCAAATCAGACTTTTCTTGTATAAATACCAACTATATATTCAGCCAAGAAGAAGACTGGAAATGAATCATAATAGGCTGCTCATGCTTAATGTTGCAGTACTCAGCTATTTTGAAAGGAGATTGTAGACAAGAAAGCCTTTGGAGAAGGTTATTTTCCTGGGTTAGCAGGACTTTTTCTACTGCCTGAAAAAAAAGGAAATAATTAGAGTGTCTGGTCTCCCCAATGAGATACCAATATATAGTGGATGTAAAATAGGAGCATGAATAATTTTAAACATAACTTTAAAGCAGGTTTCCCAGATATTTGGGGAATTTTCAGCCAAGACTTGGTAATTCCGAATGTTTCAGTTTCAACATATTGAAAAGGCATTAGCTTGGAAAAGTCTTTCTAATTAACAGTGCTCTGTTTCTGTAGGCTTGTGATCTACCTCTAATGAATAAAAAATCCTGTGATATATATGAAAATCAATAAAGTTCATCTTGACTGGACTCCTTCCCCCCCTTTTTTGACCCGTGTGAACCTTTGTTATGACAATTATAAGACAGTTTGTTTGATGACACTGAGCTCTATTGACCTAGTGCCCATCTGGAGACAAATGTCTAAGAAACTAAAATGTCTAGAATTATATATGCACTGACTTGTTATAGAATTGGGACGCGTATGTAAAGGTTATGTGCCAAATGGTCATTGCAACAGCAAAGAAGAAAGAAAGAGAAAGAGAAGGAAGGAAGGAAGGAAGGAGGGAGGGAGGGAGGGAGGGAGGAAGGAAGGAAGGAAGGAAGGAAGGAAAGAAAAAGAAAGAAAGAAAGAAAGAAAGAAAGAAAGAAAGAAAGAAAGAAA
>WNWU01000032.1:9364138-9483985 GCA_012654045.1 Ptyas mucosa | reverse complement strand
AAAGAAAGAAAGAAAGAAAGAAAGAAAGAAAGAAAGAAAGAAAGAAAGAAAGAAAGAAAGAACTCACCAGATTACAAATAAAAGAATAAGACTTGGAGGGAAAAGCCTTGGTGATACATCAAGACTCTATCACTCATGTTTTAATTTTCCTAAATTAAGAACTACTTTAGACCTATTGCTTATGTATCTATGGAGATTCTCACTCAGATTGTCAGATATTGCTTATGTAGTTATATAATTATACTATTATTTCTATTGTTATTACTACTACCATTTTTAATCATTTCATATATGTTTGTTTAATAGTTTTGATATGTATACCAAGGAAAGTTCATCTGTAAAAAAGTTAAGTTTCACAACAAGCATCTTGCTTTAATTTATTCTTTTTCTGTCTAAGATCCAGATCTAGTTTCCTTGGCAGTCAAAGAGTTCCACTGTACCAAAACCATGTGATCATAAGGAACAGTAGAAAGTTGAAGGCACCCTGAAGCATGAATAAAATAACTTTTATTGCTGCAGCAATGCTGCTTATCATGACTACGATCCTGAAAAGTACATTAAAGGGAAAGCATATGTACCTTTATCCAGGAATGAAACCCATTAATAGAATGCATGCATAGCAATCTGTGTATTCACTCAAATTTCAAACATCCAAATTTGGAGTACACAGAATACTCTGAGTAAGGCCTTTCTCTCTTTAAAACACTCTACTAGGAAGAAAGCTTCATGAAAGCACCAGTGACTGACAGAAGCTAAATCCTGGAAAAGTGGAGGATATGACACTATTGAAAAGTAAAGTAAAAAGTAAATGTAGTCAAGGCTTTCTTTTTCTTAAAATGTTCTTAACTTAAAATGTTACATATCACTTTTTGTAATGGGCAAGAAATAAATTTCCCACCAATTAACATAATTTTTTTCCCAGAAAACACCCTTTCTGCAACCCTGAATATCTACCTCCACTGAACAAAAGCAGACTGCTACCATGCAAGCAAAGTGAGAGAAGTACCAATATATTGCTGCATGCTGTGAAAAATGTGTATTGCTTGAGCAAATCCTCAAATGTTGTTGTTAGAGAAAGGAAATCTCTTTAATTAGCTGCCACCCAATTGTAGTGCGTCCTTGGTAAAAACATTTGTCTTTTACTTATCTTGATGGTGTTTCTATTAAACTGTGGAAAAATACTTTTAGCACACCAAAAGGATTTCTTAAAACCTTTAAAGTGGGTTTGATACTTAAAAATTACTAGAGCAGTTAGTAGGGCTCTTATCACCCTTAGAACAAGCCCTTAAAAGTCTGCTTATAAAAATTGTCAATATTCAAACATTTTCAGGAGTCTAATAAATGCTTTCACTACGCTACAGCTATATGTGCTATTTCCATTACGAGTTACTTTTTAAAATGTTATGTCTGCATGGAGTAAGAATTCTTAGTGTGATTTTGTTATCATTAAAAAATTAAGACAACTGATGGTATATCTCCTGTACTACAATTTGCAAGGAACAATTCAATCATGATTACAAGTGAAAATTTGACTTTTTTAGAATAATACTTTTAAGAAAAGGGCCTGTTCATTTAGAGACGCCACCTAAAGAAAATAAGACTCTTTTATGTAGCTTTTAAAGATTATTATTTTGTAGCTATATTTAAAGAGTCTACATCTGTGAATTTTTCACTCTTCCATGAACCCATAATCCTCCCCTGCTAGTTTATAAACATGAAGATTTCTATTAACCTAGTACATTTAAAGAAACCATATAAGGATCTGATCTGGAGGATGGATACAAAGAATTGTTGATTGCGGGAGAGAGAGAACTAGCATTATAGTTAACATTGTGGAAATATTCCCCTTAATTTTAGCCAATGACTCAACAGCTAAGTTGCTACATTGCCCACCCTACATGAATTACTTCTTCAATTTTATAATAGCCTTATTTGAAAAAAGTTTTGGAAAGTTGGAGGATGACCACATTGTTTAATTTTATCTCTACAAACCTATAGAGACCTCCACAGATGTAGCTTTATCTTCTTTTATTGTCAACTTTCTGTGGTACCATTTGCTAAAAGTAATCTAGTGAAAACTGGAATCAGTGATCAGACGATAAATAAAAAATAGTGATTTTTTTTCTTTATATGCCGATCTCTACCTGTGATCACTAAAGTTTTATATCTATTTATATGACTTTTTTTTTTAAACAAAGCCACAAATCGCTATAAAATATACATCAAGTGGAGATCCAATTGTATAGTGAAGGAAGAGAAGAAGGTCTAACTAAGGTATTAACAATAAATAACAAGGCTCTAAATCATTTAACCATTCAAAGGCAAACCCCAAAGCCTTAAATTTGTCCCAAGCATTTCAGGGCAGTTGATGATGAAATAGCAAATTATGTTTTCAGATTCACTAATTCACTGACTTCCTATTGCAATAAGTGATGTTTCTAAAGATTCTTCAATATAGAAGACAATTCTAGACAGAACTAAGATAATAAGAATAGCCTGCAATATCAGCAAATTCTCTTTATGAAGTATAAAATATTAATCAAATTATTAATCCTCTTGTTATAATAATTTATTATGTCATGAGGCCATTGAGAAATTCAGTAGCATGCATTTCATCTGGTATATTATATTATTTAATGGAATTGTTTAACCATCATTTATATGATAGACTGCATTTTTGCACCTTTTCCAGAATTTGGGATGTAAATTCTTTCCAATTATAGTTCATACATTTTAAAAACTTTATGTGTTAAAAAAAGGATACCTAAGTCAATGATAAAAGTCATTAGAAAAAAAATATAAAAATATAATAGAAAGAACTGTAGACGAACCAGTTTATGAACATGGCTTTCTATTGTAGATGAACAGCATTCATTAACATAATAAGAGCTACAAAAGTTCCTAGGGAGTTTAACTGTGCCTGGCTTGTCATATGACGCCTTCCCCCATTTTTCTACGTGCTGAAAGAAAGAGCAATGCTGTTGGCAGCAAAACAAATCTTCCCACAATCTCAGTGTTTAAATTTAGCTCTTTTGAAGAATCCATCTTATCTTCATTAGATTACATTGCCTGTGACAAGAATTTGCAATATTAACACCTAAAGAGCCTTAGTTCTTAAAATGAGAACAAACACTTCTGTCTCTTCTGTTATTCATGTTGGAAGAAACTGAGCAGTTTGGATTTCTTTCATTCCAGAGGTGCCTCAACCAGAGGTGAGGAACTATGGGCCATTTATAACTTGTGGACTTCAACTCCTGAGCATGGCTGGCTTGAGAATTCTGGGATTTGAAGTCCCCAAATCATAAAAGGGCCATAGTTCCCACCCCTGGTCTAAACTATCTCTTTCCTGAACCACGAGCCTCAAGGCTACATAACACAGTAGCATCACAAACATTTTTTTTCTCTGACATTTCAACAATAACCTAGTCTTATAACTGTACAAAAGCCGAGTTCTAAAAATATCTTTGGACAGAGAAAGTTCTACCGAGCTACTCCTAGCTCATTTTACATTCAGACATTTTGACATCACAAAAGTGTAGCCATTTTCTTCTAATATAACATGCATTCACTATATGTTTAGAGTGCACAGAAAATCTGTTCCTATATAAAATATAGAATATATTTTACATTTTCTGTAAGGGTTTTTTTAAAAACATGGACAAAAGACAGCTTTATCATAACAGATAAAATGGAACAGCAAATCTTTAAAACTTTTACAGATATACACACATACACGTACACACCTCAGCCATGCATGCAAAACACTTTCCTCATAAACGAAGGCATCACATTATCCTATTTCAGATATATTATGCAAAGATTAACTTTCTGAGGAATGCTGGGAAAGGAAGAAAGTGATGAAGACGAAGAGCAACAAGAGAGATGGACTCAATTGGAGTAGTGATAAGGACACTATTGGAACATCCCAAGGACCAGTTAGGGGCAGATGATTGTGGATAAAATCTATCTATTGGCACCAATACATAATCAATATTTAAACAACCTTTCCAAATATTTTATTCAGAAGACCAAACTGACAGAAATCTTGTGGAATTCTCTGAACAGATCTATGAAATTATATATATTTTGTGCTAGCAGCTTCCAGGAAAGCCTTTCACAAAAGGTCTAGATCCCAGAAGATGCTGTTCCTCCCAATCAATTTTACAAAATGAGTCACTTCCCGCTTGTCCTTGAAGAAGACCAAATACCTTTCCCAATTCCAAATGTCACAGTTTTGGCACAAATGGACCCCGTTAGTAATAAGGGAGTGTTGCACAGAAGATCTGAAAGAAATATGGCATATCTATGCATGTTACAGTATGTGGAACTACTTTTGGTTTTGGTTTGAGCCAAAAATGCAGCAATCAAAATATTGATGGATCCTGGACATGCACATAGTATTCCATTGCTGAAGCAATCCTATTTCAAATTAGCATATAATTAGCATATAATTAGCATATAGCCCTGATTAAATTGGAGTTATGGTACTTGGCAAGTGGCCTCTTCCTTGGTATGATTATGACTATCGTAACGCTCTCTATGTGGGGCTCCCCTTGGGGTACACCCAGAGGCTCCAACTGGTGCAGAATGCGGCCGCACGGGGGATTTTGGGAGCGAAGGGGCGCTCCCATGTGCGTCACTGCGCGAGCTGCATTGGCTTCCAGTGGACTTCCGGGCGCGCTTCAAGGTGTTGGTGACCACCTTTAAAGCGCTCCATGGCTTAGAGCCGGGGTACTTATGGGACCGCCTTCTGCCACCAACTTCCTCCCACCGGCCAGTTCGCTCCCACAGAGAGGGCCTCCTCAGGGTGCCGTCGGCCAGACAATGTCGGCTGGCGACCCCCAGGGGGAGAGCCTTCTCTGTGGTGGTGCCTACCCTCTGGAACGACCTCCCCCCAGAGATACGAGTGATCCCAGACCTCCGGACTTTTCGTCGGGCCCTTAAAACCCATCTTTTTCAGTTAGCTGGGCTGGCCTGACCCCATGTTGGTTTTAAAGTCTTTGTTATTGATTTTTAACTTAAAATTGGGCTAAATTTATTTATATCATTTTAAATTGCTTTTAACTTTTGTATATTGTGCTTTTAGTTGGCTGTTCACCGCCCAGAGTCCGAAAGGAGAAGGGCGGTATAGAAATTTAATAAATAATAATAATAATAATAATAATAATAATAATAATACTAAAAGCATACAGTATGTGGTCACTAAGATATCTTTTGCTGATTGTAGCACAAATTTATTTATTTATTTTATTAAATTTTTATATTGCTATTGACCCATTATTAAAAGGGGGTCTTCTCCATGACACTATTTCTACAGGTTTTTGCAAGATGCCAATTGCGGTACATTTTAAACATTTGATCAAAATTTATCTATCAAATCTATGTGAATATTCAACCTTCCAAATCAGTCCAAACCTATTCAGTCAAAACCACTCAACAAATCATACTGGCAAATATGTCCAAATCTCTTCATATTGAATTGGATCTAATTCAAGACTACTGTTATTTCAACCAGGAACATTCTTATATAAATGTTGAATATTAATTTGAACACAACACACTTTCTCTTTCTTCATTTTATATATTTAAATACTGAGATATTAACTTTATAGGATGTATATGTTTAACATTTTTCTTCTTGTATTCCATTTTGAAATCCTCTTGATATGGAAGCAGCATAATAAGCCATAGTTAATAACAGAATATTTCAATAAATAATCCATGAAATATAAAATACATGTTGGAACTATGTATTAATATCTGAGCAGAGACAACAGAAACTGTCTAAAGTTAGTATATGATTTTCATCTTAATAACAAACATTACTGCACAGCTTGCCACTATCTTAGGCACTATCCTATCTTAGGAGTGCCATATTGTAAAATTTGCCAAAATAACATTGAGAGCAGAAATGTCTATATTCCTCTCATAGCCAGTCAATGTGTAAGACTACACTAACACCTTGAACTCAGGATAGCTGACTTGTGTATAAACTTGTCTAAGCTTGTATTCTGAAAGATTATTGGGTTATAGCAGAAAGAAGGCTTGAAGCAGAGAAACTGGTTGATCCCCTACATTATTTCCAACCCTTCTTTTACAGACTATGGTAGCTACCTGAAGGGAAAAAAATGGAAAGTGCAAGTCACGGACAGAGCAGTACTCTATCAACCCCATGAGACAAACTTTGTACCTAGGAATGCACAATAAATGGTTTTCCACTATGTCTGGAAAGGCAGAAATTATATTTAGTACTTTAGAGGTTAATCTGAAACAGTCTATTTTGGAAATGTTGAATCTTTTATAAAGTTTGAAATAACTGAAAACTTGCTCTCCTTAAAATATTAATTATGCATGAATGGAGGAAAAGAAATGCTCTGGCTATGCTGCACTATTTATCAAAAGATAAAAGTATTTTAATAACTCCCCATTCAGTTCTATCAGCAAGGGATGAGCTGATATGAAACCTGAAAAACACCACAATCCAATCTCAGGAGAAAAGGTAGCATTCAAATAACTATTTACACCATCTAGATAATGTTGCCATGCAGATAACATTTGGAAAGCTCTTGTGTAACTAAAGACTGCCCACGTGTCTTGCCTGAGTTGCTTTATTCTTCCCATTTTTTAAAAAAAAGTATATATAATGCATATCCACCTGAGATGCAGTTCATTGGCTAGAAGTTTGCTTTTCCTGTGAATGAGAGACGAAGCAAAATCCAGGCACGACTTGAAGAAGGAAAAAGGTTCTTTGCAGTTATTCAGGTTCTTGCAGACTTGTTTAAACTAGGGCAGTTCCCAGCGTCATAGCAGTCCTCGCCTATTGCTTTTGTCAGTTGCAGGAATTTGGGTGGAGCATAGACAAAACTGAGGCAAACATATAGGTATGGGGGAAAATGTTTCTGAGTAATTAATGTTTCCATGGAATCTGGATATCATCCAGAATTATGAGTTAACCACTGCCAGTGTAAGGCATTTCATTTCATTTGGAAAATCTGATGGTATAGTGCAAGGAAATGTGGAATACAGGTTATTGGGTTCATCATAGCTCTGTCCTGTTTACTCCTGATCAGTTTCCTCTCTGCTTACTCTTACTATATTCACAATGCAATTTAGGAAACAATCTTTAAAGGTTGTTTCCTCCTCCCTCTCAAAGCCTCAAATATCTTTCCATTATTCTCCTAAATTCTAGAAATATTCTCATTCAATTCACAGTGATATTGTTCACTTGACTTCTCTTTATTTACATGTGTTACTAACAACTAAAAATTAGAGACTTGCATAGTACAATTATTTCAGTGGTGGGTTGTTCCCTGTTCTGTCCGGTTCTTGCGAACCGGAAGTAAAAGCAGCGGGAGGCTCCACCCTCCCGCCCACCCACCCATCATAATAGGTGATCTGTGCATGTGCAGAAGCGTGCACGAGCGAGCAAAGCGAGAGTCTGTGCACTCTTGTTGTGAACCGGTAGTAAAGGTAAGTAGAACCCAGCTCTGAATTATTTACACCAGGGATTTCAAACACACATTGTCACGGCTGCGTCGTGTGACTTATCGCAATTTTTTCTCCCTTTGCTAAACTGGGCATGGCCGTGGCCAGGGCATGATGCATCCAGCCCACAAGCCATGACAGCCCTAGTATAAACTGACTATACTAGTTAGTGAGCGCCACATGAGATAAAAGAGGGTAACATCTTACATTAAGACCTTGGATTCCTTTGAAATTAGGGAACCTTAGGAAGGCCACAGAATGCTCCATAGCATAAGCTATGTGGAGTATACACATGCCTATCCTGGCTCCTTCAGGTAACTGGGAAGGAGATTTATGCGGCTATATTCAGAAGGGAATTCATGTCTCTCTGAGGGAAAGTGTGATATCACTTGTTTGGAAAGAGGAAGTTGTATATCTTTCTTTAAAAAGCCACCTCTCTCTGTACAGAATCCAATACCTTAGACTATGGTATCTTTCTAGACCATCTGCAATAGTTGAAGGGGGAGAGCAAAAGCTGAGTGCATGGTTCCAGCTGCTGTGCCTCAGGAGGAATTACTGAGCCCATGATTGCTCCAATGTAGAATGCAGGAGGGTTCAGTCGTATTCTCCTTATGTCAATAGGTGGTACAGTGGTTAGAATGCAGTACTCACTGCTCACTCCAGGAGTTCAATTCTGAGCAGCTCAAGGTTGACTCAAACTTCTATCCTTCCTAGGTCAGTAAAATTAGGACCCAGATTGTTGGGGGCAATATTCTGACTGTAAAACCACTTAGAGAGGGCGGTAAAGCACTGTGAAGTGGTATATAAGTCTAAGTGCTATTGCTATATGAAAGCACTGGGCAATCCATTGGCTTGAGGTAAGGTCTAACCAGTATGCTGATGCTACTGATTTATAGATTGCCACCCCAGGTCTAACTGAAGATGTTATAAAAGTTGTGAAACAGTGGCTGATGGTTACCACAGATGGGATGGGGAAAAGAAGTTCAGGTTGAATAGTGAAAAGTTATAGGTGCTGGTCATCAGTAAACAATTTGGTCTTCTAGAAAATTCAGTTCTAATGGCTGCTTAAGAAAGAACTGTACTCTGCATGAAAGAATAGGTCAGAAATTTGGAAACCATCCTGGTTTCATATTTCCTGATTGAACTACAAGTGGCCAGAGAGTTTTTGTCCAGCTTAGACTGACATACCAGTTAAGGTCCAATCTGAGCCTGAAGCTATGATGGATGTAACTCAGCCCAGCATAGCCACACAATTGGACTATTATAATATAGTCTATATGAGAGTTCCTTAATAAGACAGGCAAAAGCTAAAACTAATATAAATGTAACATGTAAGGAGGGGAGGTCCACCATTTGTCACTGCACTGATTATCATTGGTTTCCTGGCACTAATTCAGAGTGCCAGTTATTAATTACAAAGCCTTTTATAATGTGGCACCAGAATATATCATAGTCTGCCTTACTAACATGACTGTGCTTGTCCTGCTTGATCCTATATAGTGTCTTCTTATGATTTCTCACCCCCTCAAGGTGACTTCTCAGTCATGGTCCCCAAATTATGTAATAAGCTCCTGTGCTGGTACATTTTGTATGGATCCAAAAAGCCATTTTGTTACAGCAGACTTTGTTGTAGGTGACGATGCTACACAAATTATAGTATAGCCGTGATGGTGAACCTATGGCACGCGTGCCACAGGTGGCACACGTAGCCATATCAGTGGGCACTCAGCTCTGGTGCGCATGCGCACACCGGCCAGCTGATTTTTGGGCCTTCTGGGCCCACCAGAAGTAGGAAAACAGGCTGTTTCCTGCCTCCGGAAGGCCTGGAGGTGGGTGAGGAAGGCCTATTTTTCTTTCTTACCTGGCTCCAGATCCTCTCTATGCATCTGCAGAGGGTGAAAACAGCCTTTCCCACTCCCTCAGAGGCCCTCATAGAGAGGATCTGGAGCCAGGTAAGAAAGAAAAATGGGCCTACCAGGCCATCACATGCCAGGAGCGGGGGGAGGGGGGTTGCACGTGCATGAGTGGGGGGGGGGGGCGCATAGAATTATGGGTGTGGGCACACACACGCACAAACCTCCCCCACCCCCCCTTTCCTGGCACACAATGGCAAAAAGGTTAGCCATCACTGGTATATAGCATATTAATGCTTTTTATACTTTCCAAAGTTACTGGATATAATTGCTTATAAGAAATAAATAAGTAAACAGTCAACATTAATAGAAATTTCCCCAGACATAGGTATCAAATTTTTAGTGTTTTTTTAAACTTCATGTTTAAAATCAATTAAATTGCAATTGATTTAAAATTCAATGGCTTTAAAATTCCATGGAAACATTGAGTATTCAGAAATAATACCCTGAAATTTTCCGGTTTTCATTCAGCACCATAATTATAAATCCTCTCACTGAGGAAGGAGAAGAACCAAGTCACTGTACAGCTTTGCCTGCTGGGAAATTTCCATGGGACCTTTGTGACAGAAAAAAAAATAGCTAATGACTATTATGGAAATGAAAATGGAAATTTAAAAAACTGAAAGAAAGAGAAGGAAACAATGAAAAGATTTCATTTGGTAGAACCTTGAGCTGTGGTAGACAGCTTTATAAACAGAATATACAGAAGTATTCGTTCCTAAGTCATCAACTAGCTGTTTTATTGGAGATCCAGTATAATTACAGAAATAATATTTAGCCCTTCATTTTAACCAAGAACAGTGACTGCACAAATCATAACATTATGTGTTGTAATCTGTTTTTCACTATTCTAAAAGCAAAACACATTGAACAACCAGTTTGCAATTGTTTGTGGAAGACTTACAACTATAGCAGACTGGCTGTCTACCTTCTGGCTTATTGTATGATAGCTATTACTAGTCCAACAGTATTTTAAATATTTCAAGCAATTCACCACTTTCACTTTGTGGTAACCTGATCTCATATAATATCGGATGCATCTATGACAATCAATTGTCTTATGCATATGTAACAGCACTGGGATGAAGCTGAATATCTCAAGAATTCTATAAAGCAAACTTATACAGACTAGATACTGAACTTTAAAAATAAAATGAAAAAAATATTGTTTATTTATTTATACAACTTACACAGTAAGCCAGAATGCTTTAGTATTCTATCTTGAGTAAACATCATTTCCATTTAACTTCTGCTAGTTCCAGTATTAAGGGAAGCTTGAAAGGCTATCTTCCAGGGTTGTTTTTGTCATACATTCATAACTGGATTACAGAATGGTTCCTCTTGTAAACATTCAGGGTCGTAAGTCAAAAGAAAAGATGGCTTGTTTATAATAACACTGCTGTATTTGTAATGACAAACAAACCACAGACAGAGAGTTTGTTTAGCAACTTCCACCCAAAGGATAAGCCAAGAATGAACAATGTTGGCATCTCCTGACATACTTGTTTGATCACAAGACTTGCAAATAACCCTTTCAAGTGTTTGTTGAAGGAAATGCTGGTGTGCATATGCATACAGCAATTCTATTTGCCATAAAGAAGGCACAGAAAGGTGTATAGCAAGTATACCTGTGTGCCCTCTAGACCCAGGCAGAACCTGATTTTCTATAGAGATTTTGAACTACAAGCTAATCAGCTATAGCCTGCAAAATAAGATTTTTCTTACACCAAGTTGCTAACCAAAAGCCAACAGTCTAGAAAAGAAAAGGAGATAATATTGTAGATTTATAGAGTGCATGCATATTGTGGACTCTCAATTCTTCTTCCCACTAAAAACAACCAGTTTGTAAAAAGAACATGTGTGTTATCAATGGGCTTTGAATTGTATTCCTCTGACTATCTTCTTTAAACGATCCATTTGGTTTGGGGATTGGTGCTTGTTCTAAAATCCAAACTGCTTTGAAGAAGCTGACTTGTGCTGAACAGACCTGTGATCCATCTATCCCAATGTTTTTAAAACAGGTTATATTCATAATATCAGCACGGTGAATTAACCCAATTGCCTAATTTTATAAAATACAAAGAATCGTAAACAAACTGCACTAGATTTGCAAACCTAGCTAGCCACAAACTAATTGATCACATTTCATCCAATCTGTTGTGTATACCCAGGCACTAAATAGAAGCAACTTTCCAAGTTTCCAACTGGAACCTTTCCTAGTTCTCCATGGAGATGCTGAAAATTGAAATTGGAACCTTTGACGAGCAAAGCAGATGTTCAACACTGAGATAACAGTCTGTGAAGGGCAGAAGGAAACACGCTTGCCAAGTAAACAGCTTTAGATAAGGAGAAATGGGTAACTCAGCTGGAGTCAGTCAGGATGATGGTGACAAGAGTAAACATTTTGTCAAAATAAACATTAATTAATGGCTATTGAAGATATACTAGAATGCAGCAATAATAATTGGTAGAAGATATGTAGATGTATACCTATTGGGAAACTAAAAGTAGTAAGAATGGGAATTCCAGAAGAGCAATTTTCACACTTGCCCAGGAAATTTGCTGCCCCTGTTTTAAAAAATGGGTATTAATGAATTAATACCTTAGGAATGACATAAGGCTTTACTTCTTACGCAGCATAAATACTAGATTGCACTGAAGCTCTGTTTGTCTAGAAGCTACTAGTTATTCCTGCTTTTCCTGAAGACAAAGTAGTTTGAGACAAGCTTTCGTAAGCCTTTGTGTTTCTACATGCTTCTTTCATTCTCTCTCCAACCCCTCTGGTATAACTTGTTCTTACCCTTGAGTTAAAATAAAAAGTTAATATTTTAATGAGCTTCAAATCCACATGTATTCACTACAGTGAGTCAAAGTAAGTCATACTACATCCAACCTAAGTTATCATACTGCATCTAACACCTAATAAAACAAGAGAAATATGGTCTCAATTGTTATATGTACCAGTAGTTAATGATAAGCTGTTGAAATTAATAAAGTTCTAGGGACATCATGTAGAGACAGATGGAACCACTTGTAATGAAGCAACCTGCATTAACATATACTTCTTTACTCAGCAAATTAAGAAAGAAATAAAGGAGAATAATATTGTTGTTGCTGTTGGCTTGAACCACTGAAACTCTCAGGTACACATCAGCTTCCTTTGTGTAATTAAAAGGATATACGCATGCTAAATCACAGCAATGCAGCAATAATGCAGCAATAATGAAACGATGAAGGGAGGGCCAAAAGAAACTATACCCTTATCAGTTGCATCCTTTAGTTTTAATACTTTAGTAGTCACTTCCAAATTGGATATCTTTTATACCTGCAAACTACTTATTTAATCTTGTTTGGCAGCACAATTTTCTATGGTTCAGTTTAGAGTCTTATCCTCAGCAATTCTAAATGGGAGGCATAATAGGATGCCATTCATTAAGTGACATTGTGCCCCATCACATGAATTTATCCAGTGTCATTTCTATGCTGATTTACATGTTACATTCTTCTAACAAAAAAACCCAAGTCTGTAACCAGAGACAGCTGGTTAATTTCTAATTTGCTAATTGAACCCCAACAGCACCAACAAAGTTGCTAAATTTCTATCTAAAGCAATTTTGATAAAAAGGCATAAAATGGAGTGCTGACATTAAGTTTTTTCCCCTTCTTATCTTTTATATACCTTTACTTAATTTCAATTTTATTTAATTTTTTAATATTGTTCCATTATATCTTGTCCAATTTTTCATTTTTCCCCTTTTCTTAAATCTCCCATTTCGGGATTTTATATAACAAATGCATTGCTTTGTTCAAAATCTAGTCGCTATTTCTGTATTTTCACCTTGCTAACCACTGATCATAGATAAATTTAATTTGATTCAGTTTTAATGTGTGTGTGGGTTTTTGCCACTGGAAGACATTTCCAATTGCCTTTGATATCTGCTTGGAATCAGTTGAACTATTGCATGGATTCTATCCCACAATGGCAATTTGATGTGGGTAATTTCCAGAAAACCTGCTAATATTAATTCACATTATTGACCCAGATGCTTTCCAGGTTTTTCTCTCTCCAGTTTGGCATTGTTTTAGACAAGGCTGTCCAGTTCTTTAAAGTGCAATTTCAATCATCATCATTTGCCATACAGTCATATGTTGGGAGACCTGCAACATCTAGAAAGGAAAAGTTGGTATCTACCTCCTTTATTTTAATCTATAATTATAATGTCCTATTATTTCTCTCTGATCTGACATGTTTTTGGAATTTGCATGATTGTTCCAAACTTATAGAATTACAGTATATACACTATTTTAAACATAGACTATAGATTTAAATACTTTTCCATTTTAAAATACTACTTTGAATATCTTGAAAAGTGCATTTGATGTGTACTTTTTTGCTGTAGAGATTTTCACTGAACTAATCACTATAATCTCAAAATGTTTCTCCTGACTACTAACTACATAAAATCCTGTAAATGGGTTGTAAACATAGCTCTCTTTTTGCACACTGAATCAGCCCTAAGCCAAGCTTAAAAATCACCAACCCAACTAAACAAAAGATATTGTAGATCTGGTTTTATATTCTGCTCTATATTACAATTTCTACAGCAATTTAGGAATTAGCATTGCATCAAACAACCAGCCTAAAATTTAATCTCTACCTGAAGCAGAATTTTCCATTTTTTCCTAGTGATTTTAATGCTATCTGTCAGAATACTTAAATAGTCACTAAGGTATTACCTGGAAGAAATGGGATGATTCTCTGTTTGGGATCTTTTTGGCCTCCTTCAACAGGGAATTTATCCAAAAGTTGCATCTGCAAAAGAAATATTTACTATGAACTATAATTTACCATATACTTTCCCAAAACCCAGCTTCAGCATGGCCTCTTTCTTGATTATAACACATTTAGAGAATCAGCTGTAACAAGAACTTTTTTTTAAAAATGTAATTTACGGACAGAATCCATGTTCCCAAGAATCAAGGTGAATTACATCAGAGCTGGCATAGAATTAAAGTCTGGCATTCCAACAATTCCTATATTGGACATTTTCTACTTCATGGAATAACAATCCAGATTGGTTCACCCACAATTTAAGACAGACCACCTACCTACTAAAAACTACGACCTCAGAACCATCAGATAATTTCAATGAAGCATCAAATACAGTTGTTGGCAGACTCATCCCCCATACAAGACAGTGCCTCTCCATGTATCTTGAGAGACATATATGAGGCAGAAAAGTCTCTTAGGGATCTGGAAATACTGACTCACTGAAACTGCTGAACTTTGTTAGAACAAAATGTGTTCTTATAAAGTTGAAGGTTGTATCACCCCTTCTGAAAGACTCTCCCTTTCCTGCTGACCACACACTTTCTGCATGCTTAACTCAGTGTGTGGTCATAGCAAATGACATACAGCACATTCATAATATATAGGCCAAATATATATTTGGCCGAACATTTAGTCACAGGATAGATAAATGTTTAATCTATATACGTATTAAAGTTAAGCAATACCCCAAAATAAGCAAAAAGCTCTGGTGGCTCAGTAGACTAAGGCAGTTATTAACATCCACTTACATCTGCTGCCTGCAATTACTACAAGTTCAAATCTCACCAGGCTCAAGGTTGACTCAGCCTTCCATCCTTTCTAAGGTAGGTAAAATGAGGACCCAGATTATGGGGGCAATAAACTGACTTTGTATAAATATACAAAAGTATGAAGGCTATTGCTTAACGTATTGTAAGCCACCCTGAGTCTCCGGAGAAGGGCAGCATATAAATCAAATTTAAAAAATTTAAAAATTTTAAAAAAATTAAAAAAAAATAAAAAGAAAATCCTCTCAAATGAAATTTTCAATGACTTGCTTTTTACTGAAGCATCACAATAAACCTAATACTGAAACAAAATTGCTAGAAACGTAGTGCAGACTTCCATGACATTTTTGGCTTTAGGGACTGCTAGGGGTGTGGAGGAGGGGATGGTTCTGTGTGTGCACAACTGCATTTGTGAAATGGGTCCACTTGCAGAAATGGAGCGTGTGTGCACGCTCTCACCCACTGCATGTATGAGTGGGATGTGCATGCATATATGTGTGGTTCCAAAAGTCTCAAGGCCCAGTAGAGGGCTATGGCACAAAGATTGGGGCCCCCTGATCTAGTGCATACATGTATGATCACATTTATGTACACAATACATTTTAAATTGTGGATATATAAGAAAGCCCAGGTGGTAAAATCTAGAAACTGAAATGGGTTTAGGATGCTATGTCCATGTCCATGTGAGGATTTTGAAGCAGTTTTAAAACAGCTTTTCTGAAGTCTTCTTCACTCCCCAAATGCAGCAGTATTGAAGAGATGAGCATATTTATTATCATTTCAGCTATGGTGTACTTGGGTTACAAGGTTTTAGTGAGATGTGGAAAGGTGGGGTGAAACTCAACAACAAAATTAACCTGCATTATAGCCTCTACATGTAAAGTGAGGAAAGACTAATCCCTTGACCTAACGTGTTCATTTTCAAAACGGTTCGCCTATGCCCATACACCAATGGAAAAAATCAAAGCAGGAACAGTGAAGACATGATTAGAGAAGCTTTACTTTGTATCAGTATCTTATATCTTATGCACTTGTACCCGAAGTATTATTGATTGCATAACCATAACGTAACCATTGGTCCAAGTTCATACAACATGCCAGACAATGATAATGCTAGGTAGCCCATACCAAGATTTGATTACAAACATTTTGATTTATAGCATAGTTGAATGACATATTAAGCTAAACTCACATTGAATGTACAAAACATGTTGAACTTCTCTATGGCAACACAATATATTGAATTATAAATTAAATGCGCTAGGTTCACATAACATGCTAACCCACAAAAAAACTAATTAAGGTTAAAAGTCACTGAGCTCAGCATATTGTGTGAACACAGCTGATATTTCTTTCTGATCTAGTTAGAGGCACTATATGAATCTAGCCCATGGCTTAGTATGTCAGTTGAATTAATTTATAGTGGCCTCTCCCAGCAATCCAACTAATGCCCGATTATCTGACTTGAAAGCATCTATTAACCAAAAGTTTCACTTTTGTGCAAAGTTTTCCACTTATATGGACTAATGGAAATGATTTCAAATACATTCCAGTAATAAAAAAAGATTTATCCTTTCATTCTTGATTGCATAATCTAGCTGGTTAGGGAAAGTTAGTTTAGCTCCAAAGAAGTACAGAGCTATTTGAGCTAAAACTAACTCCCTTAACTTCGGTAGCTACGGGTCTTAACTCTTCACACAATATTTAGTCTTCCTTCTTGACCTACACATATTATGTATACACCAATAACTGAAGATTAGGCTCTGAAAAAACTAAAAATAGTCAGTACCTTGGAGAGCTCAATGCAGGAAGCCACAAGCTTAGAACTTTCATTAGTAGAACTGTTGTCTAGGCCTTGTCTTGGACAATTGAGGGCTTAAGAAGGCTTAGCTCCACCATGCTTATTGCTGTCTTTAGACTTAAGTCCTTTCTGAAATCTCAATTTCCTGCAAGACTGCAAAATTACAGAAGCTGTAGAGATAATCTTCTGAGGCTAAGTTATCACTTAATTGGAAGGTGTCTTTATTTTTAAATCCTAGGCCAGGAAGGCTAAAAAGGGAAGGGTCATAGCTTCCTTTGTGCTAGTGTAACTTGAAATTAATCATTCCTGAGCTCCTGACCACAGGCACATAACATAATGTTTCTTTTCTTTCAATGGATGGAAAATTTTCATGGATCTGTATTTTTATGCTTTAGTTTCCTATAGAAATAAAGACTGTCTCAGGTCAATCAGTCCTAACACTACTTTAGTTCAAAAAAGAACAAAACTATACCTTCAGCCCTGTGTTTTGCTGTCACTGCATTTTCAGCCAGGAAGATAGATTTAACTTGGTCTCAGAATGATTTGGCTTTGTGGCAAGAACTGACACAGACACATTCCTAGCGGGATTCTTAGAAGTACACTTGTTTGGCTGACACAAGCCTTTTCTACCACATCAAAGGGGTTATATGGCATTTAAATAAGCACTATTTATCCACAGCA
This sequence comes from Ptyas mucosa, assembly GCA_012654045.1. Lineage (NCBI taxonomy): Eukaryota > Metazoa > Chordata > Lepidosauria > Squamata > Colubridae > Ptyas > Ptyas mucosa. Next base: position 9,466,507 of record WNWU01000032.1, on the reverse strand, counting down.
TAGATAACAGAGGCAGAAAACTAAAGCTATAGAATCCAGAAATCTTCCATTAGCACAATAAATATGACTAATGTGGAAGACTGACCCTAGAACCAGTACTTATTTATGTGTATTGGCAGTATTGATGTGGCTTATACACCACAAATTGTGTAGGCGTATGGAGTCACCAAAAGATCAGCCACAACTGCTAGCCCTCTATAATCACTTAAAGGATACAGCAATCTTGCAAGTTCGTACAAATACCAGCAAATTTGATGTTTAAATAATTTTTGTTATGGCAAATACATTAACTGATATACAGTAGATCAAGTGAAATTAGTGAAAGGCGACAGTAAATTAACACAACAGGAAACAAAATGACCCAATGTTAATAGCTAAATCCTAATGTATCTACAGCAAAAAATTTAAAAATGAGGACGCCTTTCTTTTTTAACCAAGTCCTCAAGTGTAGTGTCACACTGATCATGTCTGCTCATTACACTAAACCAGATTATCACTGTATCAAAGGTTTTTCCATACCTTTCTCCAAAGATGCAGAATTCCAATCTAACAAAGGGTAAACTGTTAGTATGATATTCACCATTCAACCTGAGCTAGCACAGAAAGTATTTTTAGGTTTGTGTTCTTGGTAGCCTAGTACATCGAAGTACATCTTACACATTCAAAAGGTAGATAACATTGGCTTTATGAATAGCAGGGTTAATTTGCAATATAAATTTAATTCTCAAATCTTAAGCATAACCTGACATTCAGGTTGAACGTCTTGCTTTCTCTATGTTACTTCTTTTTATCAAAAGATTTTTAAATGTCTTGAGAAGACTGGTAGAGCAAAGCCCTATTAAGATAACAACTAGTTTTCTTTCTAGTGGAAATAATGCATGTGGAATCAGACTAGTGAGAGGCAAAGGGTTAATAGCTCTTGTTCTCTTTCTCCCAAACAAATATGAACTTCTCAGTCTAACAATCCATTAATGAAATTGTTACCTCTCTGAAAAGCATTATATCCAGTTTTGACCTGAATTTTTGTTTAAAAACAAAACAAAAATGATCAAGACTTTATTCTACTCACTTTAATGTAAACTGTAATTTGTCCATAAAGACTTTCAGAAGCAACCTGTATCTATGCTCTAAAACATGTTCACAGAAGCATCTTGGAAATCTTTGGAAAACTCTTCTGGTTCTGAAACATTGATAAGTTTATGTGATCTGTGTTATCATAGGTGTCAGAAGCAGAATGACATGTCATTATTGTTTAATTGCTCTGCAATGAAATTGCAGCTGATAAAAACAAAAACATAAACAATATCCGGGGGACACAACAGTACGTGAGCTTGGCCATTTGGGCTGAAACTGTATCCCATAATAAGTGTAGAGGGTTTCACCGTCTGGAAAAATATACCTGCCAAGGAATACAATGACATTTTTTTAATGAAACAGAGGAACAAGGTTTTTTTTCCAATTTTTTTTTTAATTCATAAACGCCTTTGACTATTTGCCGAAATAATCAACATTCCTTCAAATATACTTATCTCCCTTGATTTAAGAGTAAGGACTTGTGAGCAAGGTTCAAACAAAGACTTTTCTCAGTTGAAGCATAGCAACAAATCTTGTCTCTCAGGTCATCTCCTGAGAATCTGGTAGGCAAGGTGAGAGTTTCACCCCCCACGGAGCTCTTAAACTGCACCAGTTACTATGCCTATTTCTGTAGGATTATTCTGTAAGTCAATTTTAGAACAGGCTTAGTGGATTTAGAAAACATCTGTTTCCCAATCTATAGATGAAACAAGGAAGTAATTTTTTTCTAATGGAAGAACACATTATTATTTGACAAAATCATGCTTTTAGACACAATTGTAAATTTAGCTGGAAATTATCATTGATGGATAACATCAGGTTGGGGGTTCTCAATTGTTTCAGGTGTCACCTGGATGAGAGGATTGGCCTAAGATTGCAGATACCCAAGTTGAAATTCCATTCAGCTGTGAAATTCACTAAACCTAGGCCAGTCAGAAACACTGATCACATGACCAGAAATTAGCTACGTCCAATTTGCCTATCTAGTCTATGCACTTAGTGGATGATTCAGTGTATCATGCAAATCCAGAAATCTGGATACAGTATATATCCAGAGTACACATGTGACTCATGCAAATGAATCCATTCTTTGTCTAATTTTCCTTTTAAGAGAAAGAAGAAAAAGAACTATAATTCTTTTTCTGGAACAATAATGTCAGATTCCCCCCCCCCCCCCCAAAGGGCCTTCTGTATTTCATAAGATAAAACTGTTCTAACATGTTACAATACTTGAGTCTTAATTTACTCAGATGTTAATCTCTCTGACTTTAAGGGAATTTAAGTAAACTCTGCCCAAGACTGCAGCCTTAAACCAAGACAGAAAAGGAAGAGAAGGAAATTGGAAACAGGATGTCTGCCTTCTCCAAAAACAAAATCAATTAGGAAAGCATGACACTGAAGGTGAGTATATCTCTACAGAAAAGTTCAATGAATTGGATTGAAAGCTCAAATATTCTAAGCCTATTTTGCTTTCTTAGATGTGGAGGGGCAAATTATGGTTAGGTAACAAGATAAACGCAGTTGATAAAACACCAATTTATTTTCAGCCAAATGCAGGAAACAATTGTGAAATCCTCTTTCATCACCCTAAAAGCACAGATACTTCTGACTACTATTTTGATAGCAATGAATAAAATATTTGCTCTGAAAGCCACTTTTTTTAAAGCCTTACAAGACAATCAGCTGTTTTTTTTCTTCTAATAATACATCTAGCTGACTCAACAAGCCCACCCATCTTCCACAGTATTTAAAATCAAATAATCTTTTTCAGCTATCAAATTAGTCTACATTTAGGTAATCTATAAACAAATAGTCTATAAAATAACAAATAAAACTAAAATCAGCCAAACATCTGGTTCAGTATTCCTCAAATCTCCTGCAATTGTGGATCACTAAACTTTGAAAAATGCAGATAGTAGCTCTTTCTACACTTTCATCTTTAAAAGCAAAGTAGTTCACATTTTAAAAAATTCTTATAATTGCATTTCAGCTTGTTTTTCCATCCGCTCCATTTCTAAATGCCTTGTTAGGTTTTCATTTTTCATTGAATTATTTTGCATATACTCCACATCAGCAGCAATCCTTAGAACAAATTTGCAGGTCAAGAATTGATTTCCAATAGAAATATCTGAGTATTAAAGACTTAGGGATAAATAGATCTCTCCAGCTCAACAATAACCTATCTTCATATTGTACTTTATATTGGTACTTTTGGGATTGCTTAGGTAAAGTCAGTTTAGAACAGCAGCTTTAGTTGATAACTGCACCCAATATCTTTTCTCTGTTGTATTACCATTTTCTGAACATATTCATGTTGCTACTATATTATTGCATATCTATTCAGTGAGCCATTTGTCAACCATTCAACCATTGATCTAACTTTGCAAACTGAGTGACTGCCCAGGCCCACAGGGAGGCAGAGCTGAGGTGATGCATAGGCCGTTACCTTGTGACTGCTATGTGCAGAGCAATGCACAGGCTGATATGGCAAACAGGCTGATGGACATGAGAAAATTGTAACAAGGCATCTAATGGACTATTTAACAGCCTGCAGATCCTTTCTCAGAATCAGTAATCTGGTGAAAGAGAGTTTTCCAATTAACCTAGCCTATCAAATATTCCGAAGCAGTTTTGGGATTTAATTGACTAACTGCTTCATGTGGGAGAAGATTCAGAACATGTGATCTTTCAGATTATGCTAAACCTCAATTCTCCATTGCCCACCTAAGACTGCCCAAAGTGAAACATGCTGAGAGCTATCATTAAATCCCTATTTCAATATGGTGATCATAATCAGACCTGTTGTAATATCTTTCTCTTTTAAAAGATCATGAGCTTTTTGGGAAGCATTAAAAAGGTCAGTCTCATATCTTTATCCTATATGACTAAGAGAAAAACACACAGAACCATATACTAACCATAGAATTGTCACAGCAGACATTAAACACTACATTTTAGCTTAACTCGTTGTCAATCTTCACACTTGTGCTTGACATAAATCACTGATCTGATACTTATTCCTTACTTCAACTTTTTAGCTTAACTTGGCAGTGAACTCATACATTGCAATCAACAGTGAAGTTTCACACACAATTGACTGCCTATTGTAATTCAAAGGGTCAAAGATTTACATATATCTTCAATGATTAAAACTCTAGGGTTCTTCTTCTAACCCTTCTAATTAAATAATGCTTGCAGGTTGCTTAGACTTTGGTAATTGCTGTCTATTTACAGAAGAAACCTGAAACAGCTGGTCTCCTGCCTTGCTAATGTCAGCCCTTTCACATGTTGTATCCATTCAGCCAACAAGTTAAAGTAAAAGTGAATGACTTACTTGAGCATAAGCCTCACTGAGAGTTATTGAAATCTCAACAATTCAACCAGCTGATTTGAAAAAAAGGTATAATAAATAATAAAGCCTTTTATTATTTCAATGAAATTTTGGAGCTTTTGATTAAATATTATCAAACCATTAAAATAGTATTGTAAACAGAAATATCCACGAAAACATTGTATATATGAAAAAAGAAAGAAAACATGTTTTGAAATCTTTTTCTGGCAGGTATTGAAATACGGAGCTGTTTATTCTATACTTTAATCTTTCTCTGATGTGAAATGGCAAAATAAGAACCAGAGAGAATCTTTAAAAAGTCTCCTTGGACTGAAACCTTGGAAATTAGCACTGATGCAAAAAGCCAAATATGACAGGAAAAGGAAATGGTTTGGAAGACTTTGATTGTTTGGAGGCTACATAAACTTTCTCCAGGATGATCTGTGGTCAAAATGATCCTTCAGATCTTCCAATTATGCACCCACTGACTTTGTAATTGCTGCTGACGTCCTCTTCTTCTCTTTCGTTCTACCTTTCCCAACATTATAGACTTGTTCAGAGAGCTAGACATTTGCAGAATGTGCCCAAAGTATGGTAACTTGAACCTGGTCATTTGTGCCTCGTGCAAAGAGAACAATAATTCCCCATCTTTATTTGGAATTCAAGAATAACTCCAGAAAACCATGTGTGTCCTTGGTTAGTAATACCTTTGTAAGCACAAGAATGTGCTTACATTCTTGTGCTTATAAAGAGCCACAAGAATGAAATGCTGACTTTCCATTCCACATAGAGACAGAATATTAGGTCAGTAGGGTACATTTCGGACACACTGATGTTCTCATGTTATCTCACAGGAAGACTCCTATTAAGAGAAATAATTTGATCTCTCTTGTGAGAAACACAGAGACTGCTCAATCATTTCATGTGGGTAGTTTTCATTATATGGGGAACCAGTTGTGGGCAATGACTCATCACCACAAAGAACAAGCTTCACAATAGCAAGTACTGTTAAGAAAGGCTTATAGAAACCAATCCAATCTACATAGCAATCTCCTGTAACAGAATGTCATCATACTTTTCTATAGTTTATTTAAACACGGCTTATACAATTAATCTATTTTTTTAGTGGTCACAATGAACTGACCACATGAGCTGAGTACATAAAGTACACATAACTAAAATGTGGTTGAATAATTTGCACTTGAGTGTATCATGCAAATATCTGTCAAGCAATGTAATTTAAGCAGTTTTCACAGATTTGTTTCATGGTATGAAGCAGCCTGAGACATGATGGATCATTTAATGTTCTCCTTCCTCATATACTTTTTCATTTATGATTGGGCATTTATATTTTGCAGCAATGTTAAAATTCTGCTCAAGACAGATTAAACAGCCAAACATACTTCAGTGAAGTCTGATTACATTTGAAGGAAATATATCTGATAGTATTTTCTAAAGACAGTATTTTCTATTTGGTCTAGTGTGCCAAGTAAATATAGACATTATTGTATGACATACACACACACCTCCCTTTTATTACAAACCATGTTTTGACTTAATGAGGTGTGTGAAAAAAATGTTGGCTTATTCAACAAATCACAATTAACAATGGCTTAGCATAATGTATCACCCAGATCTATAATTTGCTAATTTAAATGCTACAACAGTTGTCCAGTGATTTATTAAATTTATTTTTTTTCTAAAGAATTGTTTTTTTCAGATTTTTTTCCAGTCACATTTGGCTAACAGAACAGCAGAATGCAGCTGTCCATTCATCACGTTGCCCACGTTTCTAAGAATTTTTTTCTGTTGTTCCAGTATGATAAAATACAATTCAACTTTGAATTCCTCTCCGCCCCCCACTCTTTCCCCCCGCCTCTTCCCTATCATCATTTCTTCTGCATCTCAGTGGAAGGAGAGAAGAAAGGAGGAAGGAAAGAAAAATCTTGGAATCTCATGTTGGTCTTCTGTTTTTATAAGGGCTTGAAACAGGAAACTAATCCAAAGATACTATGGATGTAAAAAAAGCCTTGCAGAAAATATATCAGAATTGCAAATGAGTCACAAGGAGAGAAGGGAATTAACTTTCCCCTACCCCATATATGGTGGCTTTGATCCAGACAGAGTCCCTCAATTCTACTGGCTAAACACTGCAAAAGTCCCTGGGATGTCAGCCAAAAAAATAACAAAACTGTAAAATTACAGATAGCAGTACTGTAGTTTTGCCAAGTCCTCTAGCACCTGTGGATTGCGGGAATATGATTCTTGTGGTTTAATACAATCTATGACCTGAGAGAGATTCTATGGCAGATCAGGAAAAAGTAGCAATAGCAATAGCACTTAAGACTTATATATCACTTTACAGTGCTTTACAGCCCTCTCTAAGCGGTTTTACAGAGTCAGCATATTGCCCCCAACAATTTGGGTTCTCATTTTACCGACCTTGAAAAGATGGAAGGCTGAATCAACCTTGAGCCTGGTGAGATTTGAACTGCCAAATTGCAGTCAACCGGCAGTCAGCAGAAGTAGCCTGCAGTACTGCACTCTAACCACTGCACCACCGTGGTTCATAATATTTTTATTTTATTAAAAGAAAGAAATCTCAAAGGACATTACAAAAACAAAAGGGGGGGGGATTTTGAAGATCCAACTCAGTACCCTAAAGAAAACTGTGTAGCTTCCTTCACAAACATTGTGCAACAAGTGGAAACTCAATCTAGGAATTATATTTGATATATTTAACACCCAGGTATCTCTATCCTCCAAGCCTTCATTTGTGCTAATTAAAGAAAACAACAGCTGCTAGGAAGAGTAAAACTAGCTCGGCAGTCCTGGATCAAATGGAATGATTAACAGCTCCAGTTTCTTTTTGGAATATTGTGGCTTCTAAGAGACCAGATTCAAGCAAACAAGACAGTTGTGAAATTGTGGGAGGAGAAAAGGTTTCAGCAGCAGCTTTGTCAGAAGAAGAAATTTCCAGAGATTTGTAAAGATCTTTTATTCACCTTCATCTCTGCCATGGAATGTTGCTCATTTTATTCATACTGTACTAATTAACACATTTCTCATGGGAAGATCTAATTTGGCGGTTTTCAGCATCAATACATGATCCAGACATGCAACAATATAGAGTGTGGAAGCAGAAGCATTTATAGGCACACCTTGGTACACCATGTTACACTTCTGCTCCATGAGCTACACTGATTCAATTTCTGATTGTCACCTATAAAACCTTTCATAGGCAGGGCTAAGTTATTTGTAGGGCTGCCTCTCTCTGATAGTTTCTACCTGCTCCTCTAGGTCCAATAAAAGGGATGTACTCTGGGTCCCATCTATCAGAAATCTGATCTAGCCGTGGTGGTGCAGTGGTTAGAATGCAGTATTGCAGGCTAATTCAGCTCACTGCCAGGAGTTTGATCGTCACCAGTTCAAGGTTGACTCAGCCATCCATCCTTCAGAGGTCGGTAAAATGAGGACCCAGATTGTTGGCGGCAATATGCTGACTCTGTAAATTGCTTAGAGGATGCTGTAAAGCACTATGAAATGGTATATAAGTCTAAATGTTATTGATCTAGAACAGGGGTGTCAAACTCAATTTCATTGTGGGCCACATCAGGGCTGTGGTTGGGGGGACCGGGCAGGTATGGCTGACTGGGTGGGTATGGCCAACTGGGTGGGTGTGGCCAGCTTGATGCCACTCCCCAAACTGCTGTTCTGTTTCCTCTTCGCACTGGGTAGACCAGGCCAAAACTATGCTGGCCTGATCTTTCTTCTTCGCATTGGGTAGACCAAGACAGTCCCGCAGGCTGGATCCAACCACTTGAGTTTGATACCCCTGATCTAGAAGGACCTAGCAAGTGGGCATTTTCTGATGAAGTGATTATCCTCTGAAATACCATAGTCCCTCGTAACTGTTGGCATTTTTGAAAGCCTTAAAAACATGACTCCTTTCCTAGTCATTGGTCTCGTCTATATATATAAAAGTTTGGACTTTGAGAACACTATAGTCTCAGTAAAGATCGAAATACAGAGCTATAGGAATATGAATGTTTCAGTATTGTTAACTGAAGAAAAACAGGCTCAGGCTACAGAGTCCATTCATCATATAGTGGTATACATTGAAAGAGCCATGAAATGGATAGAAACATGCAACTTAAGTTGGGAACAAATTCATCCCTTTAGTTGACATTTATAGCTTGTTCAGGCTACATAAACTGACTCATTTTATAGTCTTCAATGTATATTAAAATTATCATCTGTTTTATCCTAGACCCAGCTTTGATTTTACACTTTCTGAAGAATACATTTGAAACTAGTTGGTGGTTCAGTGGCTGGGATGCACTGTAAAAAATAGTGTAAACTATAATTGAAGTCTCAACATACTGAATTAAACCACCCAAGTGTGGTTTGTTCCATTAGTCATGGCTAAAATAACAATTTATCAGTTACAATTTGACATATTGCATGATTCCAAAATTCCGATTAGCCTTTTCTTTCTGACTTTTTTTTGTAGCAAAGCTAGCATCAAAAATTAGGATTCCTCTGAATATATATAGAGCCTTGGATAGTACAGTGGTCTAAAGCCCTGTTATTAACATCAGCTGCCTGCAATTATTGCAGGTTTGAATCTCACCAAGGCTCAAGGTTGACTCAGCCTTCCATCCTTTCTAAGGTAGGTAAATTGAGGACCCAGTTTGTGGGGGCAATAAGCTGACTTTGTAAATATACAAAAGTATGAAGGCTATTGCTTAGCGCATTGTAAGCCGCCCTGAGTCTCCAGAGAAGGGCGGCATATAAATCAAATTTATATATGTATGTATATATATATATATATATATATATATATATATATATATATATATATCCTTCTAAGGCATCTTACTTCACTGTTTTCTTGTTGAGTTTCACATTCTGCACTGTTCTTTAATCATAGCTAAGTCAAGAAAGAGTGAATCTCAAAGTGTCATACTTCAAAGAAACTCTTAATTAGAATTGAAGGAGATACTAAGTGAAAAAGCCTAGATTATTGATCAGATCCCTAATGGAAAATCTATGAGATCATTGCAGCCTTCCTGTGTTTTCTTACAGCTTCTTCACACCTACTTGGTTATTTAAATATGCCGAAGAAATAGCAGTTTACCGTAAATGTATTTCTTAAGTGAGTTTTCAGCCTGAAATTTCAGTCTGACCCACAAATAAAGGTCAATGTTAAGAAATATAGCATAGAATTATTAAATGAAGATATTCTATATCATATTAAATTGAAATGTTTTAAATTATGGGCCAAATTTCATTTAATTACTTTTAAACCATTTTAACTTTTGTGTACAATGTTTTATTTGGCTGTTCACTGCCCTGAGTCCGAAAGGAGAAGGGCGGTATAAAAATCGAATGAATAAAAAATAATAATAATAATAATAATAATAATAATAATAATAATATGAAAGGCTTGTGAATTAATTAGAGCTAAGCTAAATTTCAAGGCATGACATGTTATATAGCTGTTCCTCTGAACTGCAGGAATCTGGTATTTTACAGTTCCTTGACCAAGTAGCTTGCTTACAAACTAATTGTATAAAGAAAGAACAGTGGAATAGGAGGAGGAAAAGTATTGAGAAATGGTGAATTATTTTTTGTCTCACAATGAACATTAATAGGAAGAGGGGTTAATAAATTATTGATCTATCTTTTGGATCATGGCTAACATAAACTCCAGTGTTGGAGGAGTATAGCAGTTTTGATCAAAAACAAGATTGCCCTTCTTTGACTAGCTGCATGGAAAAGATCACATTTGAAGAACAATTTGAATTAGTGAAGAAGTCAGGTGAAATGTTATTCCTAAATAATTGGAAACACATTAAATACTGTAAATATATCACTGTATGATTAAATACATCAACTGGAGGCTTTTAAGAATTGACTGAACAGTCACTTGTCTGGAATTGACTTAGTATAGGGTCTCCTGCTTGAGTAGGGAGTTGGACTAGAAGTCCTCCAAGATCCCCTTCCAATTTTGTTATTCTGTTAATTTCAAGGCAAATTTCGGCACAACACTGATTGACTCATATGGGTCTACCACTTCTGACTTGCTCCTGAATATATTAATGTATTGAAAAATATTCCCTTTGATATATATTGAGGAATCAATATATATATATATATATATATATATATATATATATATATATATATTCTGAGGTTTTCATGGGTGTTTGTATGTAGGTCTTTGGTTATTCGGGTTTTCTCCCGCATAAAATTGGAAGTGTCTTGACGACGTTTCGACGAAGTCTCATTTGTCATCAGTTCACACCCCCACTAGCAGTTAAAAGGAAGAAACAGCTGTGATCTCACATTGCTCCTAGATGTCGAACCGAGAATGGGCTTGTCATTATTTATGGGGAGGGACGGAGGTTGAGAGAGCCAGAACGTAGCCAGAGCTGTCAGACTTCCAGCGACACTTCACAGTGGGGCCAGCCACAACGATGCCCAACAGTAGCTGAGGCTACAGCAAGGCAATGCTCCTGGAAGCACGAAGCCGAGAACACCAGCCTGAAGATGACGAATGAGACTTCGTTGAAACGTTGCCAAGACACTTCCAATTTTATGTGGGAGAAAACCCTAATAACCAAAGACCTACATACAAACACCCGTGAAAACCTCAGAAAACATATATATATATATATGTGTGTGTGTGTGTGTGTGTGTGTGTGTGTGTGTGTGTGTGTGTGTATGTATATGTATATATAACGTTCACAAGCCAAAAGTAAACTGACCCCATTATTGCTTGGTGTGCAAGACTGATGTTCTTCCTTTAAAATATTGTGGAATGTAACCATGACATAGTTGTAGAAGCCTTGTGATGAAGCAAGCTTTTGTTGACAAACCAACGGAATGAGGAAGTATATCTATGCAGGTATTTTGAAGAAATTGCAACTGCTTCTCCCCAATTCTGTTTTTCTCCTTTGGGCTGACTATATTCACAGACTTTTGGCATTTTTGATGCTGTAGTCCTATACCCACAACTGACAATAACTCCGCTCCAAACTAAACTCTGAACACAAAGTTAAATGTAGCGAATAGAATGTAATGTGGTACCTTGATTTAGAACTATACATTCTTACCAAGCAACTAGATTTGAAGAAAAAAAATAAGAATGGTGTATATTTCTACTTTTACCAATCCCAGTCCATTTTGGAAATCTCCAAAATTGTTGGCATTCCACATTGCTGAGACTCTCCCTCTGTTTCAGAATGGATTCACACATATTCATGTGGTTTGGCATATTCATCAAACCACAATCAACAAAACTGGATTAGCAAACACTGTAAACCCGGCCAGTTATATAGCTGATTCTAAACTTGGTTTCTTAGGGAGACTTAAAATAGATCACAGCTGTTCATCTGAACATTGTTGCTGTCACCACCAGATACACATTTCAAGAAAAGCACCGAATGCCTATACAAACCTATTTAAAAAGTAAAACATCGTTAGGATCTACAATCCTGGGCTGGTTGGTTTTTGCCACTATACAATACAACATACAATACAACAAGCTTCACAGTGTTGCTCCAAAAAGGTAAATGAATAGTATATAAATGTAATAAATGAGATAAAAAAATAAAGTTTGTTTTGATTCCTAGCAAGGTAGATATTTCCTTTCTGTGGTTCATCAAACAACACTGAAGAACATCTAGACCACAAAGTCCAAATACCCCAGAAATTTTGAATGAGAACCATTTATCTTGAAATGTTAAGTTAAACAGTAGTTGAGACTTCCACTCTGGAAGAAAGAAAATAAGTTCTCTCCTCTATCTCAGGCAGAACAAATTTGGGTACCAGACTCACCTTTGCTCTTCGGAACAGTCTCTTTCCTTTCATCATTCTTCTTGTAATAAGTTTTATAAGCAGTTTTCAACAGTTAAAATTGCATGGAAAATGCTTCTTTTAGCTTTGCCCCTTTTTCTCTCTCATATAAGAGTATACACACACACACACAAACTCAGCCAAAATTCTCTTCTTGTTTCCCTTCAAACACTTTATTACATCACAATGAAAGAAATCCCAAAGGCAGTAACTCTACAGGTAACACTGGTTTGCCTAACACACCCCTAACAACAAAGAAAACAGGAATTGGGTGTAAGTTCCATTAAAAAAACCTGTAACTGCTGGAAGGTGGGAGGAGGAATCCAAAACATAACAACTTATAGCCTCAAACTTTTGGAAAGCCTCATGTACACAGTATAGGAGCCAAGGAAGAAAGTCTGAATTAGATTTCTAATATTGGGAAACAAATGTATGAACCCTATTAACGTGCAACAGGTATTTGAAACAAAGACTAAAACTGTGATTATTCTTTAGCTTCGTGCCTTCCAAATGTAACAGACTACATCTTTTATGTGGATAATGAGAACTGAAGGTCTAGATCAGTGTTTTTCAAACTGGTCTGAATAGTGGATCAATAATTTTTAATAATTCATTTCTAATCAAACAGGTTTTTTCCGGTCCTGCAAAAACAGTTTAAGAAGGGGCAATAGAACAAAAAGACAGACACAAACAAACAAACAGGATTTGAGCTCCAAAACTCTGGTCAACCACTAGATGGAGTAGCAATTTTGGGGATTTTTGCAGCCCTGATATGCTAGCCCTAGCAACAGAAAATGACAGTGGATCTGTCACATTACTTTCAAGATTATTAAAATATTTATTTTTGAATCATAGAAAGGCTTTTCCTGGCCACTATATCGCTGTTTATTTTCCTTTTTTCTTTACCAAAGCCATGATTACTTTTAGTAGTTTGTTTTGTTTAAATAAAAAAAGGTTGAAATCAGAGAAGTGAAGTAGATACATTCGAATCATATATCTTTTGTTTCTCGGTAGGAGGTGAGGATGGAAACAGAAGTTCAATTAAAATGTAATGTTAAATTAACTTTAACAATGACAATATTGTTGGGTTTTAAAAACCAGGCAGGTTAGACTTCACTTGAAGTTATAAACAGCTGTTTTCAATTCTTCTGCTAGGTGTGGCCAGATATTTGCTTCCTGATCTGCCTACTTCATTTTTCAAAGTATCAATTAATAAGAAGTATTGTTGACTCCATTTTTACTGAGACCAGAAATCCTGAGAAGAAAAGGTTTACTATAATTCTCTCTCAGTTTGATCCTGAAGAAATTGTTCTTCTACCAGCCCTAGAGGGAAACTTCCATTAGCATTAATAGAACTTCCTCCAGGGATCAATAAATGAAGAGGGGAGCCAACTGATTTTGTAGTTAGGACTGCCAACTGATAATGTAGTTAGGATATTTATCCTCTCTTCTATTAAATGAAAAAAAAAGGTCCAGCTCTATGACTATGCATAGAAAATAAATGCAGTGACATATGCAGCAGGAAACCTCAAAACTTCAATTTCAAAATATATAGCATAATTTCCACTCAGAAAAACATTCAGGCACTCCATTCCTATTTACAAACCCCAGAAAATGTCTCCAGACAATAATAGAGAACTAAATGCCTCCTGGAAGAAATACAGCTTCCATCTACTTTCTACAGCAAAGCAATACTTGAATAGAGGTAGGATTGCAGGCAAAAAATTCATGGAGGTGCAAAAGAAATGGCAATTTGCAGCTTCCCTGGTTACTTTTCCAGTCTTTAAGGGGCAATTTCCAAACAGCATTTATACTGAAAAATATAAATACCCCATAAACTTGTGCTTGATGTTTCTGAAAGCAAAGAGCTTCTCTCCGTGTAAGCCAAAGAATGTGGGCACAAGAGGTACTTCCCATCTTGTTCTCTGAACCCTTTTACAAAAGTGAATGACTGCATTCACTGCACAAAAATGTAATTGTGTTTTCGGGCTGTGGGCGTCAACTCCATACTATTTTCTGGCACCATAAATAACTGACCACACAGCAGTTAGCTGAGCAAAAAGGTGCATGATTTAGATTTGGAGGATGTATTTTCACTTTTGCTACTTCATGAAAGAGTTAATACATCATCATAATTCTTTGGTTGGCACCATCAGTCGCTAACTGCATGAATTAATTTCCCGTCTGATGTCATTAGCCTCTGGGCCTCTTTCAAAATAACTCTTAAGAGTATGTTCACTGATTAGATTTTGAAAGAGAGTGCACGAATGTCTACAAGTACAAATGTAACAAGGGAATTGGGGATTCATGTGATACTTCTGGAACAGAAACAGCTTATTAATAGGATCGATAAAAATCTATGTCCTGCAGATGGATGTCTTTGGGAAAGGCACAAAAGTACCACATCACATAGCCTTGGGCATTTCTCCAAAAAGTAAAATGGTCTCAAAATTCAATTTGTATTCCACTTGGTACTATGCCAATTGGCTCACTGGTTTTGTTCCATCTGCTACAAAGGAGTGCATGCATATATGTATGTAATGTATATGTACATGTCTTCTACCTTGCATAATAGCAATTTTTGAAAACATTTATGCAGATATATTTAGTATTTCAAAATCCTTGCAAATGCTTGCTTTCTCTGATAAGAATTGGTTGCACCTTACCACAAGAATTCAGAAGATACCTGCATAAAATTGAAGACTTTTTACAGAATCATCATGTCTGAAAATTCTCAGTTTACCTCAGGGCTAAAAATACTGCTTCATTAATAAGTGAACACTTGCGAAAGAGGCATCAGATGGCAATATCCTGATCTGATCTAAAGATGAAACATAAGCCAGGAGCTCCATTTCCCCAGTGGCCTTCACATATTTTTTTCTTTGAAGTCAATCTCAGACTGGAAAGTTCATCTTCAAACCTGCTTTCTCACTAACTGTTATTTGAATTTGATATCTTTGATATCTTTCATTTAACATGTTACAGAGGATCCAAACATGTCTCATAAAATTGCTTAACCCTGTATCCAGAAGTGGAAAGAGTGGTGAGGACAAGGTGAGCAAGTGAAAAATGTGATTATTATATACTTTCAAAGCCCATGTTTTACATATGTGTCAGATGTTGGGATGTATGTATGGGATTTGCACTGCCATATTTACATACTACACACAGTAATACATACACATCCTGTTCTGTCTATCTATGGAGATTCTCAATGATCCAGGTCATGGTTATTCCAAGGTGCTTTTCCAAAAGGCAACTGGATTTTTTTGGCATTTTTTCCTTGAAAACATTTCACTTGTCATCAAAGACACTTCTTCAGTTCTGAAGCTTCTTCACTTCTTCAGATCTGTATGTGTAATGTTGTCTACATCTGTATTCATACAGTATTCAAAACTACACGCGTGTTTACAAACTACATCTGGGTTTACATATAATTCTAATCATATTGTGGTTTATTTGATTTTGAAACCATGTCTAAACCCAGGGCAGCTCTAAGTTATGGAATGAATTCAGCATACAGTAGTTTGTAATTATGCTTGCATTAAAAAAAAACACTATTTTTTTTATTGGGATTATCACACTGATGTATTTGAACTGTTGAAGTAAACCAAATCTCTATCAGCTCATTTTCAGAGTCAATCAAAAACCTTCATGGAGCTGCCTTGATGCAGTAGAAGCCTCAAGCACATCTCGTGCTTGAATGATTCATGATTCTCCAAGTTATCTCCAAGCTTCCTCCAATTTCTTTCTGCCAAAAACCTAAATTAAGCTAGAGCTGTCTTATCTCACAAAATGACAGTATTATCTAATCACAGGACGTACTACAACCTGCAGAGAAGCACGTTTAATAGAGGTTATTTTTTGTGTGCTGCTGGTTCCAGAAACCAGTTCCAGTTTTGCAATCTGAACTGCTGCATACTTTTTATTTCAGAACCCTATAAATTCCCTACAATCTGGTCCACAATTTAGGGACAAAAGCCCTCATAATCTATCTACCAAACACTGTGTTAATGATAGGAGTCTGAATGGCGTAGGAGGCTAATGCCTCCTACTAGGGCGGCATTTAACATCCAGCTGCCTGCAATTACTGCGAGTTCAATTCTCACCAGGCTCAAGGTTGAATCATCCTTCCATCCTTTCTAAGGTAGGTAAAATGAGGACCTAGTTTGTGGGGGCAATAAGCTGACTTTGTATAAAATATACAAAAAGTATGAAGGCTATTGCTTAATGCATTGTAAGCCGCCCTGAGTCTCCGGAGAAGGGTGGCATATAAATAAAATTAAAATAAATAAAATAAATAAAATAAAATAGCACCAGCTTTGGAGATTGGCCACTTTCCAAAAGTCTTCCTGAACTGCCAGGTGCTTTTGGTTCCATAGAATCCCAAGAATTGGATATCTGGAGGCCAGCCCTTCTACAGAAGGAGGGGCATCATGGAGAGGGTTTGTATCATCCAGACAATGGGTTATCCAAGCTGACATTGGAACATCTAAATCTAAAATATTCAAACACACTTTCTGCAATATAACAGAAATATAATACCCTGAATTTGGAATTTGATTTTGTATTTCAAAAAACAAACAAAACAAGGTCTGTATGCCACACATGAGGCTTTGGTAGCTGGACATCTGGTGGCATCAGACTTGTACTGCAGCAAGGCATTGTGGTCAACAGATATCACCTGTTCTATCATGTTTGTTTTGCTAACTCTCTGAAGACTTCAGCAATTCTTGGTTTGCTACAGCAGGAAAGATGCAATATGGCTTTCCATCATCAGTGCCTGGTCAACCCACCTTACACTGAGGAAAAAGTCTTCAGAATTTAGGTATTATTTCATGGTCACAATAAGACAGAATCATAGTAGTAATAATCAGCTGCAGAAATGTATTTGTTTGGTGGTGGTGGCAACAAGCAATTGTCTTGTCTATGAATGGGAAATACGATCCATCATCTTGCTTGATATACTGCCTTAGGCGAGGATTTAAATCTTTCTCATGGGAAGCCAGGGCTGTCTCTTTGCTCAGTGCACAGAAATCTGACTTGAAGATATTTCAGTTCCCTTTCTATAGAAGGTGTTCAAGACTATGGTAGCTCCATGGTTAAACATACAAATTTGCAAAGACCAGCACTGATGATGTTACCTAGTTTGGGTAATTAAATGTCTGCAAGAAAAAAAACCAAGTTTAGAGAGCACCAAGGACATCTAATTTCAAACTTAAATTTGTAATTCTATGTATGTTTGATTTTGAGCAGTACTTACAGGATCATAGTTGCTGTGGCACCTAGGCCATGGGTGTCAAACTGGCGGTGTCACATTGCCGTCATGTGATGTATCATGATGTTTTCCCCCTTCACAGAGCTAGGGTGGGTGTGGCCTGCATCTGACGCATCCTGCCTATGGACTGCTAGTTTGACACCCCTGACCTAGGCCAACTGAAGGTCTTTTCCTTCCTTACTGCAAACCTGTGCAAAATACTTCTCCAGTTACTATTCTGCATTCAAAAGAAGCTCTCCCTAAAACCAACCGAGGCTTGATTTGGTGACATCCATGAAAAATAAGATTTCATACTTAAATAATGCTGTAACACAGAGGCAGGTGATCTGGTCATCTCCAGATTTTTGGGACTACAACCCCATGATCTCTTGGCACAGGGAACATTGGTTGTAACTGTACTGAGGGGGATTAATGCCCAAACATCTAGAAGGTACTGGGCTGCTTATTCCCTGCAATGGAGCATTCAAATTATCTCATGCTCATTACTATCATTATACTTGGATCCATGCTATGGCTGAAATCAACTGTAGAAGTTGAAATTGAAGGGAGGCTTGAACTAGAGAATGCTGTTCATCTGTTTAACTGCTTCATCACTGACCACCCTGCTAAGATGGCTATTCTTAGAAGAAGGTACATGAACAGAACAAAGAATTGTTTGGTGAGTTGGAAGAACTTGAGAGATATTCTTTCACACAGTAAGAAATCATTGCCTCTCCCCAATGAGAGCTGATTCTCACACGGCAGGCAATTTTCTCCTAAAGGCCACATCACTGGTTGTTTTACAAAGCTCCTCCCAAAACAAAAACTGGAAGCCAAGCATATATTACAAGGGGGATTCTGGACTATAGTAGAAATTAGAAATGAGAAACATTTATCCTAAATAACAAGGATGGTAATAATATGTTCACTGCATGGGACACTAATCTAGAGTACTGTCACAGAATGTAGATATTGAGGATGGTGGGGACAGCATAGAAAATCAACCATCAAATAGTTGACAGGCTACTCTTTGACTCAGACATCAATTTGCCCATTCTTTCTATTTTTTTTTAAATTCCTCACTTTCAGCTAATCAATGTACCAGTAGAATGTGCTTTACTTGAGGGCCAGGGAGGTAGTGCTCCTCTTCCTACATTTGCAATAAAGTAGGGATAAAGTAGCAACTAAGGACAGCTAGTATCATCCTCCTGGTGAAAAGAAGTGGAGATGATCAGCAGAGATCAGCAACACAGCATATACCTAAATCTATCATCATGATCCTGTTTCTAATGGTCAGTGTAGAGCAGGGGTGTCAAACCACGGCCCACGGACTGGATGCATCACACACTGGCCATGCCCATCCCCAGTTTAGCGAAGGGGGAAAAAGTTGTGATACGTCACGTGACGATGTGTCATCACGAGTTTGACACCCCCGATGTAGAGTATGCCATGCTAATGCCATACTTCAGATTCTTCTTTATCCACAATTGGTACAGTACAGAAATAGTAGCATATTTGGCAACCATTTTTTAGCGCTGTGTTAAAATATTACTGAGGTTTTTTTGCCTGAATTTTGTTTTCATGTACTGTAATAAAATATTTTATGCTACTTTAAACTGAATTGACTATTTGAAATTGCCATCTATGTGGCTTTGAGATCATATCCATTTTTAGATGAGGGTAAGAGGTGTTTACAATGCCATGTCCTGTTTCTATAGTTCTAAGCTTGGGGCATAATATGCATCCAAACATGATCAGTTTCAAAGGTTAAAATATAATGGAAGCATGCCTCACAAATATGATCTTGCCCAGAGTGAGTCCTGGGAGAATACATCTGTGCAAAAATTAGATTTACAGAACTAAAAAGCTGGTCGTCTTTCTCAGAAAGATTCTCTTTTCAGTAAGGTTCTGTTCCACCATGTAGGTTTGCCAGGGGAATGCTATTTTAGGGATATGTAGATTATGGACTGTAATTTTAATTAGAGGGTGGAGTTTAAAAAGAAGAAAGAGCAAGAGAAGAAGAAGGCATTGCATAGCAAAGTTCAGCAAACACTGAGGTTGTGGTAGTGTCTCAAATTGACTTGTTTAGAAAGATCGGCATTTCAGCTCGCAATTACAGATTTTATGGCTGTATATCTCCTTCTTTAGTAGGAGCTTAAGTGCTCTGTAGCGCAGTGTTATATTAATAATCAAGGTTATTTTAGGATTAACAGGCAATGTTTCATATTCAATTTCCAAAAGGCCTACAGCATTTTAATGTTCTGTTTTTCCTAGTATTATAGGCAGCTGAGTGCAAGACAGCTTTTTTTGCATCTTTTTGGATATTTCATAGAAATGAAAAGGTCCTTCACTGTTAACTGATATATAAAAGCTGAGTATGTAAAATACACCTATCCTATCCATATTTTGATATGTTACAATGTCAGCAGAGCATAGTATGTAGCATGGCCAGGTTTAAATTTTCTGTCTATTTGAAATTCTTGGGACTGCAGGTTAGATAGGAGGCCCTTGATTTTGTAGCTGTGCAACCCTCGCCTCATAGCCATTACAATGTTTAACCATGCTACTCCAGCATAAGTCCATGTCTGCTATTATGAAAAAGTGCTATAGAAAATAAAACATTTAACATGGCCAGGCACTAATAATATTTATTTTTCTCATTCCAAGGGTATAAATTTTTTTTTTAATTTGATTTATATGCCGCCCTTCTCCGGAGACTCAGGGCGGCTTACAATGCGCTAAGCAATAGCCTTCATACTTTTGTATATTTATACAAAGTCAGCTTATTGCCCCCACAAACTGGGTCCTCAATTTACCTACCTTAGAAAGGATGGAAGGCTGAGTCAACCTTGAGCCTTGGTGAGATTTGAACCTGCAATAATTGCAGGCAGCTGATGTTAATAACAGGGCTTTAGACCATTGTACTACCCAAGGCTCCAAATAAGGATAATGAATGTCCAAAATACAGCAATAAAATTATCATGGAATGTACCAAAGTTTTTGGCCTCATTCACACATTGCCCTAGGCCGGGGATGTCAAATTCACAGACCGTGGACCGGATGCATCACATGCTGGCCACGCCCACCCCCGGTTTAGTGAAGGGGGGAAAAGTCACGATACATCATGTGACACCCCTGCCCTAGCCTATACTAAGGTTTATGTCATTTTAGTTTAGCATGTCATACAATTTATGGTCTAATTTTATAAACCAGCTGTGGATTATTCAACAAATCAAGATTAAAACAAACAATGGCTTAGCATAATGTGTCTGTCACGCTACAACGATAGCCCTGGTCCTTTATAGAAATGAATACCAGTGATGGCATTCATAATACCAATGCTGGATGAGAATTGTTAAAGATATACATTATATATCTATCTGTATATCAGATATTATAACTTAAACTAATAGCTCAGTGACTTTCATTCTTAAAATTTTGAAACCAGCAATGAGGCCATTGAGATTTTTTTAAAAAAAATATTCATTATATTTTATCTTACCTTTTTTCCAAAGAGCCACAGAGAGCATATTTATTTATGTTATGCTTAAAAATTAGAGTATTTTGTCGCAGGGCCTGAGATCGCTCAATTCCACCATTAAGTGGCTGTGGTTGGTTCAAAGGTCCCCATCCTTTGGCCTCAATGGGCATAATTAATTTTGAAAGCATCCTGTGGGCTACCACGCATATTGCAGCCAATAATAAAACAGTTCACAGATTCAAATATATTCTCTACCATGCCTCTTTGCTCTCCAGGATCTGCTAATCTAATTATCTTTATCTGTTTTTTGGAAAGGCGGCCACTCAATAAATCAAGCACTATGCAGCAAAACATATCATTTTTCTCATCTAAGGATCAGGGGTGGGTTCTACTTACCTTTACTACTAGTTTGCAACGGGAGCACCCGCGCCAGCTCACTTCGCATGCATGTGCTTCTGCACATGCACAGATCACCCATGATTGACTTCGTAGTGGGTGGGCAGAGCCTCCCACTGGTTTTACTAACAGTTCTATAGAACCGTACCATACCGGGGGCAATCCAGCACTGCTAAGGATGCCTTTGAAGATCATGTGGCTCTGATAAACATGTTTTAATTTGAAGCATGTTAATTTCATTTTTTTAAAAAAGGATAAAAATATAAAAAGCTGGAATGTGGACTTCTACAAACAGCAATTCCACATGGATCATAACTGTTCATATTGGAGCTCCACATAAATTTATAATAGCAGATTATGGTTGTTCAAGTGAAATGTATCTGCATTCATTTTTCTAATAGGTGGAGAATCATTACATTAGTTTGTTTCACTTTATTCCCAAAGGAAATAAGTCAATGTCATTTAATTGGCTAATTAAAGTCAGGAAAACCATACCCCAAATCACTGAAGCAAAAGCTGCAACTAAGCTGATTTGCAACATTTTCTTCCTTAATTGCTACTTGATACTTTCCTACTGGCTTCCCCACTCCCTCCCCCACACCATCCCTTCAGGCTATCTGAAATTGACCAAGAAAGTGGACTCATGGAATAGGACGGAGCCAAGTCCAGCATAGGAAACAATAATCCAGAGGGCTGCCCTAAAAAAGATATGTATCTTTTTTGTGTATCTTCAATGATGGCACAAGCATAAAAAATATTCAGCACTGCTTGAAGATGAAAAATTACCACTGAGTCAAATGCA
Source organism: Ptyas mucosa (assembly GCA_012654045.1). NCBI lineage: Eukaryota > Metazoa > Chordata > Lepidosauria > Squamata > Colubridae > Ptyas > Ptyas mucosa. Next base: position 9,444,303 of record WNWU01000032.1, on the reverse strand, counting down.
ACAAAAAATTACTTCCTACACTGCTCCAATTTATGCTAAATTCTTAAAGCTGGCTGAATAGCTAATACACTGACACCTGATTTCCTTCAGATGCATTGTGCTTCAAATCCCATCATCCCAACTAGCAGACTACTGTCGATGCTGGCTAAAGATTATGGAAGTGATCCCTCTTAATTGTTTGTGGCAGGATTGTGGAAGGCGGATCCAGTAGATTACTGTTCTATATCAGAGAGGTTATTTTTATATTCCACTTAATTTAGACTTAATCATATTCTAAAATCTCTACTAAGTGCCCTAATTCACAAGTAGTATTAAGCCACAATCATCTGATTAATGTAACACAATTGATAAGAGTTCACACAGCATAACCATATAAGACATGGTTTCAAAATATCATGGATGGGCTCATAAAAATACAATATAAACTATGTGGTGTTTTATGTGGTGTAAACTTATTTTTTAATATGGTTATTCAAGTGCAATGTATAAAATACAGTTATGGAAACCATGATCTAGCCGAGTGTGTTTTATGTGTAGAGAATGGTAGAGTTCACACAACACTCTGCAAAATGCAGTGATGCCAGCATTGAAATGGGGTCATTCATTGGTGGTTGGCTACCTTTGAATCTATCACAATGAAAGTTACTAGAAAACGTATAAGTGTAGGGGTGAGCAAGGGGAAAATTATGGAACATGCATCACAGTGTCAATAGGCAAACCTCAAACCTATAAGCTTGCATCTGTCTTTCATCCTTATCTGGGGCTGGGGTGGGGGGTTACTATAATTTTATTAATATATAGCCAGAGGCTCAAAAAGAGTGGGAATTTTATTATCACCACTTTTTCATCATTGTGACAAGCTGATGGCACCTAGTTAGTAAATAACATTATTTACCAAGTAGCAGATTCTAAATGAAAGCTGGCAAACCTTTTAGAGCAAGGACTGCATAACATCTTTAAGGAGGCTCTATAGAGCAGGAAGGGTCAAATCACTGCATAATTGGGAAGGCAGTATTGAGGAAATCTTTAACTGCGCTGTAATATACTTTAACTACATTACAATATGACTTTTTCAGGTTTATAGTACAGTTTTTATATATTTATATATTTTCAGAATGACAGGAAACCCTTCTATTCATTTCAGCAGTTACAATGAAGAGGCTCTAAGAGCTATAAAAATGGGACTTTTGTTACGGAGAATGGAACCAGACAGAAATAAATTTAACCTAAGAATATTAATGTCATAGAGTGATTGGATCCAAAGATAGTTGTCCACTCATGGAAAGAGCCCTTGTAACAGTCAAAGGCTCCTTTCATGAGTGAAGGATTCGTCTGGACTTAATTTTCAATCCACAATAATACAAATTTTAAAAACATGGAATATATTTATAACATTAATCTGCAAAAGTAGTCATAAAAACAAATGATCAAGTTAAGTAATCACAAAAGATACAGAAAACATAATACAAGTGAATTAGGAAAATTCTAGGAGTGTTTTACAGGCTGGAAATAAACAAAGAAAGAGCATTACATCATAGGAATGTTAAGACAGGAAGCGATGGGACAGATAGGAAGGGAATAAATTAACATCTACAAGGAATGAGATAGAGAGTACACTTTTCCTTCATCTAATATAGAACCAAATCAGCCCTTCTTCATGACATATTATTGCACAGTTACGATATATATATATATATATATATATATATATATATATGTATATGTATATGTATATGTATATATATATATATATATATATATATATATATATATATATATATGTATGTATGTATGTATATATACACACACACACACACACCCCGTATTTTTTGAAGTAAAAGACGCACTTTTTCCCCTCCTAAAAGAGGCTGAAAATTTGGGTGCATCTTATACTCCGAATGTAACCCCACACATGGTGCCCAAAATAGCTATCCAGAACAGCTGCTGCATTCTCTTACCTCTTCCGCGCTTGGCCTGCTTTAGTCACTGGAGCTCCTTCCGAAGATCAGCTGTGCTTTTGAAGCTGTTTTCAGCCCCAACGCAAGCAAAGTGATCTTCTGTGCTTTCCCTGCTTTTCTAATTGCTGCTCCCTCCAACAATCAGCTGTGCTTTAGAAGCTGTTTTTTAGTCCCAACCAGCCTCAACCTCAAAACCAGTGAGGGAACTAATGTGCTGAAGTTGATCAGGCTAAGGACTAGCCAGATGAATACCTGGTAGGCAGATTTTTTTTCCATTTTCTTCCCAAAAAACTAAGGTGAGTCTTATACTCCGAAAAATACGGTAAGTGATGATTGCTTCTTAGAGAATGTTATTAAGCGTAACTTAAAATCAAAGAACTCCCTGTGGAATAAGTCTTTGAAAGTTAAACAAAGATAGCAATAGCACTTAAGCACTGCTTCACAATGCTTTACAGCTTTCTCTAAGAGGTTTACAGAGTCAGCATATTGCCCCCAACAATCTGGGTCCATTTTATAAGGCTGAGTCAACCTTGAGCTGGTGAGACTCGAATTGCCAAAATGCTGACAGTTAGCAGTAAGCAGAAGTAGCCTGCAGTACTGCATTCTAACCACTGTGCCAAGATGGTTCTTCTTCCAATATTCTTGACTTTAATGCTATTCCTCAATCTTTACAAAATAAGGTGACATATTGTGTCTTGCCCTTTAGATGAAATCCATAGATCAGAGAAACCAGTTACTGTATTGAATTATTAGTATCTGTACTAGTAATCAGTTACTGTACTAGAATTTTTAATCTGCTGAATTTGTGTATAATTTTTTTTCAGTGCTGTTGGAAGCCCCTTTTGAACAACAAAATAAAATGTTTTCAATATACACATGTAAATCAAACAAGAATACTGCTTATTAAACCATTCAACTTGTTGTGGGTTGGAGAACTTCAGTTCAATTTGTAGAACGGTGACATTTACAATATGTAATAACAAAAGTATTAAAATAAAAATTATTGGGGATGGTGAGAATGTTCTTGATATGTTTTCAAGAAGGAATGGGAGAAAGATGCATATTATTCAGTAAATGTTTTCCACTGTTGCTAAGTCACCCCTCCCCTTCTGCTTATCAATGGGACCTTTCAAGACTCCTTCTCCCAATTGGAGACATCATTTCCTGTACAACACACTAATCCTATTGATAACTTTAGTTGATGGGAACTTTTCAAACCTAACAGGAAAGTCTAGGAGACTTGCAGGAACACAGACAAGGCTGGGGGTGGGGAAAGCTGCAAAAGTTTAATAAAAAGAAAATACTTGAAAGTGAAGGAGATAATTATTTTTTAAAAAGTGTAATCAGATGAAGAGGAACAAATCTTCTTCACATCTACTTCAACTTAGGAATGCTAACAGAAGGGAATATGATGGAGGATTTGCTTTCTCAAGTTTTATAGAAATCTTAATAAGGGTTCATGAGTTGGGGGTCATAAAACTAAAAAAAAATGATATACATTTGTGAGAAATGCCAAATGTTTCTATGTAAAAGTAAAAAAAGAATTATTAGAGTTGCTTAGCTCTTTGGACAGCTTTTTCTAAATGAACTTTCCTAAAAGGTCTATGAAAGAAGATGCTCCAATATTTTTTTATCTTAATACTTTTGTTATTACATATTGTGGGACTGAGTTCATATTAATTTCTTTTTTCAAGCTCAATATGATGAATGCAACCAATATTCCGCTGATATGTCTTTGATGTTTCCACCCAACTACAGAAGCAATTGCAAACTACTTTGGTCTAAATTCTGAGCAGACAACATGCCTTTGCCATGTTTATCTGATAGTGATCAAAGTTTCCTCAAATCTGTAATCTAACCAACTATTGTATGTATTACCAGTGCTCCATTGATTTTTTCTCATGAGTCACATCTTAGTTATTTCCTGTTTCCACAGAAATAAAGCTACAGTGACTCGATTAAGACATATCGCTACTGATTTCACTAATAACGATCAGCTTTTTTATTTAATTTCTGGATATTCATGATAGATGTTAAGACAACCTTGTATCTGCTCAGAGGGATTTTCCATGTCAGTCATTCTACCTCTCCTTCTTCATGAGGAAGCAAACTCTGCAAAGCTGCACATGGCATTGGATCCCTAGATTAAATGCCTCTTGACAAAAAACACTTTTCTAATAAGCATTTTAAGATATAATTGCACACTTGAATAGAAGAAACAAATACAAAATTAGTAAGATAGAACAAGAGGATACACTCAAGTCTTTCAACCCAGTGAAATACACAAGCAAAGTAAGTTTTTAACTCAGCTGCTGACACTGTGAAACCAGGGAGCAGAATTTTCATCTGTGTCCCTAGCCAGTTTTTTCTCATCCCCTATTGGCTTCCATTATTTTCTGTTCAATTACTCTATAAATGAGAGCATGTGAGAGAAACCCAAAATATTAAAAAAAACTAATGTTGCTGCCTTAAATGATCCGATCACTACAAATAATGGAATTATATTCTGAGAGAGGCCCCTTTCAGCTGTGAAGCTCAGGCTACTGTTCCCCCACTGACCATCTGCTCTCATCCCCCTCCCGATCAACTACTTGTTATTAGTTCAAATTTAGATAAATATACTCAATGCTGCTCTAAAGCTAATGAATTCTGATTATACTGAATCCTTTCAAAATGGATTCACACTGAACATGAGTACATACAGGTCAAAAAAAGGAAGACCTCAAGGAAGTTGGTGGGAGAGACAGAAGATAACCAATACATACTATCAGCAGAATCACAAACAAAAGGAAGTTAAATTTAAGAGGGAAAGTGTTAGAGTCTCATGGGATATATTCTCTCCACAATGAAGGAAGAGGATACAGAGTTTCCCACAAGGAAGACTATAGAACCATGTAATTATGCAAGCCCTTTCTCCATGAGAACCAAAGCAACTTCTCTCAAAGAGTATTTTCAAGTATTCTGGAAGCAATTTTAGCAACAATGCAAAATCTGCAGTGAGCTGTGATAATATTAGATTCAAATCATTATTAACAGCTCTGAGAGAGGCTATGTCAATTCTACACATACTGTTTCCACAAAGAAAAAGCAAAATTTATTCATTACCTGCAAGTCGAAGAATTTGCTATATCTCCGGTAGACTGTCTGGCAAGTTGTGTCCGACCATGTTACTTTGATTATATATACCTAGAATTACAGAACAAACAAAAAAAAACATGTTATACATTTATTGTATTGTAATTATTTTTATTTCTATGATGCCCTTGTATCATAAGGACTGTACTATAGTTCAGTAAGCAAGATCAAAACTGCAGTACCATCAGCTTCTCTAATTCCAATCAAATGACTCTGATTATTTATTCCCATACTTTGTAACGATATCCAAAATGTTATCCTGAAATAATTGAATTATCCAGCATCACTTGATTTGATCTGCAAAATGAGGAGCATTTCCTGTTAAATATGCTTTGAGGCCAGAGCTCTCTTCTGAAATAAATTGTGTTTAGCATTACACATAGCACCTCTTCCAAAGCTACTGAAATTAAAAATTGGAGATAAAGTGAATGATATAAATTAATAGCATAAAATAGTTGAGCAAATTTTTTGGTTACAACTTTTAATTATCTCTTAGATGAATGGTTGTACTCCTTTTTTCTATGATTTTTGGTGGGTGACATCTTTGGCAGTTTTCATTCTTTGATGTAGGAGCAGAAGATCATGGCTATTTCATTTTTGGTTTTCAATGTAATCTGGGATTTGATGCTACATTTAGGTAATCTTATATTAAAATCAAAAAATTCCATGAAGCTTCTTATTCTTCTTCCATATTTTGTTTCAGGTGGCACTAGAAATAGGCAGCTAAAATATTCATGGACAAGAAATCTAACTATAGGTTTTGGTAACACTATGGCTAAAAATGCATCAAAGCTGTGGGTCATAGGTTTATATCATGGCAGCACAGGTAAATTTCTGGCTTTTCGGGTGCCAAAATTCATTTTTGTTATTATATTATCCATCATCCCAGATGAAGCCTGAAGCTATGTTTGACAAGCATCTATTTAATCTCAAGACCAGTTTTTCTTGCTGTTGTTGCTGCTGCTCTAAAATTCAGAATCCATAGTTGACTCTGAACATGATTTAGCATGAATTGATGGCACCGTGTAATGGTATATGGAAATGACTTTGAAGACTGGGCAAAATAACACAGCCAAGGAAATGATCAGAAAAAGCTAACTTAGCCCATAGCAGCAATGTAGGAGGGGCAAGAGGATTAGAAGACATCCTCCCTAGTTTCTTGGGCTGCATGTTAATGGAAGAGGACCTATTATTTGATTGGGTAGTTGGTGGTAGTATAGTAGTTCAGATTGAAAGTTCAAGATTTTGGTCCACTTTCAACTTACTTGCTCAATTTGTTATATAAGACCCATGTTTACATATAGTTAATCTAGTTTATTTCTTACTAAATGTAGGAGTAACTTCCCACAACCGCCATATATAACAGTTTAGTAGTGATATTTATTTTTGTTGTTTTTGATTAAAAGTTCTTAAAAGGCTTTTGAACAATATTTTGAAATATATGTGTTATACAGCTAGTCAATGAGAAGCGAAGGAATTCATGATCAGCATATTAGCTGTTAAGTATTTTTTAGAAGTAGCTTTCAAACCATAAGCGATGTAGCAAGCCCAGTAAAACATCTGATTAACATATAATGATGCATTTCTTTTCTTTCTATAAAAGGCACACAAGTAAATAAATTGTGCTGTAACAGGTCACAAATATCCACTTAACGAGCTGCTAAGTTAGAGTTCATCATTAAAATAATTATTTTCTCTGGAAAACATCCAGCTATCCTTGACACTGATCCAGAGAGTCACATGACATCATGTCCTGATGTCAATTCCTACTCTTCTAAAGAGGATACGTGCATCAGAAGGGAAGCACTGCATTAGCAGAGGTCATAAGTTCCTCTGTTGGAAGATCAAATGCCACTTCCTACACTCAACAGACCCTCAAATAATCAAAACTAGCAAACTGAAATCATTAGCTAGCTTTATTTAGAAACCTTGTCCTTTCTTACAGTAAGACACCCTTTCATACTACATGTTGTGAGCCCTGAGTTAGATACCTATTCTGAGATGTTCTATGACTAAATTGCTTTTTAATCTATTGTTTGTACTTCTCCAAATGATCTTGGGGGGAGGGCCTTTTGTGGATTGGAACCTCCAATTCCTATACAAGAGAAACATTTGGGTAAAGTAAAGGTGTCAGGATAACAGTCATCAGCACTTAACCAGACCCCTCTTTACTTCCTATGTTTGTTTCTGGAGGATAGTTACTATAAAGCATTTACTATTTGAAAACCATTGACTGCAAAGGGTGAGATCACAGGTAAGCAAATCTGTCAGAAGAAAGCTAAGAGAAATATCTTAGCTTTCTTCTGACAGAATTGCTCACCTGCAATCTCATCCTTTGGAGTCAATGGTTTTCAAATCATGCACCTATAAACTTTAGTAATGTCTTTCACTTATACACCCTACATAATTATGTGCCTATTTTAATTATTTATGGCCATCTAGTGTACATTACACTATATGAACAGCCAATAAATATTTTCATGGTACGACTTGCTCTTACTTGACAGTATATGTCAAAATATGTTTAAGATTACCTTGCTTTCCTAAATCAGCCTTCCACAACCTGGATGCCCCACAGATGTATGGACTTCAATTTACAGCAATGGCCCAAAAGTGCTTAAGACAGAGAAGAAGCTCTAGACCAGTGATGGCTAACCTTTTTGCCGTCGCGTGCCAAAAGCGGGGGGAGCGCGGGAAGGTCACCCACATGTGTGCCCACATGCATAATACAATGCACCCTGCCTTTGCGCATGTGTGTGCGCACCTCCCCGCTTTTAGCATGTGATGGTCCGGTGGGCCTGGTAGACCTGTTTTTTCACCTTCCCCAGGCTCCAGATACTTTCTAGGAGCCTGGGGAGGGCAAAAACGGCCTTCCCCACACCCCCCCGGAGGCCCTCTGGAGGCTGGAAATAGCCCATTTCCCAACTTTCGGTGAGACCAAAAGGCCCAAAAATCAGCTGGCAGGCGCACACATGCGTGCTGGAGCTGAGCTACAGCAACGCTCGTGTGCCCACTGATATGGCTCTGGGTGCCACCTGTGGCACCCATGCCATAGGTTCGCCATCATGTATCTAGACTGTCCTTTCATAATAACTTTTTTTCCCCTGAGCCTGTCTTAGAGCTTTGGGAAGCCTTATTGTAAAATCTTTTTTTTTTTAAATTTGATTTATATGCTGCCCTGCTCCGGAGACTCAGGGCGGCTTACAATGTGTTAAGCAATAGCCTCCATACTTTTGTATATTTATACAAAGTCAGCTTATTGCCCCCATAATCTGGGTCCTCATTTTACCTACCTTAGAAAGGATGGAAGGATGAGTCAACCTTGAGCCTGGTGGGATTTGAACTTGCAGTAATTGCAGGCAGCAGAAGTTAAGTGGAGGTTAATGACTGCCTTAGTCTACTGAGCCACCAGAGCTCTCTTGTGCAATTTATTTGAGTATGAACATCTTCCAGCATTGACTTTTAACCTTGCAACTGAAGTGCAAATACAGTGCCTTGCAAGGGGAGCCAGGGCCTGGGAAAGACAAAAGCATATAGTCCCAAAGCTCTTTGGCCACTGTTGAACAATACTGAGTCTCTGGGGGTTTCCATGTATTAGGCAAGTGGAAATTCTTCAAAGGGTATCTTGCTGAAAAGGAGTGTTTCCCCCCTCTTTCTGAGAAAAAATAAAGTTCATGTAATTTCCAAGACCCCTTGAGGCAGAAAACTCAAAACTACTACTTGTCTTTAACTCTGGACTGTTTACTAAGGGGAAATGTAGCTAGTATGCATCCAATTGTTCTTGCTTTCAGTGTTAACTATTTCAGTCTTTCCTGACCATAAAAGACAAAAGCAGCAAATCACTAGGTGAGCCTTTGATCGCCAACCCCCAACTGTAATAAACCTAGTTTACAAGCTAGTGTTAAACACACAGAACAACCCCTCACTGGTAGATGGAGATGGGTTTGAAGAAGAATAATTCACATGTATTTCAAACTTCTGTAACTGTCTGACTCTTTACCAGAAATACTTGACTAAAATAAATATACGTTATAAGTGAAATTTCAGCACAAAGATTTCCAAGTATTGCATTTTCTATAAGGCTTTTACAAATCACGTTTTGAATAATCTGTCTGTAAGAACATTAATATCCTTCTTTGCTTTGCTTTTTCTCTATCCCGAAAAGGAAGGAGAAGAGTAGAGAGAGATTGATTGCTTTTGTGTATAATTAGCATGGCATTAACCGCTAGAGGACAAAATGAAACTAAGGATTTGTTATGTTGGCAGCAAGTTGGAGCCCTGGGAAACAGGTTAACCCTTTGTGGGGCCTTTCTGCATAGAAGGCAACTCATCATAAAGTATAAGATGTGCAGGCCTCAAATGATTCTGCAACTGACACATTCTATTGAAAAAAAACCCTAAGTGTTTTCCCCCCAAATAGAATTATGACTTAATTATAGACTGGGAACACATCACAGGAATATAATATCATGCAAATTTATAATTAAGGAACCATTCCGATATTGCTTTAAAATATCTAAAAGAGACTTGATTACTGACACACAGAACTTTTTCCAAATCCTCATCCCATAACTATAGATTACAATTCACATATCCACAATTTATTGGCTACCAATTATGGGCATGACATCTAAACTATAGATTATGATAGCTGAAATCCAAACATGTGAAAGGCAACAGTTTGAGGAAGGCTGATGCATTAACAGAGAATTGTATTTCCTCCTGCCTCTCCTGTCATCTTTGATGAATTACTATTGACAGTCCGAAAAGGTTCCTGTGAAAGAAACTGAAATTATTGTAACTGACTACTTCTGCCAAGTAGATATTAGTTTGCTATCCCACATAAATAAATAAATAAAGCAATAAAGCAATCAGTAAAGCAATCAATCAATCAATCAATCTTGAATATATAGTTCAGAAAATGTAGCTTAATATGATTCCATAACTGTATTCACATAGGGCTCATCTTCATCAGCTTGGAAATGTGCGGACTTCCTCTGGGTGGTGAATTGTGGGAGTTAACCTCCACATATCTTCAAGCTGCCAATGTTGAGAAACACTGAACTAAGAGATAAAAATAAAAGTCTTGAGAACTCACAGAAGCTGATTTGTGTGTAGACCTGTTGATATCCAGTTCAATCATTTTCACAACATTCTCTTTTCAAACAAGAATATGTAGTGAATCATTTCCACCCCAGTGTGATCTGAATGGTGAGGCAATCCATGTGAATGAATGGTACTCATTAAATGAATTGCCACATTGACCACTTCAAACTCCCACATATCAACCATATGAGACCAACTGACTCTGACTTGAGCAAACATTAGCATGTCATTCTGATTACTCAAGCCAAAGGATGTTCCCTCCTCCCTCCATAGTTCAACTAAATTACTATCATGCTAATAGCAAAGAAAGAGACACAGAATATGAACTCTGGAATAAACACTTATTTTCATTAAGTAACACAGATAGAAAGCCCTTTTACAAAGACTGCAGCATTTGTCACCTGGAAAAGTCCATTTCATAAACTTGGTATACAGTAGTCCTTGACCTACAACCACAATTGAGACCAAAATTTTTGTTGCTAAGTGAGACATTTGTTAAGTGAGTTTTGCCCCATTTTATGACTTTCCTTGCCAAAGTTGTTAACTGAATCTCTGCAGTTGTTAAGTTAGTGACATGGTTGTTAAGTGAATCTGCCTTCCCCATTGGCTTTGCTTGTCAGAAGTTCACAAAAGGAGATCACATGATCCCAGGACACTGCAACCGTCATAAATATGAGTCAATTGCCAAGGGTCTGAATTTTGATTACATGATCATGGAGACGCCACAACAGTCATAAGTGGGAAAATTGATCATAAGTCACTTTTTTTTAGTGCTGTTGTAACTTCAAACAGTCACTAAATGAATGGTTGTAAGTCGAGGACAACCTGTAATTGTTTCTGGCATTTCTGAGGTGAAAAATATAGGAATACTATACCTTCAATTTTAAAAAAGGCTTAATTTCATAAAAAAGATCTTAATTCAATAAAAAAAAAATAAAGAAAAGTAGAAAACTATAGTCCTTCCATACTCCTAGTTTGCACAATCATTATCTTCACTATAATCCTAGCCACAAATAGGCTGCCCTTCTCAAGCAAGTAGAAATATGCACCCCACCCCACCCCAATGTCTCTGGTGCAAACTCCCCAACCTTTCTGTATATCTGCACTGTTATCTTTAGTGTGGCAGAAGATGGACATTATTAAATAAATAAGTGCTGGCTTTGTTCTGTTTCTACCACTTCTTTATCCTGTTTCCATTCTTCTGTTACAAGAGGCCAGATTCATCAAAATTGAAGTCATGTCCTTGGCCTAAAAATACTTGCATCCTTGAGGTAGAGCAAGAGCTAAGATTTCCCTTCCCTAAGTCAAATTATCCCCATTGATGCAGCTTTGCAATGCAGTAGGTCACTAGGGGTTCGTTTTATGCATTCACACATGCCACAGGGTTAAGCCATGGGGATAGTTTCCAGAGTATTTTTAACCAAGTTAAAAGACTGCAGTTGCTTCTAAAGCAGTAAACCGAGACTGCAAGGACATTTCTACATAATAATTCATAACTGCAGAATTTCTTTATGCTGTGGACTTGTTAAAGTCCAGTTGGGACCATTTGTTTTAAATGCTGTTAAATCTGTATTCATTGGCTATAATTAAGCCAGTCCAAGGAAACTATAAACCAGAATTCCTGTTAGTGAAGCTGTTGTTCCATTTTCTTCTTTAACTATTTTGAATTTGTTCAGATGAGTTATGAAAGAAAATGTTCATTTTCCACAATATTATGAACAAACATCATTCTGTATATTCTGTCATTAATTTTAGGCAGAAACCCACTTTCTTAAGTTGAAGCTGAAGTTCATGAAAGAAACCACAGACTGAATCTGACTGCAATAGTGAACTCCAGTTGCCCATTTACACTTCTAAAATACTTCAGTTAAGTATGCTTTTAGAAACCTAACACTCCACAACTGATTATCATCACAGGTTTTAAAGTCAATGAAATCAAAACTTAGGCTGCCCAGACTTCCCTAGATGTTTTCCTTCTGGATGCAGTAAACATCAACTCACAATTCCCAGCTACTATAGCTTATTAGCTATGAATTCTAAACCGGCCCACCTTCATTTTAATGAATTTTGCAAACTTCAGCTGCTCACAATTAAGGTCAAATCACTGAAGTTTCCTCTTCAAGGACAGCTATGAGCAAAACAATAAAACTGTTTTCTCCTTTACCATCTTCTTAGTAAGGCAGTATTTCAGGTCAGCAGGATTTTTCCAGATTTTATTTCTAAAATCCACATGAAATTATTTAAAATTTTTACAACTTATAGATCTCTGCATGCATTTTCTCCAAGTTATAAAGCTATTAACATAAATTGTTTCAGCATCATTTTTATGCAAATCACATTGTTTTCATTCTTTGATGTACAACTTTCCCTGATAATTCTTTAAAAGCTAAATTCCTGATCTAAGCATTTACTATTATTTGGTAGTGAGGAATAAATGCATATAATATTGCACTACATGTATGCCTCAGTTTCACATTTCCATGAGCAAACCAAAAGCAGAAACAGAAAGGATGCACTTATCGCTTTTTACGATCACAAATCAACCTAACTCGTGTTATTGCCTAACTGTGAAAATGCCAGGAAACTGTCCAAATAAAGCAGCCAAAGAAGATACTAGCAGGGTGACTACATGATTTGAAATACAACACATCTGGAGAGCACTAAGTTAGGGAAGGCTGCCATAAAGTAATCTCAATGTGCTTCTATGCTGTCTTTAATCACTATGGCTAATGGATTTGAGAGGACTCTAATTGAAGCCTCCCAATTCAGAATATACTTTAATTATGATTGCCAAAGCCCACAAACAGGCTTTAAATGAATCTGTGAAATCTCTTGTAGTAACCTAGTGGAAGGGAGAGATTACAATGCAAATAATTTGCTTAAGTACTGCTTCCAGTATAAGACTTCAACATGCAGAGTTTATATATAGTTCATTAGAATTCTGCTATAAAAAGGCAGTTGACCTATATAACATGCAGAGAAATTAGCTTATTCATGCCAGATCTTTGTTACTATAACCTTCCCTCTTGCTGTTCCTCCTCTCCCATTCGTGATCTTTCTGGCAAGCTAACTGGTGATAAACATTGTGGATGTCTGAACTAATAATGCAATCCTATGTATGCATACTTGGAGGTACATTGCAACATATCCAGCATCACTTACTTTCATGTAAAGGTGTAGGACTGTAGACTGTAATTTTCAGCCTAGTGTCTCATCCCCATTTACCAGTCACAACTGAATCTGGTAGAATCTGGTAGCAACAGATGCTTTCAGCTGGATCCTTCCTTATTTGAAACAGTTTTGTAAGCACATAGTGTACCTGTGCAGGTCTTGTAACACTAATTACATTAGTTGTTTTCTAAGTTCCTGATCTATACAAACCGTGTCTAGATATGCCTAGATATGGACTTATCAATCAACTATCTGCATAGCAGACATTTTAGCTCACTTATCCAATAAAATAGGGTAATCAAGTTTGGATAAATATTAAATAATTCAAATAATTGAATGCTAGGTTTACATACAATATATGACAGAATATCTCTTGCAGATGTATCAGCGTATTCTGAGAATCCAATGTCAACTTATTTGGTGAAAGCACCATATTTTCCAATAGCATAATCTCAATTATTAATTTTGGATTTCTTATTTACAGGGAACAGTTTAAGAAGTCAACTTGTTTGGTAAAATAACCCTGTGTATTGGGATACATCCCAGGTAATTCTCTGGGAATTACCTTTTATTATATAGTTAGCTACTATCTTCTTTAGATTTATGAGCTTTGTTAGGTATCTAAATGGAGTGAGTTCCTGTTATTTCTGCTACTCTTGGGAAAATTCAATACCATGTTCAATCATAGTATTCTTCTAAAACACCTACAAGGTCTAAGCTGTGGGCATTTTTTTGCACTCCTTCCACTCCTTTCTAAGCAGGCAAGTCCAGCAAGTGAAGGGGAGAGGCCACTCTGGTAGATTCTCCCTTCTAGAATGCCAGAGATTCACTTCTTTCCCCACTACATCCCATTTCATCTACATGAAGCTCTGAGAGAAGGCATCCATTGGTTTAAAGAAGAGAGGGAGAGAAGGAAGTCAACAATGGGTAGAAGAAGCTATTGTCTTTCTGAGAACTCTGTAGCCCCTATAACTTTTTTAAGTGAAAAACCCATAATGATCTTCTAAGGAACCCTTACTTCTCTGCACAGCAGTATGTGATTGTCACTAAACATGAAATATGAGTTTTGCTTGATGAGGCATTTCGCCAGCACTTTAACACTACAATTACTTTCCTTCTCATAAGCTGTAAAAATACAAGAGATTCAAAAAAAAACAAAAAACCCCAAGCCTCCCTCCAGCTCTGCAAACACAGATATCAACGCACCAACTTCCAAAATCCCTGAATCAAAGGCATTTAGCACTTCACAGGATGAGTTTTTTTCCAGCTGAAACAAGCAATTCCAAAAGTCAGCACCTAGATTGATTGGCTCATATCAAAACAATGAAATCTCTAGTGTGCCTACTTAGAAGAACTACTTAGGGTTCAATATTTGGAAAGCATGTTTACTCCAGAAAAAAACATTTGTCATGTTCCATGAACACAGAAAACCCCTCATAGTCTTTTACGGCAACAATATTGGAGTGGATATAAATAGCAGTGAGAGGATGGTTCTGAGAGTTGGTATGGAGTAGTGGTTACACTGCTGGACTAAGAGAATAAAGACCTCAGTTCTATTCTATTGTTAGCCATGGAAACTCATAGGCGATTTTGAGCCAGTCATTCTATGTCCAGATACCTCATAAGGTTAAAGAAAGACAAGAAAGAATGGTACATGCACCACCTTGAGCTCCTTAATAAAAGAGAGGATAGAAAACAAATAAAATGTAATAGTGCTTACTCTTCTGACTAAATATGTAGAGCAATGATGTAAATATTTAACCTGTGGCTGAAAGTCTTGGGTGTGGGCAGTTATCAGGGACTTTCAAAAGTGTTACCAAGTTGTATTTTGTTACAAAATGGGGAAAACTTATTAAACATAGAACTGGAGCATAATCATACTACCTATATCTACCTACTGCTATAATTCTTGGGTCTGTTTTTTTGCAATTTTCAATTGGGCAAAACTGTGCATTATAGGACAACTATTTTTATATCAACAAGCTTTAAAAGGGTTCAGTAACAGAATGCACCCAAATACTGTGGGACTGAAGTTTGGCAAAGTAGTGGTCACTGCTGTGCTGTCGCACCCACATGGATTGACATTTCCAGTGTTCTCTGCAACCTTTCTTCAAGGAAAGTCAATGGAAAAGCCAGCAAGAAGTTGGAAGTCGCTCTTACTTCCACTGCCATTTTGCCCACCAGTAGTCATTCTGTTTATCTGTTTAATAAGGAAACATTTCTGAAACAATGACCCAATGAGTCCCGAGTTGTCTAGTTAAAATTAAATTAGACTTAAATCAGTACCTACCTGTTATTTTCTAGAGTATGGTCCCTAAATACCAGTCAAGACCTAAAGTTGCCTTTGACATGGACAAGATTGTATATCCCTAATATCTTTGATTGTATTTCTGTTGATTGACTTATATGGCCTACCTTACAAAAACATAAGCAAAGAAGTTTTCTACAGGCAACACTATCATTAAGGGAGTTGTAGGTTTACAAACAGCATTCCCACTGTTGATATCATCTGAAAATACAGCTGGAACAAAAATGTATGTGCTCCACTAAAGCTCTATCAAAACAAAATTGTTTTATTTATTTTCCCCCGTGCTTGCTTTTACTTTCCCCACCAAGAGGAAACATGGGCGAAGAGAGTTGTGATGTTTTATCAGCATTGTTTTAGCTTGGCTTGCAAAATCTAAACACTTCAAATTGAATATTTATTTTAAAAAACAATTAAAAATAATTCCTGCTTAATAGGAAATAGTATTTTACTAAGGGGTAAATCAAGTTCACAGATGCAAAAGGTAATGGTGTCAGGAACTCTTGGAAACATAAAATTAACATGTGATTTAAAGTTTGGCTAAGAATAAGATAGTATTTTCCTAAATCCAGAATATAGCTGGTCTATAACATATAAATGCAATCTTATATAGAATATCTCTTTTCCCGTTTATCTAAATTCCTGAAGATTTTCCTCCAACAAATAGCATTTCCATCCTTTCTTTCACCCATTTTTTACATTTGTTTTCTTATCTTATTCTAACATTTAAGGTTACAAAGTACCATTCTTTTATCCTTCTAAGATTACTTAGGGATAAGAGAGCCTTAGAACTAAGTGACAATAGCAGAGTGTAGCAGAGAATAAAAATTCTTTGATATATTTCTCCAAGTCATTACAAATTGTTCAGGCACATACATTATGCTTTAACCTTAGTCTTAGGGGTTTATCTTAAAAATGTTACATACGTCACGACCTTAAAGCATAAAATATATATTACTGTAGAACAGTCAACTTGGTCACTGCAGTATATCTGTACTGAACCATACAATCCTGCAATTTAAATTACTTGTATAAATTTAATTTGAAGAAAACCTGCTTAGTCACTGGTTTCTAAAAAATGAATGCATATCCTAGTGGTAGCAGAAGACTCCTTCTTCAATCGATTTTATTTATCTATTTAGCACTTTTATCTCTTGTCATTTTTCCATCCCAGATCTTAGGTTCCAATGTGCTCAGTTTTAGCAAAGCAGTAGATGAAAAGAGACAGTTTGTTATAGGGAAGTTCTTTCAACCCAAAGCAGGCAATGGCAAGCCACTTCTGAGAAACCTTGCAAAGAAAACTGCAGGCATTCTTCAAGAATGGGGCATGATTGAACAAAAGAAAAAAAATGGCATTACACAATCTGACAGCAGGTCTAGATTAGGGAGGAACAATTTATAGCCCATTATATACCTATTTTTATTTATTTATATATTGCAATATACAAAGTACAGCAACTCCCCCATAAATAAGTAATATAAAATAATATGGCATATTAAAACCTACTAAGCAATAAAACGGCAAATAGAATGAAACACTTCTACAACTTCCTATTGGGGAGGTCACTCCACCTAACCGCAAAGCCAGGGAAACTACCATCTTAGGAAAGAGGCTGTATCAAGGTATTTCTATTGTGCACCAATTTCCTCATATGGTCCGAATCAGCTACTCGGGACATGACTGTGATGTGGCGCAAATCTCAGTAAGGAGAAACATC
Organism: Ptyas mucosa; assembly: GCA_012654045.1. NCBI lineage: Eukaryota > Metazoa > Chordata > Lepidosauria > Squamata > Colubridae > Ptyas > Ptyas mucosa. The sequence continues at coordinate 9,426,910 of WNWU01000032.1, read as the reverse complement.
TTTGTGATCAGTGTGTCACTGCTCTTTAATCACTCCTCTATCTTCAACAGGTTTACTGAAGGAGGAGAAAGAAGTTAAAGCCTAACATTCACTCCTCAGCAGTTATTATTTTACCGCTGCTGCTAATAACTAACTCAGTTGAGATCACTTTAGAGAAAGGTTTTTGTTTATGAACTCACACATACTTAGATAAGTCAAGGTGAATAGATTTTCTTTATGACAAGAAATTTCAAGAAATCAGGTATGGTCATGTGATGCCTTGACTTATGACTGTAATGACTTACAATCATAATTCTGGGCTCAATTATGGTAATAAATCAAGGACTTCTTGCAATGGTTTTGTCTTCCAAAGATTTCAGGGAGCATAGCTGGAAAGTAGGCAATATTTTCAGCTGCTCATTTTGCTTTTCTTTTGTTTGGCTGCAAAAATGGGCCAAAATGAAACAATCCTAATTAAGTCTATACTATTTTTACCAAGATGACAAGCTTTTCATCTGTAAAATTCACATGAAGTGTTTGATGGTTGTTGAAGACCATATTTTCCCAATAGGCATTTTATGGCAGAAACCAGAAATAAATGCTGGAAACCAGCAAAAAATAAAACACAAATTAGTCACATGACTGGAATTTATGACTGGGCCATAAAAGTGAGCTGGTTGCTAAGCTCCCAAAATGTGACTGCATGATCATGGGTTGTATACAACCACTGTAACTTAAAAAAGGATTGTATGTAGTTCTGGGGAGGTCTATGGTAACTTAGAACAGTTGTTAAACAACCATCATAAGGACTATTTGTAAAAAGAGAGAGAGAGAGAGAGAAAGAGGGAGAACTATTCTCACCCAGAGCCACTTAAGCTTAAAGTGTTTTTGAATACATGTTTTAATGACAGTTAATTATATACTTAGAAAAAGTACACTGCATAAGCATCACAGTATATTTCTTGGATGAGTTTATTTAAGGAATTTGCAACATTCTCAATTCTTACTTTATGACGCTGGGTGGCATACATCAGGGGTCACCAACCTTTCGGACTTCAGGGACCACTAAATTCCTAATTTTAAATCCTGTGGACCACTGATGACTGGCTGGGTGGGGGGGGTGGCTAGGTGGTCATGTGACTGAGTGGGCGTGGTCAACTCCATGTCACTCACGTTGAAGGGCGCCTCACCAGCCTCTACCAGCCTCTCTCCCAGCCACTCCTCGCCTGCCCACCTGGGCTCTTTAGGGCCCCAAAAGGAAGCAGTTGTTGCAGCTAAGCAGCCACCACGAGAAAGAGTTGACAAAACAGCTCAGTTCATATTGGATCTGACCAAGGAGGCTCAGCAAAAGCACCTCACTGAGGACAAGGAGCATAGGCTTTCCAAACACAGGGAATACCTACGGGAGTGCAGGAAGGCCAGGTACCAGCGCCTGGAGGCTCAGTGGGATGGTTAGCCAATTCCAGGCCATGATGCAGTCTCACTAGAACAAGGTTCTCCAGCTCTTCGCCACCAGTGGCGCTTCCCTCCAGCCTTCGCCCAAAGCCCCGCACCAGGAGGCTGAAGCAGACCCCAAGACGGAATTTCTGCCCTCCTCCAAACTGCATAAAAAGACCCCGAAGGGGAAGACTCTGCAGCAACACAAGCTTTCATTGCACATATCTGTCCCAGGGGCCATAGTTTGAGGACTCCTGATTTAGTGCAATATAAAAAATGCAAATAATTTATCTTCTGTGGACCACCAAAATTTTCTCATGGACCACTAGTGGTCCACAGACCACCAATTGGTGACCGCTAGCATACATCAATAAAAACAGTCAAAGTCAACAAAAATATAAAACCCAGATAATGAACCACAATCCCACAAAGCTGAGGCTGCACACAACAGACACTCACTCTCCCAGCAGAGTGGACTCAATTACCATCCTGGCTCATTGCATATAAGAAAAACATTATATCTTATTTGGACTTACATCAATGGTTAACACAGCACATTAAGACAAAGCATGATTTTTAGTTTGGCTTACCATGTAGATGGGTTGAGACATTGTAATTGGCAAACTGTGATTTATGCCTTAGCATGCTATATGAACATAGACAATTGTGATTTATTTAGTAACTGTGTTTAACAGGATGCAGATGCCTGAATACTTATGTTTATTGCTGGCTAGAAACCCCTTATGAATTTTTGCATGCAAAGAAAAAATACACTTATGATATAAAGTTTTAATGATTATACAGATTATAGAAAGAAGAGAGCTATGTAACCATAGAATAAGAAGTAAATTATTAATTGTACCTACAATTGGTGTAAAAATCTGAACTATTTCTTTGAATCTTTATTTTTCTTTTAACTTTTCCCCCCCTTTCCTTGCCGTTTTAACTTTCTCTTTGATTTCTTTTTCTTACTTTATATTAGCTTGTATTAATTTTTATCTTCTTTAAAATCTTTAATAAAATTCAGCAAACTGAACACTTTGGAAACTGATTGCCTTGCTATTCTCATCTCATTTACAGGATTTGTGGTACACATACATGAAAAGCTGAAAATGGTTCCTAAATAAGGGGAAATACATCTGAAACTCTTGTTAAGGTGCTATTCTCTTTCAAAATGTAACAATATTTAACTTATGTTAAACTTGTAACATTTATAGTTTTGGATAGCTTGCTGATTCCATACAGACACTAATGCTAGAACAGAAGCAAAGGCAAAATACACTTGTATCTGTTGTTATATAACCTTAAGGAAACTTGGCAGCTGTTAATTACTAAAATAAACAATTGCTCTTGGCAATCATCTCTACACCTCCCACTAATTCCTAGTGGTTTGTGAGATTCTCAGGCCCGAAACCTCTACAGCAATATAGTGTAGGGGTTATAGATATGAGTTAGATGTACAGCTTTGAGTCTGATTTCAGCATGGGAGTCTAGATGATTTAGCCAGTCACTCTCTCTCAATCTGATTTTTATTTATCAATGTGGAAAAATGAGGACTGATTATTATTTATGCCCCCTTGAACTCTTAGAAGGAAAGGGGGATATAATCAACAAGCAAACGAATCTATCCACTTTCTAAAATATCAGGAATACTTGATCTTGTAAACAAAAAATAAATGACATCCATTACTACTGTCTTCTCTGGCAATGTTCAGCTGAAACCACGTTGTGAAGTTTTAGACACAATTGGTCTGCATGTCTGTTTGTACATCAATATGCAGCTTTAAAGAATATTTGCACACTCCAAGAAGTTCACATATGATGAGATCTCTTTACTTGGTAGTCATAACTCTTCAAAGATCATGCCAGTACCAAGTGAAGAAACAGGGACAGAACTGACATGGGAAAGAATTGCAACTGACGTCTTTGCAGGCTTGCTGATGACTTCAAACTCCTGGAAATTCTCCGACTAGAACTGGTCAGCAATAATAATGCATAATCTCTTGGCTTGCTTGCAAAAACTGTGGATGATTTTTTTTTCACAGAGACTTCTAATAATTGTTGAAATATCCTAGCTTGCCAAAGTACCATGTATTACATTTACTTACAGCTTGGCTTAAAAACTAACATGTTTCTACTCTTGTCACTGGAAGTCTGCTCCCGTGAGGTCATCAGTTTGTGTTCCCAGGCATCTTTTGCTAAACACTGCTCACAAAAATGCTGGTTTCTTTATTTATACAACTGGAAAGGCCCAACAAAGCTTCCTGGGAAAGCTCTAAAATCATTAAGCTGAAAATGAAATATCATCCTATGACACCTTGTGCAGAATTCAGCATATGTGTGGGTATGTGTGCACAGTTCTTTTAAAATGATCATGTGATATAAATGTGCATTACGAGTGCTTGTGATTTATTCTAAGAAGTATGATAATAAAGTTGCTATTAGCCCTTGGTTTTTATTAGAATAGTCTTTCTCGAAAAAGTGGCATGTTTAAAAACATTTCTTTCTTAAAGTAGTCAACCCATATGCAGATAATTTCAGTTTTGCAGTCCAGGAATAAAAGGAGAAGAAAACAAGGGTAGCAAATAGGGAAATTATATCTACTTATTAATGACAAAACAAAGCTTGAGTTGTGATCAGGGTAATTAAATGTTTTTCACTACAAAGGAGCATCTTATATCTCATCATAATATTTCTTCAATAATTCTAGAAGGAAACTTTCAAGAAAAAATAACTTGGCATATTATAACTTTGTTTCATTTTAATGTTTACATCAAGCAGTATGCAGCTAAAATGTGCTAAAATGTTCTTATCTCGCAAAAAGTAAACAATTTTATGCTTTCTGTATTCTGCAAAGAAACATTTATTACTTTAGAATTTAAATTCACATCAGACAATTGGTAGACAGTAGCATGGTAGAGCATCAAATTTTAGAAAAACTACAAGAAGGGTAGCTGAATGGATTATCATTTTATCTACTTAATAGTGTAATAGAAGTTAAGAAGACAGATATGAACAAAAGCATTAGGTAACCCACCCAGACAGAATTCTATCTATCATTGTATCAGGATGATAGTACCACTTATATCCTACATTCAGTACTATATATGATTTTCCTGCTGGATGGAAGTAATGGGTTGGTGCCAGTATTCTTTTATTTTTATACTTGGACAATAACATTTTGAAGAATCCAACAGAACCATTTTATTATCTGTTGATTGATACACAATCCTATGACACCTGACCAATACATGATCCAAATGAATTGAATGATATTATATTCGCAGATAAGGATGAATATGGGTAGTCCTCAACCTATGACCAAAATTTCTGTTGCTAAGTGAGACAGTTGTTAAACAAATTTTGCCCCATTTTACAACCTTTCTTGCCATGGTTGTTAAGTGAATCTGGCTTCCCCATTACTTTCCTTGCCAGAAGGTTGAAAAAGATGATCACATGATCCCGGGACATTGCAACCGTCTTAAATATGAGTCAGTTGCCAAGCATCTGAATTTTGACCATGTGACTAAGAAGATGCAGCAAGTCGTAACTATGAAAAATGGTCATAAGTCACTTTTTTCAGTGCTTATGTAACTTTGAATGGTCACTAAATGAACTGTTGTAAGTGGAGTAACTCAAAATCATCCAACCAAAAAGATACATATTCTTGTTTGCTCACTGCCTCCACAGGCAAGCAGTTCGGTGATGGCTTCACCAGTCACATCAGTACAGGTGGAGCCACAGATTATCTGGAAATAGTGGTGACTGCCTGGGCTCTACAAAGAAGGCTACCAACCCCTGCATTACTTACAGTATTAAAACTAATTAACAATTAGCAATTAAACAATTAGCTTGGTTCTAAAAGCTTAAGGAGAAGATGAGCAAGGGAACATTTACCTCATCCTACTTCCCCATTCTTTCCTGAATTAAGTCCTTACTCAACACTTCCCTCCACATGGATCACACATGGACACTGCAATCACCCCATGCTTAGAAAGATTGTGAAAATCACCTGCCTGCAAGAAGTTACAATACCACAATTATAGTATTGTGTTAAAAAATGATGCCTTCACGGTGGGGTAGCTGCCATATAGAACGCTGGATGGTTGGTTATTTTTATTTGCATGTGGGATACTGTGGTTCTGTTTTGTTTTTTGTTACTGCAGGAACTGTAGTAGTTTATAGGGCTAGAACTGTTTCGGATTCATTTTTGAACAGCTCGAAGGAGAACTAATTGGCTCATAGTGTTCATGGCCTGTTTTACCATTTGAAGCTCAGAGAAGTGAAGATGTCAAAGGTAGATTCAAACTGTTTGTTAAGGCTTATAAAGTGGAATCAAAATGAGACCTATGTTGTTTAGAACTGCTTTAAAAGTGCAGAAAAAGCTAAGAGAGTTAGGCGGGATTGTCACCATCTGCAGGTAATTTCCTCAATCTACCTCATAACAGTAAGGCTCACCTGGTAAATTTGTCTTGATTCCTAGGCATAAACTAAAGTTCTATTGTCATTTCAGAAGGCCTGTTAGCTAAAGCTAAATTTAACTGTGCAGCCTTCTGGAAAATATTCTGAATGTTAAGTCTCTATTACCAAATAATACTTCTAGTCATACAACAGCACATATGAACATTCAGTGCCTCAGTGAGCAGGCACCATATCTCAAGTTTCTTTTGTCTGGTTACATTTTCCACAAATATATTTGGCCTATACCAAGAAGCACATGGCACAAAAAAAAGGCCATGCTGCTATTCCTACCTCTTTACCAACCCTTAAGGGGGGAAAAACAAAGCTGAGAATACTCATATAAATTATAGAATAGTATGTTAATCAGATTTAGCTTGATTAATTTCTGTACTCAGTGCCAAGGTTCTTTCTCATGTGGCTGCAGAAGAGGGGGTGAAAACCAAAATGATTACAGAGACACAATATCTAGAGAGAAAGATCATAGTCTGGGGCCCCTCTAGGACTATCTTTGTTGTGAATAGGAAAAGAGTTAATTAACATGACTGACTGATTTTATTTAGTGCCAAATAAACTGAGCGCTGTTTAGGGCTCCAAGTAACTTTGTCGGGGATAACTAGCTGGATCACCAAATTAGGGTGCTTTCCTGATTCACTTCAGCATCTCAAGTAAACAGGATAACTGAATTAGAATGTCTGAAAAACTTCGAAGCTCAATTGGTTCCTAGTTTGAAAGAGATGCTACAACTAATTTAATTGATGAAGCTGAAATCCTGTTAAGTTCTTAACAGCAGAAACATCTGCAAAGGCAAACTCCAAGCTGTACAAAGCTTGTTAAAAGTAGAGGCTATTGTGGTCTTTGTTGTCTACAGCTGAAGACAGACAGAACTCCAGAATCATTGAATTATAAATGCCTACTCCAATCTTTTATTTGCTTATATTGCGTCCTTATGTCTGTGGTATTAACTTCGAGATTCTTCAGCTATAGGCAAAGCATTACTGAAAGGAGAGCTTGGCCTTTTGAATTTGCTCTTATACCTGGATTAAACCATGTATGAATTGTATTTTAACAACAGAATAAGGTTGAGCCAGCAAAGCAGGACATATATTGAAAAAGAAAATGACCTAATCCTGAATCTTTTGCTTGTGGGATTGGTGTATAGTATTTGTTTGTTTGTCCATATTGTTTCCCATTCTTGGAGTAATTAATAATTTAAAAATACTAGCAACCACCTCACAACACCCTGTTTGCATATGCATCTTACATTGCTTTTCACCTTTTTTTCTCAGAGTATGATAGAAATTGGAATTTCTGTCAATTAGTTTTCAATCAGTCATATGTGTATGTGTGTGTATATATATAGATATTTGTTTATAAAAGGTATTGGCTGCCCATTTTACCACAAAGTTATTTTGGGTGGCTTACAGTCATAAAAAGTACTTTTTACTTTAATCTAAGTATGTAAATTACTGATTTATATCTTTTCTATAGATTTCTATTTTCACCAATACTCAATGGTTGTTGATCTATTCTATAATTACAACTTTGTCATAATTTCTATGGTTACATACTTCTCATATGACATTAATTTTTCTTGTTTCTACTTTACAGGAATGTCAAACTCGATTTCATTGAGGGTCACATCATTGTTTGACCTCAGGGGCCCAGAGTGGAGGGGCATGGGTGGGCGTGGCCAGCTCAACATCATTCCTGTTGGGGGGGTGCTAGTGGTGGCCTGAGCGCTCTGCCAGCGAAAACAGGCTCTCGAACTCCATTTTTGTCTGCCACGGCCTCCTGCAACACTCTGCAGGTGAAAATGCGTGTGGCCCTCCCGAGCTCTGTTTTCACTGGCAGAGAGTTACAGGAGGCCATGGCAGCTGAAAACGGAGCGCGGGAACCCGTTTTCGCTGGCAGAAGCACCATGGACCAGTCCTCTACTGTTTCCAGGATGTCCCCGCAGGCCAGATCTAAGTACCCCATCTGGATCTGGCCCCTGGGCCTTGAGTGCTATATATCTATGTTAGGATTAACTGCAATTACAGGTAGTCTTCAACAGTAAGAGCAAAGGCAAAAGATGCTAAGTCTGATCAATGTGTTTCATACAGAAACAATCCACAAGAGAATAAAAAAGAAAAGCCCTATGCCTATTTGCAGGAATAATAGTTGCTAACAAATGACCATGTCAGACAAAACAAAGCCACAAACTATGAGCAACCTCCTGTATTTACAAAGACAAATTACCTTCAATACCTGAGGTTGAAACCAAGTTGGTAGCTCAGTTCAAACACATCAAAGCACTTGATGACGTTTATATTAGCACAATATTGCAAACTGCTTTCCAGAATACAATCCTGTTTTGCTAAGTATGAGCAGTTTCCTTTCTCATGGACACATGGTTGTGAAGAGGAAGCAACATAAACATGGCTATTCACCAAAAACCAGCCTATATGCTGTCTAAGAGCAGCTGTTTCCACCAAAGACAACTGATACAGTTAAGTACCAAGGATCATTATTGAACTGTACTTCACAATTACCTATAGAAAATGTAATTTTTAGATTGCAAATAGCATTGAAAAATCCTAGATTCTAGTTCTGTTACACAATGTTCCCCTATCAGTTCTATTAGAAAGTTAGTCTGAAAGAGAAAATATTACTTTCAGAAAGCAAAGAGTATCATACAAAGCTGAATAACTTAGTAAATAAAGAAACACTTTAAGACGTGCCAGATTTTTTTTAAAGAAAGTCCTTTGCTAATGCAATCAGCGGTCCTAAATTTAACATGCTTTCCATATGAACCTGACGGGATACAGACTAGAATTTTTGTAGAAAATGAAGTACTCACATGCATTGTTATATGTTAGGAAAAGGAGATAAAGAATTCTTTAACAGAAAGATGGAATATCATGGCCTAAGAATATATTTAATATATAGAAATAATCAAGTACAAGATTTAAGAAAAAAATCCATTTATTCCATACTGATTTTCTAAAGGGTAAAAATATATTTCCTTATGCTGGATCCATACAAACATGCCACCTGACTAAGCATTTCAGGTTACCGAACAACTTTTCTTTACCGAATAACTTTTTTGCTTATAGCCTCCATCTTTCATTTCTTCCTCCAATTTGGTTGTTTGGTTGTTTGGTTGTTTGGTTGTTTGTTTATGATTTATATGCCGCCCTATCTCCAGCTGGACTCAGGGCAGCTCACAACAGTAAAAACATCTAATGAAAAAGTTAAAAAGAAATTAAATCCAAATCTCATAATTTAACAGTTAAAAGTGCAATGAAGACTAACAAGTTAAAAATTAAAACCCCATCAGTCCAGGCCAGCCAAACAAAACAGCCACATTTTCAGGTCACAACGGAAAGAGCAGAGGTTGGGGGCCACCCGGACCTCCAGGGGCAGTTGATTCCAAAGGGTAGGTGCGCCCACAGAGAAAGCTCTCCCCCTGGGGGTCGCTACCCAACACTGTCTGGCCAACAGCATCCTAAGGAGGCCATCTATGTGGGCAACACACTGGGTGATGGGCAGCTGTTGCTGGCTCCAGATGGCCTCCCCAAATATCCGGGGCCTAAGCCATATAGGGCCTTATAGGTAATCAATAGCACTTTGAATCTCACTCGGATGGCAACCAGCAACCAATGCAAGTCACATAGGAGAGGTGTAACATGGGAGTATCAAGATACTCCCATCACAACCGGCGCGGCCGCATTCTGCACCAACTGAAGCCTCCGAGTGGTCTTCAAGTGCAGCCCCATGTAGAGGGTATTGCAGTAGTCAATATGGGACGTAACAAGCGCATGAGTAACCATGTGTAGGGCATCTAGATCCAAATAGGGGCACAACTGGCACACCAGGCGAACCTAGGCGAATGCCCCCCTGGTTACGGCCATTACATGATCTTCCAAGTTTAGCTGCGAGTCCAGGAGGACACCCAAGTTGGATGCCCTGTCTACAGGGGGCAGCATCTCGTCCCCTATGACCAAAAGATGGAATCTCTTGATCAGACCGAGACGCCGGTACCCACAGCCACTCGGTCTTAGCAGGGTTGAGCCAAAGCCTGTTCCGCCCCATCTAGATCCACACCGCTTCCAGGCACCGGGACATCATGTCAAGGGCATCGCTGGGTTGGTTTGGGGTGGATATAAAAAGCTGGGTATCATCAGCATACTGATGATACCTCACCCCAGAAGCCCGGATGATCTCACCCAGCGGTTTCATGTAGATGTTGAACAAAAGAGGAGAGAGGACCGACCCCTGGGGCACCCAAGTAAGGGGCCTCGGGGCCGACCTCTGTCCCCCAGCCATGGACCTGACTCAGATAATTCAGGGCTGGAGTCACAGGGGGGACACGCGCCCAATCTAGTTTTTATCTCGGGACAGTGGCGTGATGAGTTCAGCGGGGGAATACCAGTTATTCATCCCCTTTCATGGACCGATCATTATCTCCTCCGGTTGGGCTTCCATTATACCACTCCTCGCCGCTGGGATGCGAGACCGATCAATTGGTTCCTCCCCAGGCACCTGATGGACCCCAATAGGTTTCAGATGGAGCTTGGGATGATGACTGCTTCCCTTTCCCATGCCCCTGTCGAGACCCTGGTGGAGGTCTGGGAAATGGTGGCTGCCGGGGCTCTCAACCGTGTCGTGCCTTTGTGGCCTCTGATCCGGTGCAGATCCCGGTTGGCCCCTTGGTTTACTGAGGAGCTCCAGGAGTTGAAGCGCCAGAGGAGAGGCCTAGAGAGCTGTTGGAGATCCAGTTGTTCCAATTCAGACCGTGCACAGCTAAGATCTTTTACGAGGTTTTATCTTGTGATGATGGAGGCAGCGAAGCATTCTTACTTCTCTGCCCTCATTGCATCCGCAGATAATCGTCCGGCTGCCCTGTTTAGGGTGTCCCGCTCCCTCTTGAATCGGGGAGCAGGGGATGACCCTCTGCAGGGCTGGGCCAAGAAGTTTAGTCAACATCTGCTGGACAAGATCACTCAAATCCAGGCCGGTCTGGACTCTGACTGGGCAGGGTCAGATGGGGGGGGAGACAACCGGTCGTGTTATTTGGGAGGAGTTCGACCCTGTTACTCCGGAAGAAGTGGACAGAATCATGGGTAAGCTGAGTGCTGCCATGTGTGTATTGGACCCGTGTCCTTCCTGGCTTGTTTATTTGGCTTGGGAGGTTACATGAGGCTGGATCCAGGCAGTGATTAATGCATCCTTGGGTGAGGGAAGCTTCCCTATCACCTTGAAAGAGGTGGTGGTGAGGCCCCTCCTCAAGAAACCTGCTTTGGAGCCAGCTATTTTAAACAACTTTCGTCCTGTCTCCAACCTTCGCTTTGTTGCAAAGGTTGTTGAGAGCGTGGTGGCACGTCAACTCCTGTTGGCCCTGGATGAAGCGGAGTACCTGGATCCGTACCAATCGGGTTTCAGGCCCGGGTACAGTACTGAGACGGCATTGGTCATGCTGGTAGATGATCTCTGGAGGGCCTGAGACAGAGGTTACTCCTCTGTCCTGGTCCTATTAGATCTCTCGGTGGCTTTCATCCACCCAGGGAAGGCAGATTAAAGTCCGCCAGAACAATAAGTCTGGGAAACTCAACCACCAATCCCGATATAACGTCGAGCAGCCCAGGCAGGGCCGCTGATACGCAGCTAGGAGAAAGGTATGCAATCAGCAGGCCCAACTGCCCTCGAGGGCCCCATCTCATGAGGAGGGACTCACACCCGTCTATTTGGGGGACAGTGACCTCCCGCAGAGGTCATCTATTCTTAAAGTATGTTTAAGCAAACTTATTCCCAGCTCAATAAAATGCTTGAATAAATAAAAATATCCACAGAAACACACACATTTTGAAAGCCCATGAAGATCCCATGGACAGGGCAGTTCTATAAGCTGCTCACATTTCAGCCACTATTTTCAAATATGTGCTTTTTATTTTGTGCCATCAATGACTGATATTCAACGTGTTTTACTATTTGGAAAATATGCCTTCCATTTGTAGAAGTGGGGGGAGACTCTGTTATGTCTAATTTTTGTCAGTTTTTGTACTACCAGTTGTGTTGTTCTAGAATGAACCTGACTCCTCTGGAACAGATTTAACTAGTTATGGTAATTATAGGTATTACAAGATAGGCTGTGTGTTGGTTTTAATTCATGTATGTTCTAGGAAAACATTATGCAGCTGCTTCTTGAAGATGCTACATTCCCACCCCCACAGCATCTTCTAAGAATCAAATATAAAGTACCTCACTGCCCAAGTTCTCCTTGTGTGAGAGCATTCAATAAATGGAACTCTTTTTACGTAAATATTTGGATGAAATCCGATTAAGTATTCTCCAGCATAAGGAAAAAAACATGTCCCAACGAAATCACAAAGATTTGAGCAAAGAATTCAGGCAAGTAAAGGAGAGGCACAAGATAAACATCTACAAATTACATATATGTAGACTTTCTTAAGTTTGATGACATGTACATTTCCTGGTACATGATAAGATTTTAGGTGGCTCTTCATGATTCACATTCACAAATATTTAAGCATGTTGTTCCCTGTATGCTCCCTAATATCTAAGATAAAGTAGGAGATAAGAATGAGCAATTATATACTTAAAGTGACCTTTGTGCAGCATTCACCTTGAATAGGAATGCCATAGAAGAGGTATGGGTTTTTTTCCCCCAAAGCTAACAAAAATAACAAAAAGCTTTCCACACTGGAACAGAGATACTCAAAAAGACTAAACAGAGCACATGAAAAAGCCTGAAGCAAGCGTTATAACAGCAGCTGGATTCACTAAACCGGCACTAATGTAGAGAAATGAAGAAAAGGCATACATCCATGTGCATTTGGTCCATATATGAATTTTGAACATTTTGTTTAATATATGTATATATTTTAAGAGCATCTGTAATGAACCCAGTCTGCCAAAATCAATCTGATATATCAAGCAATATGGTAGAAGTTTGAGAAATCAAAGAACATCCTCTGGGCATTTTGAATGAAAAGAACAGAAACTGAAGCTCCAATTAAATTATAGCATCATTAATCATTTTATGTAGAAATATATCTCAGCTCAACAAGTTCTAAGATTTCTACTGTTTGACTGCATTTCTACAATCAGAAGTCTAATATCCATAAAATCAAGATAATATTGTTACCACAGAATGGATTTTTTTCCAACTTTTTACATAAGAAAATATACAAAGATGGTTACAGGTTTGTATTCAATTAGTCTTGAAACTAACATCATTAAATGGAGAAATATAGCAAAAGCACAATACTTTTAAAAAACTTCTAAAGGTACAACACAAAATTAAGTTACTCAGCCACACACAGCCATAACACATGCAACAGAAATGACCTTTGTAATATTTAATATTTAGTGCTTAAGTCTAATTCTCTCTGCAATTTCAGATCTTTCCAGATGTGCCTCAGTTTGAAAAGTACTGTGGTCACCATCCAATCAATTAAGTATAAAGATTCATATACAGTCAATGACTGAAAATAAATCTAATTAGCAGAGAAATAGCCATACTAGTTCTGTTGCAGAAAAACCAACAAATTTCAACTCATTATCTTAAGCCCATAATGGTTAACCTATGGCACGAGTGCCACAGGTGGCACGCGGAGCCATATCTATGGGCAGACGAACGTTGCTCTAGCTCAGGTCCAGCATGCATGGGTAAGCCGGCCAGCTGGTTTTCGGGCCTTCCAGGCTCACCAGAAGTTGGGAAATGGGCCGTTTCCGGTCTCCTGAGGGCCTCCGGGGAGGTGGGGAGGGCGAAAACAGCCTCCCCACCTCCCCGGAGGCCCTCAGGAGACCGGAAGCCTCCAAGAAAACTTTTGGAGCCTGGGGAGGGCGAAAAACAGGCCTCTGGGCCCACCAGTAACTTTTTTGCTATTGCGTGCCAAAAGCGGGGAGAGCATGGAGGGGTTGCGCACACATATTATGGCTGTGGGCACACATGCACGTGACCCCCCCCCCCATGCTCCTCTCGCTTTTGGCACGCGACGGGAAAAAGGTTAGCCATCACTATCTTAAGCAGTGTATCTGAAATATTTATTTCCAAATCAGGCTAAGCCTAGTATCCAATCCCAGTAGTCCGTGGATTTTTTTTCAAATGGGCATGTGCCATTGTCCTATGTTTTCCATTCTAACTCTGAAAATTTCATCAGGATTTGTCTGGTTTTTGCCTAGGTTAGGTGTGCTGGCTCTTAAAATCATCCTTCTAGAGCAGCTATGGAATCCCTGAGCCACATTCTCTTCTCTTGATCTCTTTACAGGGCATCTTGGATAATCCATCCATCCTCTTTTAAATGTATATAACCTGTCAGAAAAACAATGCTTATTTGTTACTTCTTGTACCTGACAAGGACTCTGACATGTTTTCCTAGGTTGCCCAATTCTGTGCCTCTATTTGTTCTCTATGATCCATTTACACTGAAGATTATTGCTAATCTTGGTGATCACCATTGTTACTGTATTTGTATTACATCAACATTATTGTTGTCTTATTTTCCTGTATTTTATGCTTTCTTTTAACTTATATCTGTAATTTTAAGTTTGTTTCTATGTAGTGTTTTCTGGCTAAAGGTCATAGTAAATATTTGTTGTTGTTATGCATTATGGCACAAGCTTTACTACTATCATCTTTATCAGCTGTATGAAACATTGTGATCTGCAAGTCAGTGTAGGAACCCCGAAGATTAGCAAGGAATTGGAAAGACAGATGAGTGGGAAGGAATTGCTCAAAGTGGAGACAGTGATGCTTATACAATGGCAAATAATAAAACAGTCATTGATGATGGCTAAATTAATGAACAACAAAACTTGCTTTTTTAACTAATAAAATTTGCATGGCTAATCTGAATATCCTTCTTATACAATCTTATCCATGTTATCCCAAACTTAATTGGAAGGCCATTAAAATGCTAATGTTACCCCTTTATTTGCCCCGATTTCTCCTGTCCCAGCCAATATATAAAACATACAATATTTAAAATGCTTTGATCGGCATCATCTACAACAGGAATGTTAAAACTCAAAGCCTGTGGGCCAGATCCGGCCAGCGGGGTGCTTAAATCTGGCCTGGGGGGCCAGCCTGGAAATAGCAAAGGACCGGGCCATGTTGCCTTTGGCAGCCAAAACAGGGCATGGGAGAGGACTTGCAAGAGGTGTCCATCCTGTCTCCCCCCCCCACCAGCCAGCCTGCGAAGAACTACAATGCTGTTCCAGCCCACTATGAAATTCAGTTTGACATCCCTGATCTACAACCATGCAAACTCCAGAATTCTGGAAGTTACAGTTCCAATGTTATGTTAGACAGAAGCCCCTCCACCCATCCTATAAAAGAACTGAAATACTTGAAATATTTATCCTGCAGAATACTACAGCCTTTTGATCTCTTATCATTTACTTCTGTGGCTGACTTGTGTTTTGCTTTATATATGCAGAACATGGGATTATTTCTATTACTGGGATAACGTCTGAACAAGTGATATTATTGATTTTAATGGTTTTAAGGAGGGGCACACAACAAAAATTAAGGGTTATAGGGATGAAAAATTAGGGATGCCCTGGACGAAACCTAAATTTGATGTAATTTAATTCATTTTAATTTTATTGTGAGCTACACATTCTTTTTTTGATTTCTCCCATGTACTTCTCTCACATATCAATTATAAGTAAGCAGCTTTTTTCAAGGGATTCTGGTAAAACCCAAAGCTTTTGGATGGAGAGGCTTTTGGTGCCCATTATGCATGTCTAATTTAAATGGAAATGAAAAATATAAACATACAATCAGTTATTTAGCTATTTATTACTTATGACTACCAAATAAAACCTCTAAACATTGGGCAGCATGTTACTGAAATGTTATGGTTTTGACGTGGGGGGAGTAAGAGAAAGGAGAACTGTTTTCATCCACAGCTTATGAGTTTGCAGGAAAGGTCTGGCTAGTTCACCATGTAAATCACTGAATGACTCTTCATTTATTCCGGAATCAATTTTTTTTATGGTCTTACATTTCAACAAAGTGTCCTCAACTTCAGCAATTGAAAACCCAAGAGAACAGTCATAATTTGCACCATAAGTGAGTTTCATGCTAGCAGTACCACGCACATGTCCTAACTTGCACTCCATTGCTTACTGCTCAAGCTGGCTCAGTTAAAGTGAATTTAAGTTCATCCATCTTCATTGCTTATATCCCCATTAGAAAGTCCAGCCATGGCATTTAGTAACTACAGGCTGACTGAAAAACTAGGATACTCACTTTGGAAAATTACAGAAATTATACTTCTTAATTTATGTCAGACAACATGCCTTTTTGATTGCTGATTTGTGAGGCTGAAGTAAGTGTCCAAGCAAACGTACACTGAATTCCAGAAGAACAGAGTTACAAAAAATGTTTCACAAATAGAGAACAAAGAGAACCTAAGGGCATTGTACACTAAATGCACAATGAGGTTACAGCTATGAAGTTGGGTGAAATACAGTAAATTGGTATAAAAGTGCCAGGTGCACTTCATATGATTCTATAGGAACAACAATTAATGGTCAGTCTAAAAGGCTACCCTCTTTTGATTGATGGTGGCCCTGCTACTAATAAAAGTCATGGATGCAAAAGAATGTTTCAACGATTCCTACCAGTGTTTCTCAACCTTGGCAACTTTAAAATGTGTGGACTTCAACTCCAAGAACACCCCAGCCAGCATTCTGCCTGGGGAATTCTGGGAATCAATGCCCATACATCTTAAAGTTGCCAAGGTTGAGCAATGTGACCTACACCAAACAGTCATGCCAGTTCCTAGCATCCTCAGCTGAAATACTGTAGCAAAGGATTTCATACAGATTCCAATTCCCATTTTAAATGACACCACAAGTGGTCTCATTTTACACTTATACCCATTTGGCTTATACCGATTCCATTGGAGAGGCTTTTACCCCCACGTGTTCCATAAGTTTCTGATGTCCAGTTCTCAGGTTCTCTCATCACATGAGACATACTCCAGAGAGATGATTGCACTGTTAATAGCAACTGCCAACCCCCCCTCCTCAAAAAAAACCCTTTTGCTGTCCTCTTTGCCATACCAAAGGTACTGCCAAGACAAGTTTGCAAAGGGGAAGTAACTCATACCAAGTGTGAACCCTCTCCCACCTGCTTCCCTTCTCAAATTCTATCTGGCTCAGTGTAGTAATAAACCCAATAGCCAAGGCTATAGCCAAAGGTAAAAGGCTTCTTTCCCCTTGTCAGGACCCGCAGCCTTTTGTACTAATAGGCACCAAGGCCTCATTGCAAGCATTATCCATCCTGTACTCACATAGTGCTTGGAAGGATTTCGCCTTTTTTCCACGTCCACCACATTAGCATCCAGTACAGTGTAGGACAGCATCTTCGTCCCCAGGAAAACCAGGAAACGCAAACACAGTCCAGATGTATCCTTGTATTATGATGACTGCGCTTATTCTTTGGTTCCTCGGCACTCAAGGAGGATTTCCTAGGAAAACAGAGCCTCCTCTGCCCTCAGCCTAGCTTTCTTTCCCTTCCTTGTACAAAACGGACAAACGAAACACCTCCGACTTAGGTTTCCCGAACACTTTTTTTCCTTTTAAAAAAAAAAAATCACGCGGGAAACGACCTAAATACGGCCGTACGCCAGCGCGTTCCGCAAGCGCAGGCACACACGCGCACTTCCAACTCTTCTCCGTCCTATGCAGGAAAATCTGAATTGTCTTCAGTTACTTCCAATATTTCATCCTGGTGGAAAGGAACTCTTCTCGTCCGGACCGCATTGGAGCGGACGGGCGGCGAGGAGGAGTTCAGCTCTGAGAAAGGATCAAGTTCTGCACACCCCTTACACAAATCTCGCGTGCTGCGTGTGTGTGTGTATTGTGTGTGTGTGTGTGTGTGCGTACATGCATGCGTGTCAGCTCCTCTTATTAGCTCTCCCTGCCTGCCTGCCTACCTACCTACCTCTTTCCCCTCCTCTTGCCCCCTCCCGCCCTACACAGGAGTGAGTCGCCGCCGTGCAGTTATCCTCGGCCTCAGCTCCTTGTCTGACAGCGGCTGATCTTTGACAATGCTTCCCGCTGCAGCCCCGACTGCCTGGGGGGGCGGAAAGGGAGGAAAGGGGCAGGCCGGCAGAAGATACGGCGGGGCTGGTTTGGATGGGGAGGCAAGCGAGTGCGCGGCTCCCTTCCTCAGCTCGCCTCCGGATTCCCGCTGCCGTCGTCTTCGCGGCGAGGCGAGGGGCTGAGGGGGGGGGGCGGGGCTGGCTGAGCAGGAGGGCCGGCTGTTTGCCAACAGAGGAGGAGGAGGGGGGGAGAGGGACGGCGCTGCCTACCCCCACCCACCGGCAGGAGAGCGGAACGGGGAGGGGGGCGATCACCTCTCCACGCTCAAAGCCCGAGGGAAGCTGAGATGGGCGGCGACCACTTAGAGCGACCGGTCGGCCGCCAAAGGTTTGGCACGGGCAGGAGGAGGAAAGAGGAAAGAAGCTGGCATTTCAGGCGCGCGCTTCTTCTCCTCTCTCCCCCTCCCCCGTCCCTCCCTCAAACTGCCTGGCGACAAGAGAAAAAGTGAGAAGGCGGCTGTGTGGTAGAAAAGAGAAAAGGGCCGGAATCTCTCGGATTCTCGCTTTATGCAATTTAAAAGAAACCCATCTCGGATGCTCTTTTTTTTCTTTCTTTCTTCCCTACTGGGCGCTCTACAAAGTGCAGAAGAAACCAAGAGGGTCTGGATTATATTGCACTAAAGGGCAGTATAATCACATTATAGGGCGCATAAGAGTAATAGTCTGGTTGGCTTGAATACATTCTAACCAGTTTCCTTCAAAAACACCCCTCCCCTTTCTCCCCCTCCCCCTCCCCCTCCCTCAATGAATTTACCCAATCCGGTATCCTAAATGCAGCGATATGCAGGTAGGCTGCCCACCTAGGGCTCCGGATTTAAAAGTCCCAGGCGGTGATTTGCTCTAGACAATGAGACAGGTTACATGTGATTTACAGATTTCAAAGCATATTTTTGATGACAGAAGCTGCTGCTCATGCTGTGGAGTGCAGACCAGGTCTTCTGCTCCGAAGGGTCCCATGAAGCAAAAGGGAGAGTTGTTTGCCAAGATGGGCGGTTATAGAAATCAATCAAATAAATTTCCAAATACATATCCAGATTTACCCATGACATGAGAGAATTCAAGAGCCACAAGCTAGTGGGTGCCAAAACGTTGGGTGATATTTTCCAATGACCATAAGCCATTTATTTGAGTGGAATGGGGAATCTGTGGCCCTGCAGATATTACTGAATTAAAATGCCCAACATGCCATCAACTAGCTGGGGCAGGAGGGAGTTGAAGTTCAGTAATTTCTGATGAGCCGGTGACTTTCCAGCCCATGTATACTTGCTTGGTAGGCTGCAGCATATGCCAAATTTACTTGGATATTCTCTAAAATTGGCAATGAAAAGGGCTTAGTGCAACTGGCAGCCTTTTTATCAGTTTGCATCAGAAAATGAGATGGGAAGCAAATCCCTTTCATCAACTGTTCTGTTAAGCTCATTCTCTCCCTAAATTGCAAACCATAATTTTATGGCTTATAGGAGGAGGAGCCTAGATGCCTGAGCTTGTACTTTTCTGCCCTTCCCATTCTTTTTTTTTCCCCTTTCATGTTATATTTTTTTAGATCTTGTGGCCAGGAACTGTTTGGTTTAGGTTTTCTTTCTTTCCAGTGACTGTAAACTTTTCAGTGGGCCTTGTAGGCTGAAGAATGGGGTATAGATACTTCACATATACAGATGAATTAAAAAAATCAATAGAATGAATACAAGATTACAAAGAATCTCCAGTTTATTTTCTTATCAGTTAGATCCATTTTTACAATTGGTTTAAATGCCAAAAGCAGGAATAAACAAGCCTTTGCCTACTGGCTGAAAGACAAGAAAAGAGGGAATTCCAGTGCCTGAAGCAGACATGAAGATCTTTCCTCATGCTCCCATCAAACAGTCTACTCAGAAGCTGTTTTTTCCCTACCTTTTTTAGTAGGTAGCTACTATTAAATAAGTTGTACATTACTTGGAGTCTCTCATTTACTAGCAATAGCTTTGTTACATCAGGAATGTTAAAAGATAGATCATGCCTTGCTAAACTGCTATTCAACATACCCACATTCATAACTAAGAAATATAAGTAATGCTCTACACACACACACACACACACACACACACACACACTATAACAATTGGGCCTGGAATTTCATCACTAAATGATGCAGTCATTAAGTCATCACAGACCAAAGCCTATTTTACAATCATGTTTACTGCAATTGTTAAGTGAATCACCAGTGTATCACATGATGAAGTGAATCCAATTTCTCTCATTGACTTTGCTTATTGGAAACCAGCTGGGAAGGGTGCACATCATGATCATGTGACTGCAGGACGAGACAACTGCACACAAATTATGGTGATGTGGCAATGTTGGATGTAATTTTGAGGACAGGTTGTTAAGTCACTTTTTCCAGCATCATCATCATGCCAATATCATCATTAAACAAATGGTCATAACTTGAGGACTACTTGTATTTGCTCTGTATGTACATATATATCTGTATATTTATTTATTTTATTTATTTATTTTACTAATCATATTTTTATGCCACCCACTCTCTGAGGACTCTGGGCAGCTTACAACAATCAACAGTATACTAAATAGCATATTGCCCCCAACAATCTGGGTCCACCCACCTCAAAAGGATGGAAGGCTGAGTCAACCTTGAGCTGGTGAGATTTGATCTGCTGATCTGCTGAACTAGCAGTCAGCTGAAGTAGCTGCAGTACAGCACTCTAACCACTGAGTCACCTCAGCTCTACTCCCAATTCTCTGCTCCAAACCTATGGTTTTTTAATTCATTTTAATTCATTGTAATTTAATCTGTATATTTATAATTGGATATTTATATATTTAATTACATTCAGAGACACCTTGAACCATGAAATGAGTTGCAAATACATTTAATAATACTAAATGAAAGAACTTGTAGTAACAGCAAAAATGGTAGACAAAAGAGCAAGAAAAATAAAGAATTGACGAGCACCAAGTAAAGAACTGCATGGATTTTGGTTGAAACTTTTGCCTGGTCTATGCTCACTATTGCCAAGCCGTTTTACTATATACTGCAAGGAGATGAAATTGTAGAGTGGCTAACATCTGACAAAACCTATCTGAAAGATACAGCAAAAGGAGCATTACTTGCTTATCAACAACTTTCAAATTGCTAATTGGTGTAGTAGCTAATATTGTCCAAAAGCATCTATTTCAAAAGAAGAAGCTAATATTGTCCAAAAGCATCTATTTCCATCTAACCAGAAAGGCAACTGCCCAAAACAGCAGAGGAACTAAAAGATCAACTCAATTGACAAGACAATTCTGAAAATAGCAAGAAAAGGAAGACCAATTTGAAACTTAACAGCTGTCAATACAAAAGATAAAAACACTGGATAGTGGACAGTACATGGAGAAAGCAGAATGGATGAGAAGGAACTGAAGAAGATAACATCAAAAATGCAAAGATCTGCAAATAGAAATAGAAACTGTGGCAAAAGAAAGCAAGGTAGTACCAATAGTAATAGGCACCTTGACCGTCATAAATATGAACCAATTGCCAAGCATCTAAATTTTGATCATGTGACCATGGGGATGCTGCAATAGTCATAAGTGTGAAAAACTTTCGTAAGTCACTTTTTCAGTGCCGTTGTAACTTGTATATCCTCTGCATAGTTTTTTCCCTTGGGGAGGATAAGCTATTGTATGATCTACCTCGAAGAAAGTCCTCTGATCTTCAAGATATATTTGCTATGCTATAAAAATCTAGACCTTCTTAGAGGAAAAAACAATAAAAACTATAAAGAAGTAAAATTTAATATGCAGAAATAATTATAAATATTTAGTTAGGTGCTAAATGCTGTCTTAGAGCATTTCTTCCACCACTGAGTTAAAATGCTATTCACCCATCAAAAGATGGTGCTAAATGGTTCTGACATAATATTTGCCATTTTTATCCCAACCCTATCATATCCTGCCTCATTGTTTCTGGGTCATTGTTCTAATCTATGAATATGACACTCATTACAGGCAAGATTATTGTTTTTCTCTTCTGGCTTCATTGCCATTCCCTATACAAAGTCACCATCCAGTAGTTTAAACTTCTGCCAAACAGAGCATTGCACAGGGATGGGGAAGATTTGCCTTCAAGACTCTGTTGGATGTGTCTAGGCCAGTGATGGCTAACCTTTTTGCCATCACGTGCCAAAAGCCTGGGGAGCATGGGGGGGGTTGCATGCACACATGCCCACACCCATAATTCAATGCCCCTCCGCACCCCCACGCATGTGCACGTGACCTCCCCGCACTACCCCCGCTTTTGGCAAGTGACAGCAAAAAGGTTAACGGTGGGCCCGGTAGGCCCATTTTTCGCCCTTCCCAGGCTCCAAAGGCTTTCTTGGAGCCTGGGGAGGGTGAAAACAGCCTTCCCCACCCCCCCCAGAGGCCCTCCGGAGGCCGGAAATGGCCCATTTCCTGACTTCCAGTGGGCCTGGAAGGCCCAAAAATCAGCTGGCCGGCGCGCACATGCGCGCTGGAGTTGAGCTAGGGCAACGCTTATGTGCCCACAGATATGGCTCTGCGTGCCACCTGTGGCACCCGTGCCATAGGTTCACCATCATGGGTCTAGGCTATTTTGTCTGTCCCTCTCACAACTCATTTGAGCTTCTCCTAAGAGAGAGTGGTGATATAAAGAAACATATTGTAAGACATCACAGCAAAGATAACTCAAACAGATAGTCCTTGTACCCAACTGCAATTGGGACAGGATCTTCATTCATAAATCGTAACAGTCATAAGTCTCGTTTTACTATTTATGGAAATCATTAATCAAATCACACAGTCATTAGTCCAAATCACACAGTCTTAAATCTAAATCCATTCTCCCAAATGGGCATTTTTTGCTGGAGAAAAGCATTGTAAATCATGGTCATGTGACTGCAGTTATGCTGCAAACAGTTATAAATGTGAACCAGTTGCCAACCACCTGAAATGGAGTCATGATATTGGGGGTTTGGCATTACATCTTATGATGGTCAGGCTGTGAAGCCTACTTTCCAAGGCCATCATGATTCTGAAATGTCATTAAATCAGTGGTAAATCAAGGATAAGCACCTCCTTTATATCTGGTTCAGGAAGGAAATAATTGAAAGTGTCAAAAAACAAGGAAATTTAGAAATAACCAACAAAAGTTTTATGTACAATTCACAATAACAACAAAAACTAAACAACCCACTTGGTATGTATCAGTTTAAGCCAGAAATTGGTTTGATTCTTTGGCTGTTTTAAGACTCAATCATATTGTATAAACACAGCAAACTACAGTTTATTAATAGCGGTGTATAGTTTAGTGTTTTGTATGAACATATTGTATTCTCCAAAATATATTTTGTATGGTCCCAATTCTTATGCCATGGCAACCTTTTAAAAAAAGGTTATAGACCTTTTATAGACTATTTTTTATTTAATTTAATTGTGAGCACATAAATAATTTGAGCATATTTTGTATGGCATCTAATCGTATCCCAGTCTAAGCTTCCAAGGCCAATACAGAAATACATAATTTAAAATGCAAGTCGTCGGGAGTAAAGTTACAGCATTTGTCTACTCAGAAGAGTGTAGATTAACTGAATGTAAAATTCAGTTAGATTAAAATTGGCTAATATAAAGTTACGTTTCATGGAATACAAAATTATAAACTATCACCTTATACCCCTCACTATCTTATTTCAACAAACAGGAAGTTAAACCCAACAAAATATTTTTATTCAGCTTTTAATAGAATTGAGAGTGTTAGGCTATCCTTTACTTTCCCAATCTTCTGCACCTGTCACAGTGATTGGGTTTTATAGATGAGTGAAATATAGGTGGGGAAAGGGGTCTAATATCCAAAGTTTAAGAAGAAAGGTTATCCAGGTATTTACATCAAATTAAAATGAAATGAATTAAAGTCTCGGCTCTGAAGGAATTTGCAAAATTGTTTCAATGTTTTATTTTATTGAGGAAGAGAAAATGATAGATTGTATATGAAAGTATCCATAGGGAAGAATATATTGATTTAATCCAGCTCTATTGCAAATTGCAAATTGAGAATTTAATCAGGATATGGTGGAAAATAAGAACAGCCAGTCCTCCACTGTATTATTTTATGAAAGTATGAAAAATCACCTCATGGTAAGATGGGTGGCAAATAAATTTAATTAAGAAATAAAAATAAATAAAAAACAATAAAAAACAGATACAATACAAGGGGTCATAGTATCTCTATTAAGACTCATATCTTCTATAAACTGGATTTTACAGTTTATATGTTATATTAAAGATGAAAGACTTTTGAAGTTATTTATTTTGGTCAGATTTGTTTTTACATAAAAAATGTAAAACATGGCATAAATCTGGCATTTTCACAGAAGTGTGTAGACTTTTTATATCCACTATATCTACATATATAAAATACAAATTCAAAAACCAGACTAAAAAAAAATCAATATTGAAAATGCAGTTTAGTAGAAAGATATAGCCTAAATATATTAAAGCTCTTCGCTGTGCGCTTTTGCAAAAGGAAATTTAAAAAATATTAGCCAATTTTTTAAAATATAGTAACTAAAGTTTCAAGAAACTTATCTTTCTCAGTCATGAAGTACATACAGTTCTCATTTTGAACATGGAAAATCCCCTTAAATTTAAATATGTATTTAAATAATTAAACATTTAAATACGTAAAGAAACTTTATTACAAAATATAAGTTCCATGATATATATAAAGAAACTCCTGTATTAAATATAAGTTTTCCAAGTTTGTTTCAACAGCACCACACTGTGGCAATATACATATTTGCAAGTTAGGTTACTTTTGTTTTCGTTAAGATAATTACCAACTCATAAAACAGATTACCATTACATTCCATGAGAATCCAATTTCTATGGAAGAATAAAAGTGCATGACATTGTGCTTTTGCCATCAAGGTTACAAGATAATGAAATGGAGACACAACTTGATTTCAGAATAGCAGAAATGTTTTTTCCCTGACTAAATTGTTTTTATGATCATCCCTGATGCTATATTACAAAAGAAAGGGAAACTAAACTTCCCGATTATTAGATGCTACAGTAGATATTAAAGAAGAAAATACTTAGTAATTTAAAAGTTAAGCATTAAAATTTAAATATTTTAAGAAAAAAATCTGAACCTTTATTTAGGAAATCTGTCTTCCATAAAGTCCAACAACAGACTTGAAGGGTTTTTTTTTCATTTTGGATCATACATTGTAGAAGACCAGTGGCTTTTAGAAGACATACAAAGGGCTTTTGGTGACAAAATCAGATTTGTGGATAAAACAAATTACTCTCAACCGAGGGCATCACTTGGAACACGGCTCTTACCTATTGAAAACCTGATGAAAGGCTGTTAAGTGTTAAAATGTGGTCATTTTAGGAACCTATCATTGCTGCTGCTGCTTCTTTTTTCAGGAAGAGGTTATCCTTCCCTAAAGGACTCTGACTAAAATAATTCCATTATTCCGTTGCAATATTGTTCCTGGGTAGATTATTTTAGCTACACACTGGCTTCCTAAAATAATTCAGTTAATGAAAACATGGCTGAATTTGTGTGACATATGGAGCCACAAGCCAAACAATTATTTTTTACAATACTCTGTTGGGCAAAGCAGCAAGTCTGGTTAATTTATGGTCTAGTATGTCACATGAACCTAGAAAACGTAATTCAGTTAGCTATGATTTATTTTACTATGGATGAATAATGTGCAAACATGCTAGCATCGAAAGAAAAATGAAACAGTATTTGAATTCTGCTTATTTAGGTAAGAAATGGGAAAGACGGTACTGATGTTTTGCCATCCATACTGTTACAAGGCAGGCCTTAATAGCGACTCAAACCCATGTTTGGTTGAGTTCGTCCCGTTGAATTCCAACAACACTCTATATGTCTCTTCTCTCATTTCAACTCTCTTAACTCTTCTGTGAACTACAGGGACTAATCTTCCCCACAAGAGGGGAAGAGATCGCATAGGTGCAATCTGATCCAATGCCTCAATCACCCACTTATTCCAAGTGGCAACTGAAACTTCAGATGGACCGTGCTGCAGACCAGTAGGAATTTCCCAGTCCCTCTGAAACCCACCTGGGCCCATCAATTGCTAGTATAAACCAATCTCATGGGTCAACTCTCTTGAGATAAAAGAGGATTTTCAATCAAAAGTTTAGCTTGCTGAACTCATTGTTGCAAAATAAAATAATACTGTGATTGACTCTAGCTCTTTTAGGATTCATTTTTTCATTCTCTATATTGTGGTGGAAACAACAGAAATCTGGTTCTAATTGGGCCCCAAACTTATTTATTCAGTTTTGAACTTTACAGACAGCAGAGGGAAAAACCATATGCCTATTGACATTAATAACCTTATGTTTGCCTCTTCAAATAAGTAAGAACTAATAAAGAAATCCAATCAACATTTTTAAAATCCTGTCTGAATGCCTCAGAATATGCCCAATTCTTTCTAGTAATTGGAATTTGGACTGTTTATATGGGGATTCATATAAAACTGTCACCTTAAATTTTGGGTTAAATTGATAGTTCTTACACCATTTTGATTCTGCTAGATTTTTTTCAATTTGTATGGAAAAAAGGATCCTAGATTTTAAACAGCATAGCTTCTCAATTTAATACTTAATTTCAATAAGTTTTGAGGCAGCCAATATAACACAGAACTGAAACAAGGAATCTCTGATATCCTTCACAATGTCCAGAACACTACTCCTTGCTAAATGAGGAATTATATCCACAAATTGTTCAATAAATATCTTGGCTATGACAAGTTTTTCCTCTACCTATTCTTTTTTATTTTGTCTGACTTGTCATTTTCACTTTTTTGTATTGTCATTTTTGGAATGTTATTTTTGTGTTGTTGGTCTCTGGCAGAAAGTTAAGCAAATCAAACTAACCTTCCCTGTACCTGCTTTCTGTACATGCTGTTCTGTTTTTTTAACTATGTGGTCCAACGGCAAAGTTTGTTTTTTTTTTAAGTCTATCCAACCACAAGGGGGCAGTTGCAGCATAATTTTATATGACTGCTTAGTACCTTTTCCTCTTAGAGAAAGAGTCATATAAAATGATCAGATAATGATATCTACTGGGAAAAACCACGAAATGAAATGATTTGTATTCTGCATCACCTTCTAAATTAGAAAAATAGCTGAAAAGGTACACAGTAAAATTTTTGATGTTGTAGATCACTGGATAATGTTTGACTCCAGGGTTCCATTCCCTTAGATTAAAAGACTGTATAGTATTCTTCCATGGTAGTGACAACTTCACTGTTGATCTCCAACCAATCAAGGAGACAACGGACAACAGCTTCAGTGATATAAGGATTATATCTTTGCTGAATACAACTGAGTATGTGACGAAGGTGGCACCCTTTTTCAGCATCTGCAAATAGAAAGCAAGCATGGGATTGCAAATGGTGGACTGTTGTCCTTTCTTTCTTAAAGAATAGAATTCTTACATAATCTTCCTGGTGCAACTGAAGAAAACCATCATTCAGTTAGGAGGCTGGCATCTAAAGGTTTGGCACTTTCATTCTTCCCTTTTAGTACTAATAGTAAGGAATATATGAGTAACTGAAGAACACCATGTCCTGATTCTTGTATTTGTTACTTTCAGACATGAAAGTCTATGTTTTAAACAAAGGAGTGAATAATCAGGAATAATTGCATTCCACTTAGGATATCTTCTTTCTAATAAGAGGAAAAAATGGATGGCAATAGGGAGAGGGAAACATGTTGTTTGGAAAAAAAACACATCCAGATGGTCGGTGCTCATTCATCACATAATTAGTACTATTTCTTTGCTTTTAGGTGGGGTACATTGTAAGGTGGGTGTGAAATATTTGTATCTTGGTGTAAGGGCTTTTGTAACTTTTGTTCAGGGAAAAGAAGTAATCTGATATTCTTGTGGTTTAGGATATCTATAAGGAATTCCAGTAAGGCAGACTTATTTTTTTTGTGTGTATTTTTTTAAAGCAGCACAAGTAACATTGCAAAAATGTGTGTGTTTCTTCAACAAACATAATAAATGTCATAGGATAAGCATTTCATTGTGACTGGTAGAGATATCTATTGAGCAGTATCTATGACTCACTGATGAGGAAAGACAATATGCAAGGTCACTCTTATCCCACCTTGTTTTGATTCTTCTCCCTTGTCCTAAAAGAAAATGCAATTCTCACATATTCCTAATTTTGTTCTTTAGTATGTTTCTTTTGTACCTTGATATATTAAGGCATTAAAATTTTCTTAAATGAGCTCAAACTTTAACATTTCAGATTTCCAAATATATAATAAAGAAAGATTTTTTCAGTATTGTGCTTTCCTATCTCCTTCAAAGATGTCTCACTTACACTCCACAATGCACAATGGATCAAAGTATTTAGATCAATACAGAATGCAAAGAATCATCTGGGAATAGTAAAAGAGACAGTAAAAGAAAGGAGTGTGGACAATTGATCTAAGACAAATATTTTAATACAGAAACCAAGAAGTATCTAAAATTATAAGAAAATATGTAAAAGAACTTCCAGCAGGAATTTTCAAATAATTCCACTTTTTATATTGTGTGAATTATGCAAATAAGAAATAATAAGAAATATACTTCTGCTTGCAGTTAAGATAGTGAGCTTACTTACATTTTGGTCTCTTACAATCAGCTCGGATAACTTCAAGAGTTACTTTGTGCAATTCTTTATCCTGTTCAGTAACCTAAAATATAAGGATAAATTGCAAAGGTTAGGTTTACAATTAGAGACTGATTCTCATCTCAAAAGAATATAACAGTGGGAAGGAAAATTTCATGTAATCCTCATGCAGTGAAATGTCATTTTTCAGATCTCCCATTCAAAATCAGCCCCTATTTAGACACTATAGCCAGCATTGTACATTGTGCTAAGCCATCATTTATTTCATCTGTTCAAACAACAGATTTAAATTTAAATCATCATTTACAAATTACAATCATGGGATTCTTATATCATCTATTTATTACTAAAATGATTGTGACATTAACTCTTAATTGGGCAAAACTATGCATCATAGGGCTTCCCCCCCCCGCCACCCCGAAATGCCTAATTTATAGAATACTGTGACCCCGACCCATGACTCCTGAAGAAAAGAAATTTGGGGAAATTGTGGTTGCTTCACCATTGCAGGGTTGCTACTTCAGCATCACTGCTGCACTGATCCAATCAACCACAGTCAGATGATTCTCATTTTCAAAGTTCCCTGATAGCTTCCCACAAATTCATGAGAGTGCCAGTACCTACACTCATACCGCACTCCCTTGTTCCCTCCCCCAGCTGGTAATAGCCACTTATTGGCCTTCTGGAAAGAGAAGGGAAGGGAACAGAAAGAAGGGAGGGAGAGAGGGAAGGAAGGTAAGATGGATGGAAGGAAGGAAGGAAGGAAGGAAAAGATTTCAATGTTTGCTGCTAGCTTCCCACAAGGAAACTCAATGGGCAAGCTGACAGACAGTTGAAACTCTCTCCCTCTCTCACTGATTTTTCCCCACCCATATTAATTTTGTTTTTCTATTTAGGTCAGGAAATATTTCTGAAATACTGAGTCAAGTACACAGGTTATCTAGTGCTATGCTAAAATATGGCCAATATAAACTCAGCATATAACAATACTATTTAACTCCAAGATTTCTACTTATTGTTACTATATGCACTCAGTTCCAATTTCTACTTGAAAGAGAAAATGATTTCTTTCTTTCCACATGTTTAATGAATGTACCCAATCTGCATCTCCCAAAGTTACATGTGAAATTAAATCTGCTTGTATCTATCTAATCACTCCAGTCATTTCAGATAATCTAAAACAGTATTTTCAAACTCTGCTATTCATTTGCCAGAAGCATTAGTTTGCCACCAGCATATTCCATATAATAACTGAATGTAAATATAGTGGGATGCAAGGAAAACTATACGGCCTTCAATACTTACATAATACATATTTTGAGAAGTCTTTGATTTTTGAAAAAGAACACCATCTTTCTGCAATAAATTTATTGCTTCCATGAATGACTTTCTAATCAATCTGGAGCAAGGACCAGTTTTGGAACCTGTCTGATGGGAAAAGAGTAAAAAGTAGATAGCATAATTGCATAAGAAGGTACAGAGGCACTTTATATGCTTGTTTATTTCATTTATTAGAGAAATAAAAGTGAAAAGATCTTACCTTTAAATAGCAACAAATTATTTATCCTTATGATTTAATAGACTGCAGCTAGCAGTATTTCAGACATTAGAAAAGTTTGCTGCCTAAGCAATTTACCTAAAGAGATGCTGATGAATTATTAATATAATAGAAACGGTAAGTGAATGAACTAAAAGGTTTACCAGAGGAAAGAAAAGAGCTTCTAATTATTCCTTTGGGATAACTGAAAATAATATAACTGAAGTCAGGCTGTAATTAAAATCATCATATAAACTGGCATAAGGCTCAGCTTGGACAGCTCCTTTAACAGAATTGTAAATATGAAATATTTTGGAGTGATAGAAAAAATACACAAGAAATGGGTAGCATCTTAGGAAAAACAACAGAGAAACATCTTAGGAAACCTGACTTCTGTGGTTTTCTTAACTTTATGTTCCCCTCTTAAAGACGTAATGCAATATAGTTGAGCCAAACCACACTCCTTTGTTTTCATTATTTTTATTCTCTGAAAGACACAGGACAGCATGGTAATGATATGGCAGTGGAGTGGCAGGGTTAAAATGTTCTGTTCTGATTTGGTTTTTACTAAAAATAGAACCTCAGAACAGCATACATATTCCGCTTTTGTTCATCACAGTCATTCCATAAGATAAATTAGGACTAGCTCAAGGTCAGTTTCCTTATCTTCATGGCTGACGAGGACTTTAAAATGTTATCTTTAAATTCTAAATCCAATACTCATCCACAGAAACTGCCGTGTTGTTCCACTGCATTGTAATCTCTGCCAGTTTGGGTGTGTGAAATATTGCAATACACGGAAAAAAGGATGGAGCTTATGACTCTGAGATGTTCCTGACATCAGTCTGACCTCCTACAGATACTCCTGCTAAAACTTTTGCCTGCTGTACAGTATTACCCTGATCTAACTAAAGATTTGGCTGAAAGAATAGGAAAGAAGTATCAGGAAGTAATTTGATGGAGAACATATAGAAGATAGATTAGAAAACTCAAAAAGGAAAACATTAATTCTGCTGAACTATGCATGTGTAATCAAAAGTAAAAACCTATATACTCTATCCTAAATAGTATTTGATTAGTTATTAGGAGGAATGAAATAGTTCTATAATTCCTGTATACTTTCTTAGCTCAAAAGCAATAATCATACTGTAATCTGTTCTTATCTGTGTTTTGTTATAAGAACATATAGATAATATATAAACTGTACTACACTCTACTTCATGTTACTCTGCCAAATTGTATCATTTTGTATTGTCTACAACCAATAAACTTTGCTCTTTCAAAACCTTTGTGAGCCAAGATTTAGGCCAAAATGGTGTTCATTCTTATGAAAAGTGTTCATGAGACCATGAAACTGCAAGGCATACATGGCCCAGCATAAGTGGATATACTCTTTTTATATACATTTCATTATGATACATATATTAAATACATAAGATTTGCCAAACTCAGTAAGTAATTTATTAACCCAGTGATATCTATAGACATGTATGGCATAATAAATTTATTTCTCTTTAAAGAACTACAAATATTGGTCAATATACAGATAGTCCTTGACTTACAACCATTTGTTCAGCAGCCATCTGAAGTTATGATGGCATTTGAACAAATCATGCTTAAGATTGATCCTCCGAGTTTCAGCTGCCATACCGTGCCAGCATCCCTATGATCACATAATTTTGATTTGGGCACTTGGCAATTGCTTCACACTTATGACTAATTGCAGTGACTCATGATCACATGATTGCCATTTGCAACCTTCCTTAACAACTTCTCCATTGTTGCTGGGGTAAGTCGCCCGAACCTGCACAATCTTTTCCAGTCCCTCTGTGCTTATGCTGCATCAACCACTCAAGCACCCTCCCTGGTCTATGCTGTACCTCTTCTGCACTCTTCCCAACTTGTACCACAACTTTGTACACCCTCTCACACTCTCCCAGGCCTTCACCATCCCTGCCCACACTCCCATGGGCCCTCATGCTTCCTCTCCCACCCAGCCACAGCCACTTGCCTGCCTTCTGTCTTGAGATTTACAACTGGCTTCCTCACTGGCTTTGGTTATGACTTTGGCTAAGCTGCCTTACCTAACAACTATGAAATTCAGTTAATAACAGCAACCGGGACTGCAGGAATTGCAGTTTATGGCTGCATCATTTAACAACAGAAATTCTGGTTGCAACTGCTGTTATAAATTAATGATTATTTGCACACTACATTTCCTGTAATTTAATCAACTTCCTCATCTATAGTTCTAATGTTTGTGCTATTAAATATTTGAAGATTGCTATAAAACCAAATTTTTCATTCAGTCAACTTTCCATGGGGTTAAATTGACATAGTTCACTCTTCCCCTTCCTTTATTAGTATCTTCCAAATGCTGTGCAGTTTTCTTTAAACAAAGTTAATTAAAAAGTCACAATATTCCAAGTATATAGTGACAGGAGACAGATTGAAAATTGACAAAAAATACATAATCAAATGCTGTTTCGTGATGACTAGTATATTGCAATGCATTATTGCATAAATAGCTTTGAGTAAATTATCTGAATATAGATTGATAAACCATAATACTTTGATAAAAATAATTGCTTATGAATCCTTTGTTTTAAAGTTGAATGCTATTGGAATATAAGGTAACCTTCAGAGGAAAACTGTTCCTTCTTTCCGTTCCTTCTCATGTCATAGTTAGTAGATTGAGATTAGATTATATGATTATGCAAGAGCTCTTGCTATTTCCCAGCTATAAGAGTACAAGAAATAAATACATAACAAGAAAAGGATTAATTCAGCTGTAATCTGGAGTGTTTCTGTATATTGTGTTTAAAATTAAAAAAGATAAATTAGTCAAGACATTGGAACCTTAAACAAAGAACTAAGAGAGAAAAATAGAATTGTTGATTCTGAGGATGGAAAATTAAAGGTGAGGAAGACATTCTGTCTCCACAGGAACTGAGCTTGCAGTTCTAAATGACGATGGAAGCAGAAAGCTCAAGAAATTCAATATGCATCATGAAAGGTCAACAGACCAAACTCCTTTATACTTTTATTGTTGACTGTGATGCTTTTAGAAGATAAATCTATAATTTGAGTTTTAAATGCGAGTACTATATAGCTGGGAAACTCAAAGCCAATGAACAGTATGCCTTAAAAGAAAATTCAAGACAACAAAAGAGTATGGATTTAGAAAGTGAAGGGGAGTGAAACAAGAAGAACCAAGAATTAGTTATGCATGATAGCTAAACATTCTGTATGAAAACAGCAACCATTTTGGTTGCATTCAAAAAAGGATTGGACC
The DNA here is from genome assembly GCA_012654045.1 of Ptyas mucosa. NCBI lineage: Eukaryota > Metazoa > Chordata > Lepidosauria > Squamata > Colubridae > Ptyas > Ptyas mucosa. The sequence goes on along the minus strand of WNWU01000032.1, from coordinate 9,393,409 downwards.
TGTTCAAGAAAGTCATGGGAATCAGCCTTGATGGCAATGTGACTGTCTCTGAAAAGCATCTGCTAGGAAACATGTGGGCTTCCTTGTGCAGTTGGTTGGCTGGTCTTAAAATAGACCAGATGTATTAGATGAACTAGCATTGCTTATATTATATTCTTACATAACAGGAATGTTCCTAAACCTGGAAAATACTGTCTTCTATAGGGAACTTGATTCTGATTGGTGTGCTTGGATAAAAATAATATAGAATATTTTTAAAAAACTGAAAAGGATATTATTCACAATTTTAACAATGAGCAGCTGAGACTGAGGGATGGGAGTTGGTAGGATTGGGAGTTGGTAGGATATGTGTGTATGTATGTGTTTCAATTGAGCGATCATTTTTGAGGGTTGACATTAAAAAAATATAGTATAAAGAAAAACTTGCTTAAACATTTTTATTCTCTTGAAAGAAAATTGTAAGATATAAATTAAACACATTGATATCTTGCTATAACTCTACAAAAAAAAGATTTTAAATGTTTGTTCAATCCAAATTTTCAAATGATACAAATATGCATAACATCACATACATTACACTTATGCAAATCTGTACCATGGTTATGTGGCTCATGATCTTATTTTCTGCATACTATGAACTTTTTGTAAACAAATTCCTATTTAACCAGAAGTGCAATGTAAAATAGAAACATTATGCTATTGAAAATCAATCCAACTCTCAAACAAGCATTTACTTTATGAACAATTCTGATTTCAATTAGAGGTTAGTGGCTTGGAGCCTCCCAAATCCCTCACCCCTAAGGTCCTTTCCAAACAAGTTAAAATGCCCAGGAAGAATAAGTATAATGTGAGGCAGATGTCAGAATGCTGACAGAATATTACACTGAATGTCCCACCTTTGTAAAAAAATTGGGCCTTAATTAACCTTAAGTTCAGGAAGATTTTGTCCCGTTATTCAAGTAACTTGTAAAAGGCATTATTTGTAAAAAAAACATAAAATTCTAAAATACTCCCTAATATAATTAACAGTGAGTTAAAGCTAAATTTTGAAATCCAACATATAATGTTGCATTGTAGTTTGGTCTATATATTTAATAGTTTTTATCAAAAGACACTTAAAAACCATGCATAATATCAGTTATTTCATCCAGCTCCTGATTATTAAAATCTCATTAAAGCAAGTGCCTAGATGGGTTTAAGGATGACCCACAGCTAAAAGTGGAGCCTACTGTAGCAGAATTTAAATACACTGTGATTCAAGTTAAATACATAATGCTCCAAATTCATTTCACAATAGTACTTAAACAATAGTACACAATGATACTGTCCCAGATTACATACAAATTCCATTTAACAACAGTTTTTGGAAATGGCGCTCATTCTTAAACCAGGTACATCTTATATTTTTAAAATAGTTTTTAACTGTCATATCTCAGGCCTAAAACTAGGAGTATACAAATTATTAGGCTGGCACACCATTAATAGATATGAACTTTATTTTTTTTTAAATATGCAACATTTGTCTAGCCCCAATACTTAGTTCATTTTTAATTAATTAATTAATTCTCACAAGAGAAAAACTTCTTACAAAGTTAACTTTACTCACTTGCTCAGCAGTGGTACCAAGTTCATTCTGTTTGGCCAATGATACCAAATCTTCAACTGTTTCTAATTCCTGCATATAGAAGCTCTGAATTTTGTTCCTCAATAGAAAATCCCTTATTTTTTTACTCAGATTCATAACAGAACCCAGTTCATCTGATGCACCATGATTACTATTAATAGAGAATAAATAAAATTAAAAATTAAAAAGTTTGAACATTGACCAAAATAAAAAGTGTCTAAAACTAATAATGAAACTATACAAAGCTTTCCAGAATTGTAGCCATAATACATTCTTCACAGGTAAAAATGCATGCACGGATTTAAAAACATAATACATTTGTCAAATTACATATATAACCAATCCTTACTTAATAATTACCTCAGCTTTTTACAAATGCAATGGCAGAAATAAATGATAGTAAAAAAATAATTTTTTCACCAATATGCATGCTAAGGACCAAATTTCTGTGCGTGACATTGCACACTGGAGTTAGAGTAACACTGTTGTTACTGCACAAGACAACTTTATCTAAATGGAAATTGCAGCATCTAGTGATCTTCAGAGCATCTGCCAATCATGTAGCTTGCTTTGTAACCATGTTGCTTAGCACCATGTCACTGTAATGGATTACAATGGCTAAATGAGGACTGCATATAATTTTGGAAGTGAACGGCATGATTATTACAAATCACGTTATGATGTCGACACACATGATACAGAGTACACTAAGCACATCTGTGCTTAAAATGTGGCTTGACATTTTCGATTACTATTATTTTGACCTCTTTTTCTGGCTTCCCCAACATGACCTGAATGATTGGAAATTATGGGAGTTACACAATATATTTGGAAAGAACTAGACTTAGTTGGGATGTGTCATGGAGTATATGAAACTCAAGAATTGGGCTTGAAAATGAGAATATAAATGGCATGAGGAAAGATGTCCATTTATTTTGCTGAATGTGTTGGCCATCTTGAAAGCCCACTGATACTTAAACAAGGGTTTAATACTTTTTTGTTTAATTTGCCAAAGTTTCATTACAGATTTAAGATGATTTTGCTTAATGCATCTAAGAATTCTTTAATACCATATGTACTCTGGGTTCATCGATATCTCTTCCTTATTTCATCCTATATCTATTCATTCCTCATTATTCTTCCTCTGTTTCCATACAATGCTTCCTATAAAATAGCCTGTTTCATCATTTCTAACTGGGGTTCACATTTTCATGAATTAACAACTCAAAACTGAGTTATCAATATATATAGCTTTCACTGACCACTGTGTTTCTTCTGGGAACTGGAATCGCTTATCATAAATATCCTTATATAAACGGGGAAGTTCTAGCATTCTGGAAATTTGAGTTTCATACATAGGGTCATCAACTTTATCTGAAAAGATATGAGAAATGTAAAGATATTGAAATTGTTAATAGTGCTTAATAGTGCTAAAAGACTATTTACATTTCAAATTTAAAATAAAATAATTCAAAATTTATCAATATAAGAGGTACTACATACCAAAAAACCCCCAATCTTTTCTGAAAAATGTTCAAATTACAATTCGCAACTTTAAAATAAAGATAAAAATGCATACTGCTGTAAGGTAATTACTCACAATACACAGAAGCCTTGATTTCCCGTTGTTGCCTGTAAATTCGAATGCAACCACGGACTCTGATTAGGTCACCAATTTCGAGAATTGTTTTTTTTCGAATTGCTATTTGGAGATTTCTTATCATGTCACTTAGATTCAGACCACTTGAAGTACTTGGCTGAGATTCCAAATCTGCTGAGAAATATATACATCTCATAAGATGCTATGTTATTAATAACAATGTTCACTTAACACAATAAAATTAAAGACATTTTCTCAAGTACTACAATTATGCAAGTCATGCTTCTATAGATATGTATTTTTTCTCACTAAAAATTGCCATTCTCCTGTTTAGGAAAGCTCCTTAAACAGCAGCATGATGAAAAAAACAAAATAAAACAGGGATAGATAAAGCTATAAATTTCTCAATTTTCTTTTCTTTTTTTTTCCTGTGACATGTATTTTTAAATTTATTACTGAGCATATGTGCTACCCCAAACATTATCAACTTGTAGTACACATACCTGACATCCAAATACCAGATTAAAACAACACAATTACCCCGTTTTCCCGAAAATAAGACATCCCCTGATAATAAGCCCAATTGGGCTTTTGAGCACATGCGCTAAAATAAGCCTCCCCTGAAAATAAGTCCTTCCCAAAAATATTTAAACGCAGAGCTGGAAATCAGGTAAGGCAACAAGAGGAGCCCCATCTTGCTCCACGCGCCCCAAAATAATTAGACTTCCCCAAAAATAAGGCCAAGCGCTTATTTCGGGGTTCAAAAAATATAAGACTGGGTCTTATTTTTGGAAAACATGGTATTACAATAAAAACAATAGCATAAGTACTATAATACCTATACTATATTTATACATCAAAGAACATACAACACTTAACCAAGCAAATACCCCATTATGAGAAGAAACAATGCTACAATATCCCATATCTCAAGGACTACTATAACAATCAAATTTTCATGAGTAAGCAAGATATGAAAAGGTACAGGTAACTGTAAAGGTCAGTGTCTGAAAACAACCTTGACTGCAGCATATACTGAATATACATAAAGAGGAAAGCAGTAATAACAAATATTACCTGACATTTTTTTCTTTTCTGCTAAAGCATTTTTCCAGCAGGTGCAGCTTATTACGCCAGTGCCATCATCCACTGGAAAAGAATAGTGATAATTTAGATCATTTTGATAGAAATTTTCCCCCTGATTCCACAAAGACAGAAGCCTTACATTTTATCCAATGATATTGGGGTTTAAAACTCTCCCAGCTTCCTCTCATCCAATTCTCTTCGTTCTAAAGGTTACTATTTCCTATTATAATAGAAATTAATATAGAAAGTATCTCATAATAAATAATGATTCTGTCTTCTTGCAGCCCTTATCTGGTATTGATTGGAGCATTTATAAAATGATGCAGTAGAGAAGAATATCAAAGCAGATTAACAAGTATTTGAGGTAAGATGAGCACATCTGTTTGTGGAGTAATATATGTTATTAATGCTAGTCACCTCATAAACTGAGTATATATTGAAGAGCAGCTGAGAAAAGTGTTAATCTTGCTCTTAAACCTTTCTAGTAATTCAGCAGTCCTTGGTTTGAAATATGGCTTTCTATTTCTGATCATTTCTATTTTACTCTCAACCTGTAAGGAACCGTTGCTGAAAATTCTGCAACCCCCATCCTTCTGTTCTGTTAGCTATAGAGGTGATTCTTGAGAATGGTTACATTTCTAGGCAATGATTTGTCTCTTCAGTTTCCTATGCATTTTACCAGTTACCAGTAATTGTGCATTATTCAGAAATGAATCACACCTTTAAAAAACTTCTTTGATGATGAAGTCATTATAAATAAAGTTAAATGTACAGATTTTGCATTAGAAAGGTAAAAAAGAACTTCCTATTTCTTTCTCTTGCAGTTTCTATGCACAAACAGGAGAGTTTCATGAATCATTTGGGCTTGGCAGCTGATGCAACACTTGCTATTCAGCTCACCAGCTGCACAACCTCATTTTTAAGCTGAACAGGAAGTTGCAACTTATTTTGGGCAACTCAGCCTGACTGTAGCTATGAGAACAGGGAGGGGCATATTGGTACACAGTATGAGAAATGAACTAAAAATAGTCTGACCATGTGGAGAAACAGAATGAGGAGTAATTGGAAACAGGTAAATATTCCCAATAAAATACTTATTTTTGCTAAATTCTGTTTGGGTAGCAATAAGAAGCTGGTTACAAAATGAAAAATGGAAGGTTTACAATGAGAGTGAAAAAAAGGCCGATCAGAAAGAGAAAACTATGCATAATATAGTCACATTTTCTCTCTTTCACACTCAGAGCTTCTGAACTACTAAAAACATTCAAGGCAAGAATAATACTTGCATTGCTTGCAAAATGTTTGAATAGGCGTGAATTCTTGGCATCAAGCAAGTGTTATAGTTTCACATTTAATTTAGGTATACAATACTTATACCTTCTTATACATTCCCAGAAGTCAGTACTAGAAGAAAATTACTCCATTCCTACCCCATACTCCAAAGCTGAAAAACAGTACTTGCTTTAAGCCAAGAATTTGGGTATATCAAAACTGAATGTGAGGAATGTCTGGGGAAAATGTTTGCCTTTTGATTCATAAGATCAAAGTTTCTGCCTTTTAGCAACTATCTGAAATCAATGGCTTTGGTCACCAAAACAACTAGGTTGAAGTATTATCAGTATATAAGTAGGCAGGTCATTTTTTTTTATTTTTGTCTTCCATCTCTTAAGAGGCAAATCTAAAAAGATGTCAGAGAAAAGTTTTGAAGGAGATGTGAATTAACAAACTGAAGGTTACTCCAGATGTCAATTATCACACTCTGATATGTGCCACTGAACACAAAGGGACTTGTTTCTGAGTATACGTGCATAGGCTTTCATTGTTAATGCAGGCAGTATTTTGAGTGATTAAACATGGTGCAAGAAGATAACCTTAATGGAAATATGCAAGATCTGTTGCTTAGGAGAAGAGCTTGAAGTATTTTTTAAAGTTATAAACAATATATAATATTCAGAAGCAACTTAGGCAGATACCTCCCTAGATCATTGAACTATAAGGAGGAGGAGAAAGGGATACAGAACTATCAGATTATATTAACCAGTCTTAATATAAGTAATTTTAACTTTCCTAGAGGTGATTTCCAGTCTAGTCTCCCTAGAGGGACTGAGACATATACATTTCTCTAGAAATATTGGTTCTACAGAGTTCTAGATTAATATTCAGAATATTAATCCTACTAAAATGAAACTAAAACTAAAAAACAAAAATCTTTAATTATCAATTACCTCCACAAATATAAAAGGAATCTTTTTCTTTTATTAGAACCACCATACCAAAAATATCCACTTGTCTTATTGGATGTTTGTTGTAAAAGAATATACCTTAGAAAAAAACAAAACATGAAAATAGTAAAGTTCTAGATTTAGTTCTTTAAAAACATTGTGTCATAATCCCAAATACTACTAACATTTTTTATTCTTAGCCATTATGTTAATAGTTTCACATATCCTGATCAAGAAGTCCAAAAGTTATGACCATTGATATAAAACAATTTATCAAAGTACAGTATTACAATATTTTGATACATTAGTTTCAGATTACAAAATTCAGATTTAAATATGACATTTATGGAATATTTAATTCAAATGTTTTACATTTTATTTTATTTTGTAATTAAAGGCAATGAAATTTGATTAAAGTTTGATAAAAAAACAAACCACAGATTCACAATTTATGGGTATAGACAACTTGCTATCATAATCTGTACCATAATTTGTACACATAAAATTATCCGTTAAATTTTCCTCAACAATAGCTATTTTCCACTTGAAGTATTATTTTTGAGTAGAAGTCCACAATATAAATTACTGATAGCTGCAGGGAGAGTAAAAAAAGTCAAGTTGGTGGCTGAGGCAATGTAATTGAAGCCCCATTCCTCTTTATGGGCATGCAGTTCATGTATGACATCCATATTCCCTTTTCCATATGCTACTGATAGAGACTAATATGGAACTCACTTAAATGGCAGTCGTTTCATATTCTACAAACTTTCCTTCCTGCCATTTAAAAACAAAGGTTCATTCTGATCTCTGCCACCCCAGCTGATGACTATAAAATGCCACATATAGTTATATAGTATTACAATTGAAAACATTCTATTTTTCATAATATGATTCATTATTCCATTTGTGTAGAGGTGGAAGATCCTGAAGTGTGCATGAAAAGTATCCAATGATTATTTTTAGGCTGTTGTGTAAGATATACAATTGGTGGAAAATAGGAAATTAGATAAAGATATTATTGGCAGAAAGACTGAGCCATTCCTAATACATTTTTTAAATTTCAAGTTTTCCCCCAATGTTTAAGATATTCAAGATCATGTACAAAAAGACAAAAAACTGTTATACAGTAATTTTTTCTTTGTTGTATAGTAACTATACAATCTATAGCATAGTCTATATTATAGATTGTGTAGCCACAGCAATAATACAGGAATAAAACAATGACTTCATTTAATTAAAAGCCATGCCCTTACCTCCATGTACATCAAGACACCGAGTTTTTAGTGCTAGAAAAATCATAACATCACTTATGTTGCACAATTAATCAATACTTTGGAAAGACTTACATCCAAGAATCAATGGAGGCAAAGAACCTTATATAATTCATTCTTATAAAGTTCAAGAAATAGATAAGATTTAGAAACACAAAGATTAGAACAAAATCAAATGTACACTTTTACTGATTAAAAACTGTTAATTCAAAATATTTAAAATAATTCATTGGTGCTTTCTGGTAATAACTACAGATACCTCTAATTATTTTTGTACAGTTATAAATTTATTAGATTCAAGTTATTCTTTCATTATGTTCCAAACAAATGAAAAGATTCTAGTTTGAGGTCTCTGAAAGTAATGCAACATTGGAACGAAAGGGAAGAGATTACAGCACATCAATGGAAGTGCCAAAGGAATAGAGAGAATTTGTAGTCAAGATTATCCACCACAACATAATAATGCTTGATTTTTCAGTAAAACAAGCTATAATATTTATATAGCTATAAAGTTATAAAGTTCATAGCAATTTCACTACTTACCTGGAACCTGTTTAGACTCTTTCATTTCTAATATGTCTTTAATGTATAGTCTTGCAAAGGATGAAAAGATTGGATTCAAACCCCACAAAAGTGATGGGACCTCATCTTCTGATTCTATAGCTGCAGCACACATTCCAAAATAATTTAGCTCCAAGAACAGATTAACCAATTATCGATTAAAGTTGATATGAAATAAGTCTGGTGGGAGCAAAGCATATATAATATAAACATGACATATGCAACATAATCACTGTACGAAAACTGAAAAAATGCTATTTTACAAAAGTATTATATCCAATTATGTAAAAATTTACAGTTATGATAGGGAATCTGGAAAATAAAAAGTACATATTTTAAATTGGGAGTAGTCAAATGCAAAAATTCTACATGCTTCTCCACATAGGCCCTCAATCATCATTAGAAGGCTTATACCAGTTTACTCAAACTTATAAACTTGGGCATGCATTCATAGGATACCTTAAATGGTATGACTGGTTGGAAAAAAGGAAAGGAAAATAAAAATAGGGAGACAAAAAAGGAGATGAAACATATAGATAAAAATTGAGTACCAATTAAGAAAAAGAGTAAATCAATGAGGGAATTTAAGATATCATTATGTACGTAAATGTGTAGAAATATATATAAATGAATATAGTTTACCGATATGGCTAGTTAAAATAGAAGTCGTGAGACTTGATTTATGTTTACTCGTTATGTATGTTGTACTGTCGTATTTGTGTTTGTTTTGTTTTGTTTTTAATTAAAATTTTAAAAAAAGAAATAGGATACCTTTTTGGAATTATATATGTTATAGGGAAATGAAGTTAATCCATCAACTCCTAAAATTGTATTGTTTTAGAATATATGTAAAAAGACAGCTATTTGAGAATTTAGGCAGTTCCTATTTTGGTTTCTCTTGTTTAATGTTATTTCAATAGAGGGAGGCCAACTATTTTTACTTGTTCCATTAATTAATATTCTGACTTTAGAATCTCTAGCTGTTTTTGGGAGGTTTGTGCATTATAAAAGTTTTAAAATATTGTATAATATTTAAAATATCTACTAGTATTAGTGCTTTTACTGAAGTCATTTGCAAGATGTTTAAACATACAATTTGGAATTCAAGTTTTAAAATAGAGTATAATTAGCTCCATAGTGGTTGGTTCACTTTCTGAGAAAATTAATGGGAAGGCCTATTAAGGAAGTATAAGCACATACACAATTAAGATCCAGAAGTCTTAGCATGATTTCTAAAAGGGAAATTACATTGGACAGTATCAAGCATACATACATAGGGAAGATAGGCAAGTAGGGCCAGAAAGAGCTATCAAACAACAGCTAACCCTGGCTTTATATAATGCAGAACTATCTTGAAACAAAATAACCTGTTCTTTTCCAATGCTTTTAGCTGAAATATTTCACTTGGCCTAGCCCAGTGCTGTGGGCCTTCATTAAAATATGTTTTATTTAAGCATTATCAAAACAAGACATCCATATGAGGCTTCACACCAGCTTACTTATCTACTTTCCTATACTTAATACAGCATCTACAGAGAAAACATGAATATGTGAGTTCACACTTTTGTACTGATGAATGGAAAGTTTAATATCAGCAATAATAAGGATCATGAAATTGGTGGTGTAAATGAAAAGATGTAATGTAATATAGAATTTAGATAGAACTGCAGGCAGGTCATTGCATACTTTGCCAAGGTGACCTGTCCTTCATGCTAGATCAAGGTACACTTCCAGCGACATTAATAGAGCAATTAGGAATATAACACCAGTCATTAAAGAATGACTACTGTAGTTTCATTCTCTGGAATTGTTTCTCTTAATTAGCTGAACCTCGGCATGTTCTGTACTGTATTTGCTACACAATCTTCCTTTGATCCATTTAAAGTGACCCAATAGTTCAGGCTTGTTTTATTTTCCAGCAACAGGGGAACAAAAACCACTGTCAGATTTAAGAAATTAAGAGACATTATGTGAAGCAAAGTTGCATAGGAGATCCTACAAGCTACCCTCTGTTCCTACCATAATGTATATTATTTTGTATCTGGAGGCAAAGAGAGCTTTGGTTCTATATGATGGCCATACAGTCCAATTTGCATATTTGCCCAGGACTGTACAGATGCCTTTTCTCCCTCCTGAGGAAACACGCATATACAGAAAACAGATGCTCACTCCACGCTCTCTGAAAGAGTTTTGTCTTATATTTCAAAGCACTGACCAACCATACTGGCTCATTTTAATACATTGATGTGTGCATGTAATACTAGCTACTGCACTGAAGTACAATAATGAATATATAATATTAATATGATATTGATTCTGACTTTAATAAGCTGTCTCACATATTTTTAAAATCTCACACATTTTTCACTTTTCCAACTAATACATTTCATGTATAAAATTTTCTGTCCTTCCAAATATAAGTCTAACCTTTGCAGAGGTAGCATTCAAGCTCACCAAAGTTTAACAATATAGAAATATAGTATGTAAACCAAAAAATATAACCTTAACTTCATGGTACAATATAGAATATATTCTATGTTTTCAATTATAGCAACACAATTGAGCCTAATTGTTACACACCTCAATCTTAATATGATTGCATTACTAAGAATACAGTCCCAAATACCCTTAATAGGAGCTTAGAAGGATTAACTCTTGAGAAATCATGTGAAGATTTACAGTACAATTAAAAAGCTCAGAAATACTGTACGTATTTTGCATTTGTCGAGTCTAGCTCAGATAGCATGCATACACAAATATATATTAATAAAAAGTATCTATTTAAGACCACTGTTTAGCCAGCCAACTATTCTTTAAGAGAAATTTTTAATGTAAATATCAGAGAACACGTCTAACTATATTTTTGCCTCATCTACTTTAAGACTACAGTATTTGAAATTCTGCTTTCATTCTCTTTCATCATCAAATTATTTTTCATCAAAACCTTAAAATGATTTGTGTTCCTATTAATCTCTGCAAAGAGTTTATCACATAATGTACAACTACAATTAAGAACTCAGCTGACATTTTATCACCAGGAGGAGAATTTAATTGCTTTATCTGATAAGTTAGTATATAAGCTGCTTACTTTCTTTGAAGTAAAAGAACAATTTCACTGGCTTTAAAAGTATTTTTTGCGTATAGTGGGCAATCTTATAAAATGATAAACAATGCATTATTTCTACTAAATAAACAACATTAAAAGTAATGCTACTGTGCAAGAAATATTAACATTGTATACACTTATTAAGCAAGCCTTTGGAGATTTGAGTTCAACTGTATTTAGGGGAGCTTAATTTAACTAAGTATCTATAGGACTGATGCCTCACTGGCATATGAAGTACCACTGCAGGGGGGGGGGGGGGGAAAGACAATAAAAATTGTATGCTTTAACTTAAATATGCTTTAACTTAAATAAACTATATTCCATAATCCAGGTGTTTGGCTCTTACTAATTGCCAAACGGGATCAGTTCACTCCTTTTAAAGAAAGAGATCCTCAGTTGGTTCCCTGCACAGTTGTATAATCCACTGTTATTTTAGTTTCAATATTAATATAAGGATCTAATTTCTACAGCAGCTGAATGAATATGTCACAGAACCCAGAGACATGAACTCAAATCAGTCTACTTATACCATATGATCTGCTTTAAATACCTATCTGGATTAACTTAATTTGAAAAAAAAAAACCCTTTACCAAATGACTAAGCAAATACCAATACTAATTCATCAGATAAAATTGAATGAAAAAGAAACTATGTTAAGTGCACAATGAAGCAGCAAGACCATTCCAATTTCACATTTATTTTATTTAAAAGTGATATATAACACTTAGAACAAAACTGCATAATAATGTTTCTATTCAAAAAGTTACTTTTTCTACTGCCTTCACATGAAAAATTGCCCATCTATATGCAAGCAATGGTTTTTGTTTTCTTTTGTGTCCCAGCAATCTGTTCTTATGAAGTTTCTTTTACATCTCATATTGTTCAGTTGGGTGTATTCCCTAAATTGTTCAGAGAAAATTGCAGCTCTACAGTATTCAGACTTTTGAAATTAAAACTGGTAATGACATATCACTATTACAATACTGGCAATTTTCATTAAGAAAAATTTTCCATCAAGAAGGAAGAATGATTCCCAGGTCAGAGAGAGCAGACAGATGAAAAATGGAGGCTTTTATGTACAGGAATTTAACAATTGTATTAAAACTGAAAATAAAATATTTAAAGTATGCTTATGAAATCAGAATAAGTTATAAAAGGAAGTCTACTTAAAAAGATGAACAAATATTTAATTATCTTTTAGTAGTCTGAAACTTGTAAACAATTGTATTTTTCAAGATCAGGAGATGAGAAACTAACACTTGCAGGGGTAAGCAGGATTTAATAAGAGAACTAAGGTCAGGAATAAACTGGGAAATGTAGCAGTCAAAATATGGGCTTTAAAAAACTTCCTAAAGCAGGACAAAAATCTCCAGTTCTCAAATAAAAATGAAATAATTTCACATGGACATTAGTGAAAAGTGGGAAGCTATACATACACCATGTTCAACAAAAAATAGAAATAGCAATGGAACTACTCTGAATTTGCAAAACAGGTAATGAGAGTAATCTAGCATTTTTGCTTTAAGACCAAGAATGGAAGCAACAACCCTAATTATTGTCCTAGAATAAGTAGCTTTGGACATTCCTTTCTCTCAACATAAGCCTTTACATAACCAAAGTATTGTTACAATGTTTCATGCCTATTGTATTTATATTTACTCCAGTAAAGCTCTTTTGAGGTCAGCAGACACTTGCTTTTGAATCAAGCACAAAGCTTTTTGTTCTTTAAAAAGTATACAGTCTAATTGTCTACGGAGTTTCTCAGTCATCCAGGTCATGGTTGTCCCAAAGGAGCTTTTTTCAAGCGGCAAACTGGACTTTCTGGTTTTTCTTGGGAGACATTTGGCTTCTCATCCAAGAAGCTTCTTCAGCTCTGAAGAAGCTTCTTGGATGAGAAGTGAAACCTCTTCCAAGAAAAACCAGAAAGTCCACTTTTGTCTCTTGAAAAAGCACCTTTGGGATATACAGTCTAATGTTAATTCTTTCACACACGACTATTGCAGCTTCATCAATCCGACATAAAAAGATTTTATTCAGGACTACCATAATTCGGATATGATATACATTACACACGCTTTTTCGCGTAAACATTTGCAAGTTTTAAAACGTATGAACCGATTTTAATGCACGTTAGGTGGTTCCAGGCTGGCTGAAGGCTAAACTGCAGATCTCCCCTCGAAGTTGTCATGACTAATCCAAGCATTCTCAGTTTAAAGAAAGTGATCGTCGGAAGAGTAAATGAAGGCTCAGATTCCCAGCCCAGAACACCAGTCGGGTGTGTTTAAACTTCTCCTTCGGTGCTACAGAGGAAGCGCCTAAATACACCCCTCGCGCACACACACACACACACACACACACACACACACACACACACGGGCTTTCGGTAGTCGAGAAACCATACTAGGGCGTCCTCGCGCTTCCCCTCATAGCCATCCCCTACCCCCCCGCCCCCGCCCTCAGCTCTTCTCTGACCTCAATTCTAAATCCAGCCTGCCTTACCCGCCAGAGAGACCGGCGGCGCTCTCATTGGCTTCTTCACGAAGGCGGAACGGTGTCCCACAGGACGACCTAGCGTAGAGAAACCGGAAGAGATTTCATCTTTTTCGCTTTCTGTCCCGCCTTTTGTTCGTTGTAATATCCGGTGGTTAGAACCGAAGGAGGGAATTACGGCGAAAGGGAAAAAAAAACTTGGCGAAAGACGCATTCGAGGGAACTGGAGTGCCAGAGCGCCTGCGTAGCTCGGGAGAGAGAGAGAGAGAGAGAGAGAGAGAGAGAGAGAGAGAGGAGGAGGAGGCGCCGCCGCGTGGGGTGTGGGCGAAAGCGCTGGGAGAGATTCCAGGGGCGTTTGCGTTGCGTGCGGGCGCGCGCGCGGCGGCGGCGGTTGAGAGAACAAGAGCAAGGGAGGTTGGTGGGGGAAGCGGAGGAAGCGAGACCACCGAGCCTCTTTCCTGTGTGCTCCGCCCCCTTATCTGACGGAGTGAGGGGGGGAGGGAAGGCACAGGAAGTAACGCTTAAGGCGGCGGGCGTCATCCTCCCCATCGCTTCTCCTGCGGCGGGGGAGACACGAGAATCCGTCTCGGCTGGTGAGTTTCTCATTCCCATCTTTCCCTCCCCCCCCCTTTTTTTTTGTTTGTTGGAAAAGACCAGCAGCTGCCATCATTGAGGGTCGCTGCTTTTCCTGGAAAAACTCTTTGCTCCCAATCTATTTTTCTGCCATCTTTCCCCAACGAAAAAAAAAGGGGGGGGAGCAGTAAACGGAGGGAGGGGGGGCTGGAGGAGGCTTTTTCATATAAATCTGTTTTCCCATAAGGAATAACTTTTAATTTCATTTTTAATACGTATACTGTTTGATGGGCGGAGGGGGGGGAGAAAATTTAAAAATGGTTGAGGAGTATATTCTTATGCCACTTAATTTTTTGTCTCTTGCCTCTCTCTCAATAGACAGAATGCTCTCTTGAAGGCAAGTCCGTCGTGCCTAGGGTAGGAAAGAAGATGCGATTTTCCGTTCTCATGGATTGCTGAAGTTTTCAACCACCAAGGAAAGGATAGTTGCATCTGACGCGATGTTAGCAGTCTGTGCTATTGAATAAGGAGGGGCAGGACTTGACTACAGCTGCCTGATTTTTTTGCCCACATGCTCACCATTTAATATTGGATCCTTTATCTGGAAGTATCAAGTGGGCATTTTTTTGGGGGGGGGTCACTCCTCAACTTTCAGACTGTTACCGGCAACACATCTTTTTGGGATATTGTCTCTGGAGCCTGGTCATATGCATTGACTGATTAGAAGAAGGTAGTGCAAATTATGTGATTATTAGGTTGGTAAACCTACAGCGATAAACTTGGGGGAAACTGCATGTGAGAAACCGCATGTGGCTGGCTGCTACTTGCTCTGCTTGTGACGTTGGATTATTGTGTGCCGAATCAAAAATCTAGACTGCAAATTGTCCCTATCCGCTCCTTTCTTAGCATCCTTGCTGACGCATAGCACCCTGGTCACAATTTTGTACTGTTTTTCTTTTAGACCATAACAGCGGACACAGCAACTGCTTGATTTTTTTTTTTCTGAAGAGTTTTAAAATAGTTTTTGAACTAAAAAGGGCAAATATGTCCTTCTTTAACTTCCGTAAGATCTTCAAGTTGGGAGGTGAAAAGAAAAAGAAACAGTATGAGCATGTCAAGAGAGATTTGAATCCAGAGGACTTTTGGGAAATTATAGGAGAATTGGGTGATGGTGCTTTTGGCAAAGTATTTAAGGTAAGGAATGCTTATTTGATGCTGTATTGGTAAATTGTATTTTTCTGGGCCCTGCTACATATGAATTTAACAACACCATAAAAATGCATAATCCATAAAATAATAATGAGTGTTGGGCTATCATATGGTACAAATGATGGATTTCTCTTAGATGTAAGTAGTTATCAAAATTAGTGATAAGTCAATTTTTAATTACTGCTTGGAATAAACAAACTGAAAAAAGTTTTTGGAACATAGACCCATTCTCCTTCACTACATATTGCTAAGGGGGTTTTTTTTGCATATTTTTCTACTGTCTGCTCATTAAAAATAGATGTCTGGTGTTGTCTATAAATAAAATAATAAGTGGTGGTTTGGATTTTTCATACAATACATGACTTCATTCACCCTAAAGGCTTCGGAAAATATATTTAGAAAACAAATTCTAAAATTATGACTTCAATTATTAGTTTTTGAAATCTTACACTGCTCTTTTATAGAGGGTGGTGAACATATTTATAGAGGGTGGTGAACATAGGAATTTCATCAAGACCAAATGCTTTTAAATAATTATATGATAATGACTTACTTAATATTGTTCCTTCAAAGTGTGGGAAATGAAGTATATTTAGAATAGACTAATTTATGATGTGAGATAGGATTTCCTCATGTTTCCTGGATAATCATAAAATGTTAGATTCATAATTGGGTCATTGATAATGATATGAACAGAGATTAACTATTATACATCTAATACTTATACATCAAATAATTCCATAAATTAATGGGCTATTTTCAGTGTTATAAATTGCTATGTATGTGCATGCCTTCTGCATCTCATTGAACTTTTCATATTTCCATAAACATTCATAACCCAGCAGTTTCACCCTATCAATCATTTGATCTGGTGATCAGCTGCCAGTTAGTGATACTAAACTCTTTTATTTTCTTTCATTAATGTCAGTAAGAAGTTAGTAATTTATTTACTGCTTACTAACTAGCTGACTTGATTAGTGACTAAGAACTTCAAGTGGCCCATGTATGTATGTATGTATGTATGTATATATATATATATATATATATATATATATATATATATATATATATAAACTTTATTAAGCTTTTTCTACAATAAATATTTTTTTAAAAAATTATTAAGAAAAAAATGTTAAACAGTTTTTAAAATAAATGTAAAACTTTTTTCATTGTTTGGATTTAATTGTCAACAGCTTAAAAATACAGAAATTTTTAACAGAACAAAGTTCACTTAATGTAAGAAAAGATTTCAATCTACTCCCTGCACGCTTCTTAGCTGGTTGGAAAAGTGAGGGACTCCCTTTCTTGGTGAAAGGGACTGAAGATGCAATGGGGGTGGGGTGATGGACCATTTACAGTGTTGATTGAGTTAGTGTAGCTTAGAGCCCAACCCATATTCTTCAGGAAGAGTCTCTTAAGCTGGCAAGCATGGCTAAGAAACTTTGCTTCAAATAATCTACTTTTAATAAACTATATATGATAGCTTTGTGATTTCATTTTTTTATGCTGGTGATTTTCTTCAGTCATTATTTGGGCAGCAGTTTCTGCATGTCAGTCATAAAGCTGCTCACTGTCAATGTCTAATCTTATATTTGAATTACAAATGGAGATTTCGAATTACTGTGACTATAACTGTGGAGTGGCAATATTTATAGTGCTGTGATTCAATCCAATGAATACAATTGTTGCTTTTGTTTTAATTCCACAAATCAAAGAGGCATGGTAGGCAAGTTGATTCTTGTGTTCTTATATTAGTCACTTATATTCCAGGCACATATTGAATAAACTGAGGTCTTTTCATATTTGAATATATTCTGTATGTCAGCTCACACATACAGGCTGGTTCCACCCATTTTTTTATGCAGCAGTCATCTTTTCCAAGGTATAAATTAAATCTTATCTACCTCAAACATTTATTTAAAAAGGAGGAAGCAATATGTGTACTTTGTATCTTTAGCTTTTGCTTTAATGGACTTCTCTTCTGGGAAGGACTTTTTGCTTCCTTCCAGGTCTGTTTTATACTGGATACATTCCCAGGCAATATTTTAAGGGCAGTTAGTTCCCTGACTATGCAAATTCATCTTTTGGAACTTGTGATATTCTGCAATATTGATAAAATAATTGATTTTTTTTCTTAATATGTTTAATTGACATATTTATGAGAATATTTCTTTCAGTATGGAATGATACAATATTTAATAAATAAATTGAAAGGAATTGCATGAAACAGTTCCCTCATTATCCTTCATTCTGTACCCTTGCCCATCGCTAACTATCCATAAAAGTTGCTCTGGAGTTCTGGTATGATCCATTTAGGACAACAAATGAATGAAGTCAAGTTGCTATTCCAAAGCCCATTGGAAGCCCATGGAAGCTGTTCCAAAACAGTTCAAAATGGATTGACTAACTGAACAGAAGTAGCAGTAGTAGTAAACTAAATAAACAAAAATGTTTATGTCAAAATGATTAAAATAAACAAAATATTTATATACTAAAATACTTTTTATTTGGAAAAGATTCTGCTTTGGTTTCTTTTTCTCTGTATGATAATCTGTTCAAATCATGGAAATTACTGTCCATAGGAGGTAAATAAAAGAATTGTTTGATTTAATATAATGTATTCGTTTTTGTTTATAGCTTTATAGTTAGCCCTGTCATTTTATTTATTCTTACAACTGTAAGAATGCTGTATTTCTAGTAGTGTATATTGTATATTGTCTTTTTCTTAGCTAAAGTATTTGGTTTTTATGACATATACATATAAACTCTTTCTGTTATGATCAAAAACCATTGCATGTAAAAAAGTTAAACTAAAACTGCAGCAGAATGAACTTTTATAAATAGAAAGAACACTATTTCTGCCAAGACTTGAGATTTTTTTATAATAGTTTCATTAGAAACTATTGTTCTTGATCAGATTACAAACATGGAATTTGTATGATAAATATTTGCTATGGAATTACAAAATCTTCAATTATTTTTTTCTTCAGAACTAACAAATTTGAATCGCTGTAGTTTTATTTGTCAGCTAACATTTAAGAATAAACAGTTCAGTTACAAAGACTGTTGACTGATAGATGATACAAAGCAGATAAGTTGCATCTGACAAAGGGAGTTGTAATGAATGAAAGAATATACTGCAATAAATATGCTGGTCTTTAAGGAGATGCATATTGTTTGTAGATAAATGATACTCTATCTGAATTAGTAGGTATTGTTCTAACTTTTGAGTTGCATATGCTAACATCTATGGGCTGTGTGTAGAAATTTGAAGGTTGCATGACATTGTGGCCAAAAATGAACATTCTGATTTTGTTGATGTGATCAACAGAGAAATGTCATTGAATTTGTTTTTGTGTATTATCCTGGTTCTGCTCTGCAGAGCTGAGAAGAAACATACTATATCTTTACATTGGCAATGGAGTGAGCTTTCATCTCTTAACTTTCATGGAAAATAAATGGTAACCAAGAGACCAATCTAACCCCATCTAATAGACAAAGGAAGAATACCTTTATGACAGTGGCTTATACTTCCATTCCAGAAGGAACTTTCATTTTTGGTTACAAAGATTTTTCTTCCTGAACACTTGGGTGTATCTTATAGATTTCTGACTACTAATAACTTGTAATTTAACCTACCACAGACTGTTTTATACAAATCTTCTGTTTTTACACAATGTACACCCTTTTATATATTGACTGTGTTACCAACATAGAAGAAACATGAAAAAATGGAATTGTTGTTGAAGCACAACCAGTACAACTAAAATATCTACGGAAACCTAAAAGTAGTGGCTGCTGCTTGGGTATATCAAGTATTTTATCATAGATGCAAATGAGAGAGCCATGCAAGAGAGTCAAATAACATTAAAAGAAATGGTCACTACAAAAGAATTTGTTTCCAGGACAGAAAATGTGGCACATGAATCACTTATTAATCCAACAAACAAATTTTTGCCTGTGCTTCACATAAAACTCAAGCCTGCTGAAAAATTTGTGAGAACGATGAACAAGGAAAGTAAAGATTTTTGTTATTTGGAACAGATGTTTCCAAGAAAAACTAATGCCAAGATTAAGGAAGGTGTTTCTGTTGGACTACAGATCAGATATGTCATCAGTGACACATTTTGAAGATCTGTTAGTAGATCCAGAGAAAATCACCTGGAAAGCATTCAAGAATGTTGTTGAGAATTTCCTTGGCAACTACAGAGCACCAAACTAAATTCAGCTGGTTGACAAATTTCTTACAGCATACAAGACCATAAGGTGTAATATGTCACTAAAGATTCAGTTTTTGCATACATACTTAAACTTATTTTACAAAAATTTAGGTACAGTCAGTGATGAACATGAAAATTTTTACCAGAACAATTGTCAGGCATGAAAGACCAGGCCAACAGCTGAAAGTTCAATTTAACTGATTTATTGATGAAAGCGTGGATCTAGAAATCTTCTCAACTAACAGTCCGCATTTGATTAGCGTTAGAATTAAATAAGAGTCAACAGAAGTCAAGGGTGGTTTGGCTAATTCATTTCTGCCCATGTCGTGTGATGATTCTAGACTGATCCCTCTTTTCATTTCTCCCCCTGCTCTGCCAGTCCTTCTACACAATGAAAAAAATGGCATCAGGGCAACTGGAATCCATCAATGCTGACTGACACTGCAGTTGGACACTGCAGCGTGATATATCAGATGCTGAGTACAAAAGAAAATCGGCAGCAAAACACTGTTGACCCCTTTGAACTCATTCATGTCAGAAACATTATACAATTAAATACATTATAGTCATTAAAAGTTAATTTCATATTTTTCAAGATTCCTATATAAATATATGAAATTATATTTGTTCAGTTCGAAGGTGTCTATCACCAAAATTTTTTAGGAAGCAAATCTTTTGGAAAAATGTGTTGTCCAGTGATACTGTGGTTTCCTTAGAACCAAATGTTTAGGAGCAATATTACATTCCAAAAGTATATAGGAGCTCAGGAAGCAAAACCTTTGGGGGGGAAAATCATCTACTCTTATAATTTATTCTTAGTTTCTTGAATTTCATTCATTTGAAAAAAAGGAATGAATAAATAATGAACTGGAAAATAATTAACATAACATTGGAAGAAAAGCTTTGAAAGAGCCTGGATAGACAGACAGAAAGACAAGCTTTCCAAAGCACTTGGAAAGGGTGTTTCATAAAGCACGATTGCATTTTCAAACTCTCTGATCCTCTGGAAGGTTGATTGTTTCAAAAGCAGTCCTCCAAATCTGTAGATGCAATGATAAAATTTATCCTGGGACTTTGCACATTGTGAGTTACTGCTTTGCAGTCTAAAGCAGGAGCGATAGTTTAACACTTAAGAAAAGAACGCACATTGTGAAACTTTTGAATGATTGTGCAGCGTAATGTAACATCTTTCAGGTTACATATCCTGTCAAAGTGACTTACAAATATTACAGTTCTTATTAAATATTACAATACAAGGAGCCCCAAGTTGCAACCCTATTCCATTCCTATTTAGTATCTACATACAACTACTGGTGAGGTTATTGTCATTTGGTGATTAGTACCATCAATAAATAGATGATACTCAGTTGTACACTTCAGCCCTGGGAGTACTTTTAGACTTACAATTCCCAGTTGGTGAGCAGGTGACAGATATGGCCAAGAGGGCCCTTGCACAATTTAAATCTAATGCATCAGTTGTGCTTCTCCTGGAACACATGCCTTTACTTCCTTGTTGAACTATTGCAGTGTGCTTTAAATGGCCCTGCCATTGAACACCAGTTTAGAATCTGCTGTTCCAGAACACACAAATGTAGGGAGTTTTGGATGCAAACTGATAACACTAGTTCTGGTTTTTTATAATAACACCTTTGCTTTGTCGGATGCAAGGCTCCAGGTTTAATTTAAGGTATTGTTTAATGCCTATGAAGCTCTAGTAGTTCAGGTTACTTGTGGAACTGACAATCCCTTATTGTATTTAACTGCTCCACCGCATCTAACATGATGGGCTTATTCCTCGTCTCTCCTTTGAAACAGTGCTATCTAATGCACCCCAAGAAGCATGCCTTGTTTTTCATAGCACCTTTAGTCTTATATCTTTAATCTTATATCCACACCTTCAGACTATCCAAAGTTGTGGATAATCTTGACTATATAAGCCATCTGGAAAACTTTTGAAGACCTAGCTTTTGTCTCAGGGATGGCAGGGGTGTCAAACTCACGGGCTGGATGCCTCACACGCTAGCCACGCCCGCCCCATTTTAGAAAGGGGAAAGAAGTTACGATATATCACATGATAATGTGACGCCACAAATTTGACACCCCTGGGCTATGGGGCCAGGCTATTAATGGAAGCCCCACCTGTAGAGTTTATTTAGATTACAGATTTGTTATAATGTTCGTTACTTCTTGTTTTTATGTTTTGTATTGTGAACAATTCAGAATCATAAGACTAAGAAGCGTGACTATATAAATGAGAGAGTTCTGAAAAACAAGAATGTAGTAGGAACTTCTTTCTTTGGGAATCTTTCCAGAGAGCAGTTAGTAATGGTCCTATGAATAGGAATTGATAATTATACAGCTAGAGCAGACTTTTAAAATGGTTTCTCTTCTGAGATTATAAACCTCAAAGTGAAAATTGTTTTTATTTTTTATTATTGTACAAGCTACTCAAGGAAACACTCTCTGAATAATACATTGAAAAGAAGAGGCAGGGTTTTTAAAGCTATGTATAAAATTATGCAGGCACTTAGACTTCCATGCAGACTAATAATTCTTAATTACATAGATTCTAGCTCTCCAATAATTGATGAATGAATTAAAGGATAATGGGTTTTAATCTACTGTGTCTCTTCTTCTATTGCCCTAGTAAGTTGTATTAAGTATGTATAATATTTTAGGAACAAAGTTGTGGATTTGTGCCATGAACTTCTAAAATTATTTTGAAAATCCCTATAGCCTAAAGTTGATTCTAGATTAGCAAAAAATTGGGTTTATCTTTCTGCAGTGCTTCTGCTTCTTCCTCTGTGAACTGTATCAATCTGTTGTAGAGACGGACAAGAGGTCAGCCTGATGGCTCCTAATTTAAGAGGTATCACAGGGTTCAGTCCTTGTCCCCTCCTCTCCTGTTTTTTAACATCTGTATTAAATTACTGGGGGAGATGATCAAGCAATTCAGGATTATGATACCATCAGTATGCTGATTATGCCCAACTATCTCACTAGCATGCTCTTGATGTTTGTTGGAATATGGAGGCCAATATCTTGCTGGTTCATAATATTGGAAGCATGTTACAATTATAAGGCAAGCCTTGAACAGGTTCAGTTTCTAGTACAATTTAAAGTGCTGGCCTCCTTCAAGTAAATTAGTCCCAGCCTATTAAATCATATTGGGGGCCCTTCATGTTGTTCCAGATTTCTGAAATAACAGGGTAGACAGTCTACAAATTACTGCTTCTCTGTAGCAGTGCCAACACTATGGAATGGACTGTCCATTGAGATGAGGCTAGTAGTTTTTAGGAGATAGTTAAAAGTAGAGCTTTTTTATATAGCCATTCAATAACATTCAACTATGTCTTTTGTAATTATTTTACTCTCCAACTTTAGTTTTGCTTTTGCAATTTGCATTGCATGTTTTAATTCTGTTGTTATTTTTACTGTGATATTGTAACAGTTGAGACCAGTGAAACTGTTGAGGAAAAATCAAATTACCAGTTAAAATATTTTTTCTGGGTTTTTATATTTAATAGCAAGTATTAAGTTTTTGAGTCTTTTTTAGAAATAGTATTACGAATGATAGCCATATAGTTTAAAGGTTGCTATGTTTAGTTGGTAGACAAAAGATTTTAGAACAATAAAAAGACATAAGATTATTACAAATTCAGGGATAGCTATGTAAGCTTGTTATGATAAAACTGTAAAATATCTCAGATAATTAAAAATGCAGCTAATGCATACATAATATTTTGGGAATTCTGTCTCCTTTACTAGATTTATAAAATTTATCCTGACATAGGAATGCATATACTATATACCACCAAATATATGCCCTTCCTCAAGGGAAGAAATAATAAATATACAGAATGATATATAACAATATACTATTGAATGCCATTGTCATTACTGATAGTTTTGAGAAAGAATATTGTTGGGTGATAGATTTCTATACTAAAATATATATTGCAAATTAGTTTAAAAACTTTTTATTCAAGTTGTCGGACATGGAATTAATCTGCTGCTTATAACTTTCATTTCATTAATCAATCTTTGTCAATTTACCTTCAGGTGTTCCTTCTTGAACAGTATCCTAGAAATTCACATGGTCTCCATTATTTATATAGATTGCTATTTCTGATATCAGCTTTGCAGTAATTTGATTTTCTTGAGGAATCTGTTCTATGCAGACAGCAGTGAGTGATTGTGTGCAGATAATATCATATATAGCATTGGGATATTAAGAGTTATATGAAATTTGTGAGAGTTCTTTCAATTGTCAAGAAATTGACAATGTACAATACTACAAGAATATTATACAATAACATTATAGAATAAAATTATATACTTTGTGTATAATACAAAGAAACCATAGTGGTAAATCACATGTTTTTTACATGCAGAGAATTTGTTTCCATGTGCTTTGTGTTTTGTATATTTTGGTTTCCCAATTAATTTGGGAATGGAATAAGCCTTAGTACGTGGAAGAAATAGGCAGATTATAATACTATCTACACAGATGTGGTCTGCTTTCTGTCTTAGCTAAGACTGTTTTCAGTAAGATGGTGTCATCTTGAAGGCTTTGCAGAAGAAGGAAAGGTTGCATTGAATAAATCAAAGAAGAAAGTGCTAATAATATGTTCTAGATGACCCAATATATTCTAGTATATATATACAAAACATCCAGAACATAGAGGAACACTTGAATAAAATGTCTGCAGTATAAATGAATAAAACAACCAACCAGTTCTGCTTTAATGTTTTCTGCAGGCTCAGAACAAAGAAACAAAAGTCCTTGCTGCTGCAAAGGTCATTGATACAAAATCCGAAGAAGAACTTGAAGACTACATGGTTGAAATTGATATCTTAGCATCCTGTGATCATCCTAATATTGTCAAATTGCTAGATGCTTTTTATTATGAAAATAATCTTTGGGTAAGGGTTTGCTTTTGTTCACAACTATAGGTTTAGTGGAGAAAAGGTACTGTGTATTAAATCTTAACATTGCCTCCATGCAATCTGCATTTTAAAAAAATACATTTTTAGAGACAGATGTGCAATTCACTGCATCTATTGGAAATGGGGAACATTTTAAACATTTCAAAATAATGTAAACTCTGCTGACTGTTGATGAAGAATCATTCTGTAGAAATCGTTATCTGTGCATAAGTACAAAGAAAAATACTGTCTTCAATATCAGATTTATGCTAGACTGCCCAGGCTGGGCCAGCCAAAGTAGAAAGACCAAATATAATCGTTCTTTCATATTTTGTTGTGAACTTAGGCTTCATGCTGCAATGGGATGTGTGAGAAATATGAAAGAAGGGGAACACAATGTCAAACACCATTTTTAATATGCTTGAATAATACCTATCCCATTACCATGTGAACGATTGAATTTTCACAGAACTATAACTTAAGATTTCTTAGCGATGATTTGTTGAATAAGTTATAATGACCTGTTTATATATAACATTAAGTCTTAATGAGCACAATCATACTTTTTGTGGTGGACAAATTAACAACGTTATGGTACAGAACTGTATGTGCATTGGTGATTTTATTCTCCCTTTTCACCTGTGAGAAAAATTGGATCATAACTTCTCCCTCCCCTTCCACTTAAAGGAAGGGGAGAGAGGGGGAAAGATTAATGCCATTTTTTGATAGAAGACAAATTCCATTTGTG
Source organism: Ptyas mucosa (assembly GCA_012654045.1). Taxonomy (NCBI): domain Eukaryota; kingdom Metazoa; phylum Chordata; class Lepidosauria; order Squamata; family Colubridae; genus Ptyas; species Ptyas mucosa. The sequence goes on along the minus strand of WNWU01000032.1, from coordinate 9,367,769 downwards.
TTTCCAAAGAACAGGAATTGCTTAACTAGTCTGAAAGACACTAAACTAGGGAGAAAGAAGAAAACAAAGCATAACTGATAGTTGATTACTAAAGCAAGTCAGATTGGGTGACCTCAGTAGCTCAAAGAAAACATACTCTGTTCTATTCCTTAGTCATGTCCTGGCTTAATTTCATCTAATAAAAAAAATACAGATGCCAGGCTGCATGACTCTTTTCTATTTAATTCTCAACAGAACAAATTTGGAGAAATGAGCAGCTCTTAAAGAATATAGGCCAAAAACACATTGTCAACTAGTACATCATATTCAAGATTCACACCACATATCATCCAAATGCATCCATTATGTTTAATATAATTCTAAGACATATAAAGATTATGATCCATTTTGATTTTTGAATTACAGCAGATTTGGGTCTTTTAATGAAATTAACCAAACTTACTAATTTCCCAAAAAGTTTAATGGAATAGCAGTTACCATTGATTATTATTGATATTACCATACTTAACAAATTCTATTATTGTAGCAGATAAAATGTTTTTATTTGTTGATTTTTCTTTTAATGGAATAACATATCCACAATAGCCATTTGATTTAAATTTATGTTCTCTCTGGAGAAATTACAGCAGCACTTGCCCAGTGAAAATTTTTGAATTCACTGCTTGCTATACAACAGACAACTTATTTCCATAATTAAACTAGCATTACAGTTAACAGAAACCTATCATGTTGTCTCATTAAGTCTGTCTAATCATTGAAAAAACAGTAAAAGAAACTAATGACACTTCAGAAGTAGAGATGTACAAAACATTTTGATTCAGAATCTCTGAAAGCAATTTCAGGGCTTGACGATAGCTGCCCTGTTCTCATGGAAAGTATTCTGGTGTTGATCCTATCATATGGAGGTGTTCCAGACTTAGGGCAACCTTAAGAAAAGAGCAATTTTAGGCAGAGAATAATTCCAGTAAGGTCAGAAGACTTTCTAGGAAGACAGAACAACCTCTTCAAGCTTGAAGCAACTATTTCCAACTAAAAGTGGGCATTTTGAGTTAAAATGTTTCACATTCAAACTGTTTTGCACACTTCTAACCAGAAGTTTAGTATAGGTGGTTAAGCTTAATTCCTGTTCTTCAATAAGCCAATTTGTAAAGTAAACATCTATATTATTTCCGTTAAATACGCAGATCCTCATTGAGTTCTGTGCTGGTGGTGCAGTTGATGCAGTAATGTTGGGTAAGTACAACATTCAAAATGTTGGAAAATAGATAATTTCATTGGTAGTTTCTGTTATTTTTAGACTATGAATACATTAATGCCTAGCACTTTTTTTGTATAATTTACAAAGATAGAGTACACATGAGTGCACAATGTTAGACTATGATTTTAAGTAATAATTTTTATTTTAAAACCTATGTGTGATGGTAGTGGGAAAGATATTGGGTGGTTGAAGAGATGCTGCCTAAGGAACAGATAAGACACAATAGAGTCTGCACTGGTTAGTGGGCAGGGCAAGAGGTTCAGAAGGGGCCCTCCCTAGTTTCTCAGGCTGTAAAGGAGTTGGTGGGAGAATATCATTTGCAAATTTGCAACATTTTGTTAATGTAGCTTTACAATAAAATTATAAATGATTGCTTATTTGGTCATTTTTCCTGCTTGGTCTACCTGGTAAAGCTATGTCATTTTAATGTTGAAATCTATATAATTTATTTTGGATCTTTTGACCTGGCAACACTCCTCCCCCAACCCCTGCATATTTTACTTTTAATTATCAAGATTTTTGGCAAAAGAAGATATTTAAATGCAAGAGTATGCTTTCCTTGTAGAACTGGAAAGACCGCTGACAGAGCCACAGATCAGGGTAGTTTGCAGACAGACTCTTGAGGCGCTGCATTATCTGCATGAAAACAAGATCATTCACCGAGATCTGAAAGCTGGCAATATTCTTTTCACTTTGGATGGAGATATTAAACTAGGTGAGTATGTATTCTATTTGTTAAAGTAGGAAAGAATTACAGTGTTTTAATACTAGTGTAGTATCAGTAATAGTTTATCAATAAATATAGACAGCTATTTCTATAGGACCTTAATTAGTAGATCTGCTTTAGCTGATTTCAATTTCAAAAAAAACTTTTCTTCCATTGCATGAAGTACCTTATTACAGATTATGCCAATAGAAGATACTATATGTAGCTCAGGCTTGAATTGTGGGTCCTTGGTGCTTTCTGAGCATAGTTGTTTGTTTGCAAACATTTTGTTGCCCAACTAGATAACATTTTCAATTCTAAAAAGAAATGGGGTTTGCTCTTTGTATGTAATAGCTTACCCTGTCAGTTATTGGTAGAGGAAGTGTTTTCTCATTTGTAGTTCCTTGATTAGGGTATTGTTTACATCTTGATTGTCTGGTGTCAATCCCTGCTTATAATGTTGTTTATCTCTCTGTGCCTATTGATGGCTGATTTGTCTGAGTTGCAAGATTCCAGGAATTCCCTAGTGGTTTTTTTTATTTAGCTTGGTGTAGGATGCTCAGTTTCCTAGTTTAAACTATGTTGATTCTGTCCATATGTTGTGAAATTAAGGAATTTTCTCATGTCTTTTGACAGCTAATTGGTGCTCATGCATATACTCTGCTAATTTTCTACATGTTTGTCTTACATAGTATTTGTAACAGTCCTTACCCTATATGTTGTAGTTCAGTGGTCACCAACTGGGGTCCGCAAAAATTTTTTGGTGGTCCGCAGTGCACCTGGGTGGAGGAGCTACTCTGGGATGACCAAAGGGCCAGTCCTGTGAGTAGAGCTCTGGAATATGGGACCAGCCAGGCAGCTTGTGGTGGGGCTGGAAATCTCCGCCGTAGATGGTGGTATGTGCAATGTACAACTTTGCAGGTGGTACAACGTGAAAGGAGTAGCGCAGCTCTCGCCGGCCAGAACAAGGTAATGGTGCTGTTGCAGCAAGGAGGGGCAGCAGCGCAGGCGAGCTGAAGCAATGGGTGTCAGCAACCCGCGGCTCTTTTATCCCCTTGCTGTGGCTCCCTGTTGGCTGAACCCACCAGTGGCTGGCCCTGCTCGTCGCCCTCCCCTCCCAGTTACTCTTTGCCTGGCTTGGGAAGGTAAGGGCAGGGGATGGAGACTTGCTCCATATTCCAGAGTGGGAGTGAAGCACATCTGTACGTACTTCATCTTTTGCTGGGTCTTGCGGGGGCTTCTTCCAGCCCTTGTTGGTGCTATGCGCAACTCGGTTGCTTGGGAAGTCACATGACTTGCTCTCCGCCTTGCACAGCACAGTTAAATTTTGCGTGCTTCAGAATGGGGGACACAGTATCCCCTCCTCTTCCTGGAGCCCATTACGATGTGGACCATCGGCCGCAGCTGGGCCAAGCCATTGTCTTGGGGCGGAGAGCAGGTCACGTGTCTCCCCGAGCGACCAAGGTGCATCCAGTACCAACAAAGGCCAGAAGAAGTGCCCGTGAGACCCAGAGAGTGCCGGAGAATCAGAATGAGAGAGAGAGACAGAGAGAGAGAAAGACAGAGAGACATGAGAGATAGACAGAGAGATGAAAGAGGGAGAGACAGAAAGAAAGAAAGAAAGAAAGAAAGAAAGAAAGAAAGAAAGAAAGAAAGAAAGAAAGAAA
>WNWU01000032.1:9307374-9364128 GCA_012654045.1 Ptyas mucosa | reverse complement strand
AAAGAAAGAAAGAAAGAAAGAAAGAAAGAAAGAAAGAAAGAAAGAAAAAGACTCAGAGAGAGATGAGGGAGGGAGAGACCTGTTTCCCATAGAAAACAAAACGGGAGCCGTAAAACTTGGTTAGGCGTGGCTGGGGGGTCATGTGACTGGGGGGGTGAGTGATGTCAAATTGGCCACACCCATCCAAGTTTTGTGGCTCCTGGTGTTTTATTTTCTGTGGGAAATGGATCCAAATGGCTCTTTGAGTGTTTAAGGTTGCAGAAACAGTCGGCCAAGCTAAGTGCCTGAAGGACCCCAACCCATCACTGGGAGTCTAAGTGCTTCAGCGAGCAGTGCCATGGGTTCATATTAGTGGTCCAGGGGATTTAAAATTATGAATTAGTGCATGTCCGAAAGGTTGGTAACCCCTGTTGTAGATGACTCCTATTTTTAATTCTTGGGTTGGTGGGTCTTTTCGTTTACTTGAAATGTTTTAAAGGGCTTTAGTTGGTTTGTGTGCTATGATGATGCCGTGTGGTTGTAATACTCTCTTGGTTGTTCCTCAGGTACCATTAAAATCCTGAAATTGTCATCTTAATGAAAATTGCTTTCCTGCCATACATGCTTATAAAATTCTATCAAAAAACCATGGTCAAACGTATCATACTCATACTTGCTTTTTATTGTAATGTCTTGCAGTTATAGATACAGGCTTGATGATTGCTTTTATGCTTTGATAGCATTGCTCTTTAGAGCCAGCCTTAGTCTGGGAGATTGTGGCAAAAATATTATCCAATGTATTTATTTGATATTTTTTAGCATTCTTTTCCCCCTCCTTTCTTCCCTTCTTCCTTTTACTTATTTAATCTCTTTTAATCACCATTCTAATTTACATAAAATATATATTGTGTGTGTAAGTCAAAGATAGCAATAAAAGTCGATCTACTTACCTTAAGTCTTTTGACAAGTTACACGGAATCTCACTTTAAATCAACGTAAAGGATATACATGTCATTTGTCTATTTTTTTAAATTTTATACCAATTAGTAAAAATATATGTATTGAAAATAACTTTTACTTATGAGATATTGACATGTTTTTTTAAATGTTAAATGCATGAAGTAATTGTTCCAAATATATATCTTGGAGCAAAATGGAAACATTAAAATGGAATCAGGAGATAGCTAAGAATGAAACAATGTTTTCTCATTTAGGAATGTAGGAAACAAAGCAGATAGCTTTGGAACATACATGCAAATTGCTATGTGTGATTCTAAATCAATATTTTTCATTTGTTGAAGCGGATTTTGGAGTATCAGCTAAAAATACACGTACAATCCAGAGACGAGATTCTTTCATTGGCACTCCATATTGGTAAGCTATTTTATAGCATTTTGAGGATAAGCTTTATATATATAACATCGTATACTTTTAGAGCTATATAAAATAAGAAAAATGACGACATTCTTCAAGTAATGATAACATAAACAATAGTGATGTTACATTACTTACTTCTTGAATTAGGTCTTAGCTCAGGCCTTATTTATTGCTAACAATGTGGGTTTTTTTTCTTACCCTAGGATGGCTCCTGAAGTGGTCATGTGTGAGACATCTAAAGACAGGCCTTATGATTATAAAGCTGATGTTTGGTCTTTAGGTGTCACTTTAATAGAAATGGCTGAAATAGAACCACCTCATCATGAATTAAATCCAATGCGTGTTCTGCTGAAAATAGCAAAGTCGGAACCACCTTCGTTGGCACAACCATCAAAATGGTTATTTTTCTCTATTTATTTATTATCAGCATTAGAATAAACTGACAAAAAGAAATACTTGCTCCAAAGTTGACAATAATGTTTCACAAAGGCATCTTAAGCCTATATTCTAAAGTACTTTAATAAAAGAAAACTGCCTATTCTATATGAATGGAAATATTATCAATTATTTACATTTTATTTCCACCATTGTTTATAATTAACTTATAACTATAAATTTTATCTTTACAACTTAACAATTTAATTGCTTTTTATGTAGGTCTGCTGATTTTAAGGATTTCTTAAAGAAATGTTTGGAAAAGAATGTAGATGCCAGATGGAACATTACTGAACTTCTGCAGGTATGAAGAATGAAATATTTTACTGTTTGGACTTCTGTTTTCAAATCATAGAGAATTCAGAAGGAGTAATTGAAGACGGAAATATGCTAAAATGTAAAACGTTTAATATTGTAATAGCATCCACCAGGGAAATACAAATCTGAAGCGCTGGTAATGTATACTCTACTCCTGCAGCTAAATGATAACAAAACTAATTAAAAAATGCAATAATAGTTATAGTCAAATGTACAAATAGCACTTTGCTTTAAAATTTAATTAAATATCCATTTGGAGAAAAACAAGATAGGATCAGTCGAACCTTTCTCACGTAGTGGTATGGAAAAAGGACAGAATTGTATTCATTTCCAAGCGGAGCTGAAATTAACACAGGTTAATTTAGGAGGGAATTGTTTATTAATTTTGGCTCTATTTTTATGTTTGATTTCACTACTATGATCTAAAAGGGTTAGGTTTCTTATTTACAAGGATAATTTGTAAATTAAGCTTGCAGGAGTTTCTAGGTATAACAGCCTAGAACAGCTTTGAAATCTTTGAATTTAGGCAAAATGGTTTGAGAAAATATATCCAAATACAGGATTTCAAATGCTAATCAAGTAGGGTTGGATGTTGTTCAAGAAACTAGATTGCTTATAGATCTCATTCATAATTGTGAAATTGAATTAGCCTATGACTTCCTTTCTTCCCATATTCTTGGTTTAAAGATAAAATATATCCTTAAATGAAACCATGCAGAGGAAAATTTTCCAGAAAAATATTTGTTTATATATTTTTGAATATACATCAATATCATTATATGAACAGTGAAGCATCTAAGTATCATTCATTTAAATACAGATAATAATAGTAATATTAATAATATTTGTTACATTAATCATACTTATGTAATTCTGATACTATTATACATATTAGTGTATTAGTGTTCCTTCATTGTTTAGTTGTTCAGAGTTTTTGTGCGCCATTCTAATAACAACCACAATATTATTTAAACATACATAGTGATGCCATCTTTCAACATCTAATCTTTAGCCAGGGGTGAAATGCTCCTGGTTCGGACCGGATCACCTGATCTGGTAGCGATGGCGGTGGGTGATTCAGAGAACCGGTAGCAAAAATCCCTGCACCCTGCCCCAATGTCCAGCTGAGCCGTGCGATCGTCAGAGTCTGGTTTTTTTACTTTAAAAACCATTTTTTCTACAACCTCTTCAGCCAAAAAAAAAATGCTTTTTTTGAAAAAAAGTCTCTGATGATCGCGTGGCTCAGCTGGGATCATCAGAAGCTTTTAAAAGCCTCGGCTGAAGAGGTTGTAGGAAAAAAAATGCCTTTAAAAGCCTCTGGCGATCCCAGCTGAGTTGCCTGATCGTCAGAGGCTTCTGAAAGAATTTTTTTTTCTGCACCCTCTTCGGCCGAATTATTCACCACTTTGACAAGCATTTCAAAGAGTGTCTTTTCCAGGGTTTATTTTCTTTGGGGTTAGGTTCTAGGTAAAAAAATCACCTCACCCAGTTCCAATCACTGTTCATCTACACCACTTCAGCACATTCTTTGCTTCTTCAGCTGCCCCAGCTTCATGGCTGCCTCTCCTTTTCGTTATTGGATGGGAGGGAATCCCTGAGTCCAGCTGGAGAGCTTCCGCTCTCCGCGACCTACAGGGTGCCCCTCCTTTCTTCATCACCTCTATAGGGTGACTTTAGCCCCTTGGGGTCCCTTCAACAAAGAGGATTTGGCAAAGTTCGCGGAGCCCCTCTCCTTACATCCGATCTTGCCGCGACATCAAACCGGAAGTCCCGAATAATAATTTCTGCTTTGTGCTTGCAATTTAGTTTTCTTAAGCGGAAATAAATAGAAACACATGTAGACTTCCAAATATAAGAAGCTACTGAAGAATAGAAAGGTTTTTTTTAAAGAAAATAAATTGTTTAGAATTTTATACAAGAAGTGTTCAGTGGAAAAATGAGTTGTAAGCCTTTTAATAAAAACCTGTGTTTTTACTTTTCTTGCATCAAATTTTTAATTTTAAGTTAAAGCCTTTTAATTTTGATTAAATTCTATATGCCTTTGTTCTAGCACTCATTTGTTACTGTAACTTCCAATAAACCAATCAGAGAGCTGATTGCGGAAGCAAAGGCTGAAGTCACTGAAGAAGTAGAGGATGGAAAAGATGAAGATGAAGAGGAGGAATCCGAAAATTCTCTAGTAAGAAATTTAAAATGTGTACATTAAAAAGAAACTCTGCATTGCAAGCCTAGTGTATAAATTATGTTAATTTTTGTTAATGCAAAATTTTTATTACACTGTTAAATTAAGAGGAATATGTCATGTAAACTGATTTGGTCTTCCATTTACTGTAATCTAACCTAAAATATTGTCCAGCTTTTTAGTATAAATGCTAAGTAACAAGTAGTTTAAATAGCAAATGACCTGGACCGATTTGTAATATATTGTCATTTGTTAAACAGTGAATTTCTATTAACAAGTAAGCTTTCATACTAAAATAGATTATATTATTTACATAATATAAATATCGCGCACACACACTATATATATATATGTATTATATAAATAATATCTATTTAAACTATTATTTTATATATATATATATATATGAACATTGCAACCTGTATTTTGTAACTTTATTCTGTTCTTCAAACAAGACCAGTTGAGTTTAGTTTGTTTGATTTCTCCTATGTTGTTTTAGTGTTCTGATGTTCCTCCAAAGCATAAGAATTTTTAGATTTCATTAGCAATAAAATGGCAGGTACAACTTCTATTCCTGTTGCAGTCGATCAGAGCTAGTTGAATGGGTGTCAGTTAAACACAGTGGTATGATGAATGGCCAATAAATTTAATAAATAAAATAAAATAACATATTTTGGTCCTATGTAATCTTGTACCTATGGGTTCTAAGCTGCATTTCCTTTAAAGAAAGTTGCCAAATTCAGAAGTGTACAGTGTGCTTATTTATTTATTAAATTTTATATAGCCGCCCATCTCATTGAAGGCAGATGCTGTAATGCAGAAGTTTTAAGCTTGCACATTTAATGACGATATCTTTCTGTCAGCTATGCATATAGATTCCCAGATTCAAAGAAAATTTGGATTACACAAGGTGCATATTGGAAAGAAGCCTATCCAAAGAAGTTGTTCTACTATAAATCCTATATACTGTTATTACAAATTCTACATAGTCTTAACTTCATAGGGTGAATATTTAAAATTGAAGTAATTACATGTATAACTAATAATGATTTTAATATCCATTTTAGCAGTTACCTGCAAATAAGCGAGCCTCATCTGACCTCAGTATTGCCAGCTCAGAAGAGGATAAGCTTTCACAGAATGCATCTATGCTGGAATCTGTTTCGGAGAGACTAGAGCATTCATCCATGGAAGAGACAAGTACTAATACAATTGAAAAAGAAAAGATAAGTATGGAGCCTGCCAGAAATGAAGATGAAGTATTCACAGAAAAAACAAATGATGCCAAGCAGAGCCATACTGAAAAAGGAGAGAATGAATTGGCATTACAACATGAAGTTGAAGAAGCAAAAAAGAGTGAAAATTCTGATCAAAATGTAATATTGAATGAAGATACTATAGCACAGAAAGAAGAAAAGGAAAGCAATACAGTATTATCCATAATAAATGTCAAGCCTGATCTAAAAACAGAAAAAGAAAATGCTTTGTCAAACGAATCATCAATTGAGAACAGAAATAAAATTAGTCTTGAAATTGAAGCTCGCAGTGCAGAAATTAGAGAAACAATTTCTAAGGAGACTGATACGCAAGAAGAAAAGCAAAGTTTCGTAGTCATCCAGGAAAACAAAGCCGCGGAGGAAATGTCAACAGAAAAAAATAAAGCAATTAAGGAATTACAAGGAAATGAAAAATGTGAAGATGATGTTCTGAAAGAAATTGAAAACCAGAAACATGAAGCAAATGCCAATATGGAAATGACAGATATAGAAGAATCGTTTGATAAACAGCAGAAACCAATAAAAGAAGATACCAGTAGTGCTCAAGAGGGAGATATTACTACCAAGGTTCAAATCACAGATTCAGTTAAAGTGATTGAAAGCAGCCAACAGCCAACAGAGGATGCTCAGGGACAAATTACTTCTGAACCAACTTTTATTCAGAATGATGTGGATATTGATCAGCAACAGATAGTGGGAGATTATGATGATTCTAACCAGAGAAGCATCTCAAAGGAAACTGTGGTCAGCATTGCAAAAAAAATGGAGGTCATGAAACAGAAGGTGGAATCTGATGATGCTACACATACTGAAAAACAAAAGACAGCTGAAGAAATCGACACAAAAGATGAGGTTTCTGGTGATAAATTAGAGATCAGAGCTGAAGAAAAGCACAAGAATAATTTTCAAATAAGCACAGATCCTGAGGTGGTTTCCAGTGATTTACCTATTAAAAATCATCTTGAAGATACAGTGAAACAACCTCTTGAACATGAGGCATCTCCAGTACCAAGTATTAATGTTAGCTGCGTAGAAAATGAGACAGAAGATAAATCAAAGAATCAGAATAATATTAAACATACACAATATCTTGATCCTGAGACTACTAAAGAAAATTATACAGATTCAGGCACTGGTTCTACAGCTGATAACAGCAGCATTGATTTAAATTTGTCAATTTCCAACTTCCTCACTAAAAACAAAGATAGTGGATCAATATCTTTACAAGTAAGTCTGGTAATTTAAAATTAAGCCCCATGTGAATTTGAATGGATGTGAATTATAGACTGAGGGTCCCTTCTCTATTTACTATAACTACTTACAAATTTCCATATCACTGTGTCCTTAGAATGTTATAAATTCTGTATTTCTGCATAGTCATGTTTTCTTCTAATGCTGTATATCAACTATATGTCTCTTAGTCCAAATATTTGTATGGTTCTTTATATAAAAAATGAATTCTGAATGTGGAAAGAATTACTGTACTACAAAAATCTAAAGGCTACGGTTCCAATCATATTTAGTTTAGGTTATAATTGGACAATTTATGATGTAATCTGTATATAATGTCTCTTATGTGGTATTATTTGATTTTTAATTTCTCCTGTAAAATGGAAATCCAATTATCTACATACATAGATATCCCTGTAGTCTTCTCTTTCTGAATCAGCAGTGTTATAGAAACTGCAGAAACTGAGTGAGAAGTAGCAAGCAAAGTAAACTAAAAGCAATAGATAAAGAACAGATATAAGGGAATTTACTTATGCCTTTACCATTCCTATCTCCTCATACCATTCCACCCTTGCAAATATCCTCCTTTCTGCTATGTACATCTGCTAATTTAAACACTCCTTTTTCTTTTTTTTTAAAGTTCTTGCCTCTGTCTTTTTGAAGATTTTAGCAAGTCCATCCAATCACAACTTGCTTGGTTTTCCTTTTTCTCTTAGCTTGTTCATTCTTCTTTCGTATATTTAATTTAGTTTCAATCTCATTCATTATTTCTCTGTGACCACTAGAAGATTTACCTAATAAGTGATATAATTAGCTAATAGTAGATATTTATAAGGGTTGATACAGGTATTTTTACTGTACATAGCAATTATTTAAGAAATTATTGCCATTTTATTCATATGTTTAGAAATATAAATACAGGAAATACCTACTTGAAGAAATGAATTTCCATAAAGGAAATATATTAAAACACATTTTATTTAATCTTGGTTATAAAAAGAATAGCTTGAAACCAATTTTTAAAGAGATCAAAATACAATGAATCATCTTTTATTTAGGAAACCAAAAGACATAAGAAGACTTTAAAGAAAACTCGGAAATTCATTATTGATGGTGTAGAAGTAAGTGTGACTACTTCAAAAATAGTCACTGACAGTGATTCTAAAAGTGAAGAACTTCGGTACCTTCGGTAAGTTTTAAAATACCAATTTCAAATGAGAGAGAATCCTTATCTCTAATATATTCACATATGGACTCACAAACATAGAAATATGCACGCACGCACACACATATACTGTGGACTGTAATAGACTATAAGAAATAATTTGCATTATCTTAGTCTTATAAAATGCAATAGTTCAATTCCACTCCTTAGTTATTAGTCATATTACTTCAGAATTCTAATTTCACTTTGGTTACTGATGACTCTAAAATTATTTCCTTCTTCCTTAATGTCAGTCGTCAAGAATTACGGGAGCTACGCCTTCTCCAAAAAGAAGAACAACGAGCTCAGCAGCAACTCAGTAATAAGCTAGCACAACAACGAGAACAGATGTTTAGGCGCTTTGAACAGGAAATGACAGTAAGATTCCAGTTTCCTGCTGCTATTATATTTTTGGGCAAGCTCAACATTTTCTGTTTAGTGCTTTGTGATGAAACAGTAGATTATGACACTCCACTAAAGTAAAAACTATGCCTCCTTATAAATGACAGGAAATCTAATTGGTAGAAGAAAAGGAATGGAAAAGGAGATAGTTACAATGAAAAGAATAAAATACAAGTGGGTCTTGTGATAAAGTAAATTGTTGTTTTGAAAATAAGCACAGGGTTTGTACTTTTAAAGAACTTAATCCAATATTATCTGTTCATACAGTGCTACTGCTAAATAGAGTCTTGATTTTTACGAAGAAGTGGTCCTTAAATGAAAGTAGGAACATAATAATGTGCATAATGCTACACTCCCATCTGATACATGCCACAGGAAAAGTGCTGATAATAGAAAAGATAATATCAGTATTATAAAAACGGGGCTAAATGTAGCAACATTTCTTCAATAATATAAAAACTACAGCGTTTTTATCTTAAAAATAAATTTAGAAGTACGTGACCTGTGACCAAACAAGTATTGTTGTCGTAAATATTTTATCTCTATGATTTTAAAATTTGGGGGGGGGGGTAAATCATTTCAGAATTGCTTGACCTTAATGAAGAAATGTATGTTTTTGCATTTCATAATCCCCGTCTTGCTGAGTAAGAGATTTACTTCTGCTGATTCAGTTCTAAATATGCTAATGGTTTCAGCAAAATCTAAAGCAATTTTTATTAGAATCATTATTTTATTGAATTTAAGTACTTGAATTTAATTACTTATACTAATGAGTTAAGGCAGAGAAAAAATGCCTTGTTAACAGATGATGTTCTCTCGCCTTCCATTTACAATCTATCACTTAATAAACATTTTACAAATTTAATAAAGGATTCAAGCGTTACCAGAGATTACTATTTTTCATGAAATTTTTCTGTTTTGTCTTAAAACTTCTTTCAGAAGAGTATATCAGAATGTATTGGTTCTGTCTTTCTAAATATCTAAAATAATTGTGTATAGGAAAGAAACTGCATTCTTATTCTGTGTGCCATCCCCACTCTTATCTTTGTGCCTGATGTGAGAGTCAACAGTATTGGGGGCGGGGGGGGGGCTGGGCAGGGAGCATTCATGATACATAAAAATTCCAGGTTGAGCCTTCTCCTGACTCCACCCCCTGGTTCTGCCTCTTTTTCTCCTACATATTGCTCTTATTTTTTTAGAGCAAGAAGCGACAATATGACCAGGAAATTGAAAACCTGGAAAAACAGCAAAAACAGACAATAGAGCGCTTAGAACAGGAACATACAAATCGTTTGCGTGACGAAGCTAAGCGCATCAAAGCAGAACAAGAAAAAGAATTATCCAAGTTTCAAAATATGCTGAAAAACAAAAAGAAAGAGGTAAAGCCTTTAAATAATTTAAAAAATACGGTAAATGCTTTTGGCCTTAGTGATATTTACATTTTCATTCCATATGTTATAATTGTGCATACACACTCAATGCATGCTTAGGGTCTGCAAACCTTATTTTCAGTAATAAATTATGATGGGCTTCACTGTGTATTTGGAGTAGTAAAAAGTATTATTTAATCAAGACCTTTGATAGAATTTTTGTGTATGTTATTCATTCAGGATAATTGCTAGAACTGTTTGTAGAGAGATTTTGCATATGTGCTTTTATGAATATTGCATGTGGCTAATTATTAAGATTTTTTCAATTGGCCGCTTTGTAACATAATCACAGGTAAAAGTCATGGAGACTCAATAAATACATCACAACAGAATTTTTAAAATTTTGTGCATGGGTAAGCAGAAAGATTATCTTTATATCAGAAGAATCAAAAATAATGTGCTGTAGATGTGTTTTTTCTTCTCAGATTACCAGACATGCAATATAAAACAGTTACATTTCAATATAATTGTGGTAGAAAAATTGCAGAATTGATATCTCTGCATGAAATAGAAAAGGGATTGTTATGCAGTATGTCACTAGAATAATTTTTAAAATTGAAATAGTGGTTAAATTTACCATTTTGATTTCATTTGGACCTAATCCAGTTTATATGGTAAAAAATTCTCAGTCTCAAGCAACTTAAAACTCAGTATTAAAGGGAGGCCAAAATTATTCAAAATGAAGGAATTGTATCTCAGATCTTATTTTCTGAATTTTTGTTGAGTGTCTGACTCATTAATATTTCACTTTTTTTATTACCATTTTTGACAAAACACTTCTTTCCTCCAAAAAACCCCCAGCCTGATGATTACTAGACTATTATATTATTACCTGCAGAAAATAATACCGTATAATCACAGTATAAATTTCTTGGCCCTCTGTTCTGATATATCTTATTTATAATTTGTTTAGTGCCATTGTTCTTATGCTAACTGTTTGATATTATTGCAATATTATTACATCTATTTGTCATTTTAAAAAATGGTTTAATATTAACTTCTTTCTTTTGCTAAATTTCTTGCACTTTGAGTCTCTAATGGTGATTGGATCTCAAAGGGGAAAACTGGTTAAAGTTTTAATACACTCATAGAAACAGGAATAGCATGTGGTGATTTGGGCTTTATTTCCTATGGATGCTTTAAGTTTTAAAAATAGTGATTTATTTTTGGCTAGCTAAACAGTCCATCCATCAGAAGTATTTTAATTTCGTTTCTGTAGTGAATAAAGGGTTGGACTTGATGGCCTATATGGCCTTTTTAGTTCCAGTATAAAATTGAGTATTTGATTTATTTTTCCAATGATATGTGAATATCACTTTTGAGATGATCATGACTTTTCATACAAGTTGTTCTTTTAACAACTATTATCTGTACTTTTATATGACAAGTAGAGAGGTAGCTGCTCTTGTGTTGTTATTTTATTCCATATGTTTTATTATTTGGAAAAACAAAATCCTTTCTATTGTCATTTCAAAAAGCTTTCTATTTTAATTACTATCTCTACTGCATAAAAAATGACTATGGACGCAGTTTATTAGTACTTGGATGCAAACAGAGATTAGTTGTTAGGCTGCTATTGGTATGTGCACTTTTTTTCTGGAATGCAATCAATAAATACTTCGTGCATGTACACTCCTTCCTCCATTTTCTCACAAGCTAACTCTTCCGGCTTTGCATGCATTTGTAACATCTTCTGAATGCTTATTGCTCCTCTTCATTCACCATAAATGCTTGCTGGGGAGAAAAAGGGTTATTTTCCCCACATTCTGCATGCTTGTGCACTGTAGGTTTTTAATGAAGTGGAGAAAGCACCAAAAGAGCTGAGAAAAGAGCTCATGAAACGCAAGAAAGAGGAGCTTACTCAAACCCAGCATGCTCAGGTAACCATAGCAGCTTCCTGCTTCTAAATCCCCCAAGCCAGCTTTGTTCGCATTGCTTTAATAGTTTGATAATGATTCGGCATATTTACCTCTGAAGGAATCTATTCATTGGTAGGGATTTCTTTCCCAGAACTGCAGATAAAAGTGTATTAGATTTTAATGTTAAAATAGCAATGTAAAAATGTTTCTATTTAAGAAATATGTAGTTATTTATAGAACAGCATCCAAAGTAAGTTTATGTTGTATATTAAAATGTGTGACATCTACTTTACATCTACTTTAACTAAAACTTTTAGTATCAAAAATAATGGAAAGGTAATTGTTATGATTTTGCTTACATTTTAAAAAAATCTCTAATCACTGAAATCTATAATGCCAGGCAATGATCCTGATGTTAATTAGGTGCATATTTATGAACAAGATAATCAAAGCTTTCTTCCAAATATACTGCTGGAGATGGTATATTTCGATATTTTTGCTGTTTGAAACAAAATTTGTATTGAGATTGCTGTATCTGTAGTCAAACCTTTGACGTTAAATATAGCTAATATCATTAACTTTTCATGTTGAAGAATACTTCTGATACAATTACATGCAATTAGAGTGTAACTGGCTTGCATACACGTATAGGACAATGGTAGCTTGGGCTGCACTGGTTCCAATGACAGAAGTCCTGAATCCTCTTTCCATAATCTTATTGCATCTATCTCAAAACTCCTGTAGGCAGCTGATTATATTATGTTACCAAACCTCTCTGCTGTTGATTTGTCAGTAAGCAGGTAAAGGACAATCTCTTCAGTTATTTGATCTCTCAGGGAAGCAGACTAGTTCCTTTTTGCAGAATGAGCACCGGTAACCCATGAAATTATTATTATATACAGCAAGGTTGAGTGTTGAAAATAAAACAGGAAAGGAATGAACAGTTCCTTTCTGAAGACCAAGGTTTCAGTCAGTTGCTGGAAACCCTAACTCTTACACAAGCAAATACCTCAGAACAAATTAATGGAAGAAATCTGAATAATTACAAGTCTGCAACCTAAAACACAATCTCCACTGCAGCTGCCTAATGTGAGGTCCACATCCACTAGATTCTAGCATGGCTTCTGTTGGCTACACCCATTATCTGGCTGGATAGGTCACCAGATGTTCTTTTCATCCTTGCAACATCTGGATGTCTCAAAGTGGCCAATATGATGTTTAAGTTTATATTTTATTATATATGCTACTTAGTAAATGGACAGAAAATTTAACTTCCCGATCAGTTCATAATATTAAATAATGATTTATTAAACTTATATGTGATCCAATTCTCCATGATTCTGGGGGGCTCACAAAAACACAGAAATTTCAATAAAATCAATACATGATTTAAAAGAACGATAAAAGATAGCAAATGCAATGAAGTGAAGAATCTCCTTCTCCAAAAGCTTGAAAAGACTATGAAGACCTGGTGAACAGCTGTGTCTTCACAACAGGAATTGAGGGGATGATAACCATAAAAACACTAAAGTATTTAGAGCAAGATAGAGAAAACTTAGACATTGCTGAAATCTGTGTTAGACAGCTAAATTGGTGAATCTTCCCATCCCATCCATCGAGCAGAACCCTGGTTTTAATAGGCAATTATTTTTCATAACAGTGTATCATACCTTTTCCCAAACTTTACTAATAATTACTTTTAAATAGAGGGTGTACTTGGTAAGTTGCCCTTTTTGTGTGACTGTCTTGTAATTGCAGTCCTTAAATTATTAGAAAAAAGATAATACCTTTTAACACAGTAAGTGAAGTTACAAGGTGTGAATGAGAAGGGGTTATTAAGTATTAGGTATAGGAAAATAAATAGTGATGATTATTCTTTTTTCTCATTTAGTCTGTGATTGGTGCCTGCATGCATAAATGCTCATTTTAGACAATAAGTATAAATAGTGCTTAAGAAATACTGTATTATAAATAAAGATGAATTATTTGTTACAATAGTGTCTGGTAAAGAGGTGGTTGCTGAAGTTGTAAGTTCTTTCGATGTTTTGCTTCTGTTTAGTGTTGAAATGCTTTGTTTGTGGTTATTTTCACACGGGAAGTACATTGTATTCTGCTCCACAGGCCATTGCTCAGATTATGATTCAGTCATTTCAGTTGTCCTCATCTGCTCTCTTCAATGCAGTAATGCAGGATGTAAGTCCATATATCCCTCCCATAAAAAGCATATGATCCCTGTCGTGTTGGCTTTCTTTCTTTTTTCTCTTACATACATGTGCTGTTAAATTATTTTTATTTAAATTACTATATAAAACATTATTAATGTGCACAAAGAAATTAATAGAACAAATTAGACCAATTTTCAGCACATGTATAAAACTGAGCTATTATTGTTCCCTCTGTTTGCTGTGAAACTTGGCTGTTCTTCAGAGTGCTTGTAGATATAATTTGACAGTGCATTTCCTTCTTTACATAATAACAGTTGTCCTACTTTTTGATTATAGGACAAAGAAATATCCTTATTCCCACCATTTTTGGTACTTTTTCCACCCTTCCTTTTAGATAGTAGTTAGAGGTTTAAGAAGGGCTTGCATCTTATCTGTATATTGCTTTGCAATACAAAATTTTGACATGGCCTTTTACTCCTGAACTTTAAAAACATTGCATACTTAGTTATAGGCAATCTCTCTGTTAATATTAGAGAGTTACATTTATACAGTCAATATTGATCTTCTGTAAATAACAAACAGGTGATCATAAAGTTCTTTTCTTCTGAAGAACTTTAGCAGTTCTGATTATTCAGATAATGATCATACTTCGATGACATTTACATGTTCAAATGTTTTGCTTAAATGCTTTTAAACTGTTATGGAGAAGTCAAACAAGAAAACTGTAAGGTAAAAGAAATAGCCTTTTTATGTTAAGTAATTTCAGTTTCAATTTCTGGTTTGCATTCAGGTTCTACATCTCTTTATTTGCCATTATTCCATGGCACTCTGTTGCCAATTGTGTTTATTGATCTAGAAATATTACAGATTCCTTTAATACGCAGTAACATTTTTAGATAAGCTACATAAAAAGCAAGGGTAATAATTTCATATGACGTATGAGTGGAAGCCTGTTCTATTCCAACATCTGTTTCTTAACCATTTCTAGTTGTGGGTGGAATAGTTTTGTAATAACATTTCACAGGAATGGCATAATTTTTCTGTGGCAGTCTGAAAAATTATGATGTTTGTCTGGGAGAATCTCATATCCGTGATGACGAACCTATGGCACTCATGCCAGAAGTGGCATGCAGAGTCATCTCTCTGGGTACGACAGCCACCACCTGTTGCTCTTCCAGGTCCCAGTGTGCATATGCGCGCCAGCCAGTTGGTCTTCGCACGCACCGGGAGCGCCGGGAAGGCAAGCTTCCGGTTTCCAGTGCAGTCATGTGCTGACCTTTGCTTGTGCATGCCCACCAGAAACCAGAAGACCAGGTAACCAGTGTGCATGTGTATGCCAGAAACAGAAGCGCAGCTCCCCAATGCGCACATGCATGCCGGGGAACTGCTCTTCCAGTTTCCGGCGCTGCCCTGCACACACACACACACACACACACACTCCCGTTTTGGCAGTCAGTGCCGAAAAGGTTCGCCAACACTGTCCTATATATTTTCACAAATATTTTTGAGAATAAGGTCCAAGAAATAATAATGATTTTTTTTAAAAAATGTTAAATTTTAATATTTTCTTAGTGTTATATAAAAACGAAGCCAAAATTTCACAAATCATTTGTTAGTTGTTAAAGCAGGGATGTCAAACTCAAGGCCCACAGGCCAGATCTGGCCAGCAGGGCACTTAGATCTGGCCCACAGGGCCACCCTGGAAACAGCGAAGGACCGGCCTGCAGTGCCTCTGCCAGCAAAAACATAGCTCGGGACAGCCGTTTTCACTGGCAGAGGGTTGCAGGAGCTCATTGCAGCTGAAAACGGAGCTCGGGAACTCCTTTATGCTAGCGGAGCACTCGGGACACCACAGGCGCCCCCAACGAGTGATGTCAACCTGGCCACACCCACCGGCCCCCGAGGTGAAACACAACTCTGATGCGGTCCTCAATGAAATCAAGTTTGACACCCCTGTGTTAAAGTATTAATCTGGATGGTTGTTGAAGAAAGCTAACCAGAATGAGCAAGTATAATTTAAAAGCTTGTTCAATGATAGTTTTTTTTCTATGACAACAATGAGCAACCCAGAGTTTTCTTTTAAGTGCCACTGGCACTAGGCAATAATGCAATGGAAGCTTTGCAAACTCATTCTAACGTTTCTATAATTGATGTGATCTATAATTTGGTTTGTGACCGAGGAGATTCCTGTAGGTTGAGACTCATAAGTTATATAGTTAGCTCTGAGAGGAGAGAAACATGGCTTTCCAACATGACTGGCAAACATTTAGCAATACCTTCAGGGAAAAGGAAGTTTCTAAGTTTCCACAGCACATTTCATACCTTACATTAAAAATATTGTGATTATATTTTTGAATATTTGCAATGTAAATGAAGTATTGATGTGCAAATACTGGACATTTTAATTTGTTTCCATTCTGTTGGTCTGTTAGTAATGTCAGGTTTATATTTTGTCTTGGATTATCTTTGTTGTTTCTAGATTTAGATTATTGCTTTTAATGTCTGAACCATCTTTAAATGCTATATCATTTAATCAGTGTTTTCAACTTAAAATATTGAGTTTCTGAATCAAAAACATGTAATTATGTGCTACTTCTAGGAACATAATTAACTATACATCATCCCACGTATTATACATGGTTTTGGGGTGAAATGTCATCTGTACGCTGATGACACCCAGCTGTACATTTCCACCCCAGACCACCCCAACGATGCCCTTGATGTGATGTCTCGCTGCCTGGAGGCCGTGCGGGTCTGGATGGGTAGAAACAGGCTCAGACTCAACCCTTCCAAGACTGAGTGGCTGTGGCTCCCGGCGTCACGATATAGTCAGCTGGTGCCATCGCTGACTATTGGGGGTGAATCTTTGCCCCCCACAGAGAGGGCTCGCAATCTGGGTGTCCTCCTGGACGCACGGCTGTCTTTAGAAGAGCATATGACGGCCGTGGCCAGGGGGGCCTTCTATCAGGTCCACCTGATTCGCCAGTTGCAGCCCTTTCTGGATCGGGACGCCTTGCGCATGGTCACTCATGCCCTTGTCACCTCCCGGTTGGACTACTGTAATGCTCTCTACATGGGGCTCCCCTTGAAGAGCACTCGGAGGCTCCAACTGGTCCAGAATGCGGCCGTGCGGGTGGCTATGGGCGCAACCCAATGTGCCCACGTGACACCCCTCCTGCGCGAGCTGCACTGGCTCCCAGTGGTCTTCCGAGTGCGATTCAAGGTGTTGGTCACCACCTTTAAAGCGCTCCATGGCATAGGACCTGGGTACCTTCGAGACCGACTTCTGCCACCAATAGCTTCCCACCGGCCAGTTCGCTCTCACAGAGAGGGTCTCCTCAGGGTGCCATCGGCCAAGCTATGCCGGCTGGCGACACCCAGGGGGAGGGCCTTCTCTGTGGGAGCCCCAGCCCTATGGAATGAACTGCCCCCAGAAATGCGTAAGATCTCCGACCTCCGGGTATTTCGCTGTGCCCTTAAGACCCTGTTGTTCCGCCAAGCTGGGTTATCAATGTAATAATTTTAAATCAGGTGTTTTAATTTTTGGGGTCTTAAATTGAGCCGAATTATTTAATAATTTTAATAATTTTAATTGATGTTTGTCTTGTGCTTTTAATAGGCTGTACACTGCCCTGAGTCCTTCGGGAGAAGGGCGGTATAGAAATAAAATAATAATAATAATAATAATTATTATTATTATTATTATTATTATTATTAGCCACTATATAGATCAGGGGATCACATCGTAGGTTGTATCGTGACATATTGGGCCATATCGCGATGTATTGGGATGTTTTTTTGCTTTTGCAGAGCCAGGATATGCATGGCCTCTGCGGGCTGTATTTGGCCTGTGGCCGCCAGTTTGACAAGCCTGATATAGATGTTTTAAATAGGTTAAAATCCTGAGGATTTTTAAAAATTTGTTTTTCATATGAATTGTATTCATATGAAGCGCAACTCTACTTTTGTTTTAAGGTACATTCCTTACTTTTTCTGAAAACTTCTTAAATGATCCCAGTTCTTTAATTACTATTAAATACTGTATATTACAATGTCACAGCACTATATTTCCAGGGATTAGCTACTTGATAATATTATTAATGGAGGCCGAATCTCACTTGGAGAAAACATTGTAAGTCCTATAAACTTCTTATAGAGGCACTTGAACAATTTTGTTCTCTTAAGACTCATAAAAATTTCTCAGCTTCTTCTGCAGTGATCCACAAAAATAACCATCTGAAGATTTTCAGGGCAAAAGGCTGAATTGATCTCAAGAAACCTGTTATGGAGCAGGACTCATTTTTAGTTCACCCCCATTTTTATTGGTCATATCTTGTCTCATCTACCACACCAATTAAAACTTAGTTTAATTGGTAACTATGAGAGCTATAAACACTTGTGGAACATTTTAATAATAATGTTATATACGAAAACTGAAGGTCTTGATTAGTTCATTGCCATATTTTCAGTTTGTGTTTTTCTTTAGCCATATGACAGCATGAAGCAATTTGCTTGTAAAACCTACAAATACAGGTTTCAGATAAATTACTGATTTGTAGAGAAAGAATTAAATTTAACAAGTCATTAAGTGTGTGTGTGTGTGTGTGTGTCTTCATCCGTCAATCCATCCATCCATCCATCCATCCATCCATTCATCTCCATCTATTGGATTGGGTGTTGCAGGAAGCCCTCTGAAAACTGAGGATAGTTGAAACATTGAACTGTAGCTTATAGCATCCATCACCCTTAACCAAGCTTCTCAGACTACAAGTTGCAAAATCTGAAAGGTTCAGCACACCTTCTATAAAATATTATTTAACCTTTAGATAAAATGATGAGTCTGAATCTTAGAAGTGCCCGTTCACAGCCCCATTATTTATGAAACTGTTAGGCGGCCCTCTGTGTATTGTTAATGTCTTTCTGTTAGTTGTAACTCTCTTTACACAATGCTTTCGAGACTTCAGTGCTACTTGGAGTTACTGTGGGATGCAAATCAACATTTCTATGAACTCTGTGTAATTACTGAATTTGGACTAATTTTTAACAGGAGCAAGAGTTTGTGCAGAAACAACAACAAGAACTGGATGCATCATTAAAAAAAATAATTCAGCAGCAGAAAGTAGAGCTGGCAACCATTGAACGAGATTGTCTTAACAACAAGCAGCAACTCATGAGAGGTATTTGTCTTTTTTCTCATAGTTGAACTGAGCCTTTGTGAGTTCATAGTAGGATTAGGGGCTCCATCCATCCTGTATTGCTGAAAAGTAAACCCCATGAAAATGAGTAAGAATATTTATGGACTGACATCCTGAATTTCTGTCCATTTGATACAAGTGGGAAACCAGGAAAGACTGAAAGTGAACTTTAACTAAAGTTCATTCAAATGAAACTGCTCATTCCAAAACTGATAAAAAAATGATGCACAAAATCTTCTTTCAAGGCCATTTTATTATATGACAAATCTATAGGTGTGTCAGTTCAAGTCTTTGTCGGAAAATATGTTGGAAATAATTCCTTCTTAACTTAATACCAATGTAGTATTTTACTTGGGATTTTCATTAATTAAATCACTGTATGAAGTGCAGAAGTTGCAGAAGACCTATTTTGGAGTGCCTTTTCTCAGCAGTCTCAGTAGCCATTTTTTCCATTCTAGCCAGAGAAGCTGCAATATGGGAAATTGAAGAGCGACACTTGCAAGAAAAACATCAGCTGCTGAAACAGCAGCTGAAGGATCAGTACTTCATGCAGAGACACCAGCTGCTTAAACGGCATGAAAAAGTTAGTGTAATTTTAATTTGTGGGGGTTTTTTTAACCTAATGTTTAGGGAAGTGCCTTTACTATTTGGCTGGCATTTCTTTTAATAATGGACATTTATCTGTTTTTAAGGAAACCGAACAAATGCAGAGATACAACCAACGACTGATTGAAGAGTTGAAAAACAAACATACTCAGGAAAAAGCTCGATTGCCCAAAATCCAGCGTAGTGAAGCCAAAACAAGAATGGCCATGTTTAAGAAAAGCCTCAGAATTAACTCTTCAAGCACTCCAGACCAAGATCGTGAAAAGATCAAACAGGTAAGAAGCAATAATATTAATTTAAATTATCTTTGGGAATGAGCATGTAAGTTCTGTGAAACTGATAATCTTCTCCAGAGTTCAAAAGTATTACATTTAATCTAATAGCAATTTCTATGAAACACTTGACTTTTGACAGTTTGAATGAATTTGGAACAGTTAACTATTGAAGATTTGGAATGTTATAGGTTTGATAGTTTATGAAAATTGCAAGATACTATAACCCAAATTACTAGAAATTGTTTTGTAAATAGCATGTAACAGGTCCATGTTATTATTATACTGTGCGTATGTGGTTAAATATAAAAGTAATGTCTTATTTTAATTTAAATTCTATTTGTGTACAAGTTTGCTGTTCAAGAAGAAAAGAGGCAAAAAAATGAAAGATTGGCTCAACTTCAGAAACATGAAAATCAAATGCGAGATCTTCAATTGCAGTGTGAAGCTAATATTAGAGAATTGCACCAGCTGCAGGTCAGTTATATAAAATGTTGATTGGTTTGTAGTACAGACATGTATTGTTGTATATTGTGCATGGAATGGTATTTAAATATTATACATCTATAGTGTCATTTATGTTAATTGTTTACATGGAACTCTCCTATTTGAAAGGGGCTTTTGCAATACTCATCTAACAGTTGACCTGGGAATAAATGTGTTATCTTAATGCAATAATTCTATGCCACTATTTTCCCAAAGAAATGTGAAAGTAGTCAATAAAACATTGTATTAAGCAGTACCTAAAAACTCATAATCTGAATGTCACCTCTCATGAACTGATCTTGTTGTAATAGTGTTTTGGATTATTTCTAATAGAGTGCTAAACTCAGGTAGCTCTACTTTATATTAGATTTCAATTTAAAATAGTGACAACTGATTTTCTCATCTCATCTGTGGTCTGAATGGCTGTAACATCCAGACTAAACCTAATTTAAAAAATTAAGTCAGCATATACCTGTAACCAAATGGCTATAGCATCTGGTTTGATTTACTAAATGATATCCTATTTTCAGAATGAGAAATGCCATCTACTGGTTGAACATGAGACTCAAAAATTAAAAGAGTTGGATGAAGAACATAGCCAAGAGCTTAAAGAATGGAGAGAGAAACTAAGACCAAGGAAGAAGGTAAAACTTCAAATTGGGAAATACAGAAATCTAAACAGAGTTCTGTATCTTGAAGAAAAGTATTTAGAATAGAATAACAAAATTGGAATGGACCTTGGAGATTTTCTAGTCTAAACCCCTGCTTAGGCAGGAAACCCTACACAATTTCAAATAATTTGTTTTTCTATATAGTGATCCAGTGTGTTTTGATATTCTGATTTCGATTCTTACTGGGAAAAGTGTACATTTTTATAGTTACATACTGGTGCAAATGTTGAAATACTATATAAGATGATTGATTGATTGATTGATTGATTGATTGATAGATACTCACCCTAAAAGCTACAGAGACAAAACAGATTAAAAATATTTTCTACTGAATATTAACAGTAAACAGTATGACAAAATTAGAATAATTAGGTACATTTAAGTAACCGAAAAAAAATATCTGCATTTCTTACATGAAGCTTATCTTTGTTATACAGATGTAAAGTTTCACACATGATATGAATAATTTGTTCGCCAAACATGCAATTGACCATGGAGAGCCCATACAAAGCCCGGGTTAGCAACCCATTTTTTAAGTAGAGAGGTTGCCAGAGGTCTGTTTTATATAATGTCAGAGCTTAAGTCAGTGGTGAAATGTAAAATTTGTTACTACCGGTTTTGTGGGCGTGACTTGGTGGGGGGTAATGTGACTGAATGGGCGTGGCCAACTTTTTTTCTTTTTTAACTTTTAAAACCATTTTTTCTACAACCTCTTCGGCCAAAGAGGTTATAAAAAATGCTTTTAAAAGCCTCTGATGATCCCAGCTGAGTTGCCTGATCGTCAGAGGCTTTTTTTTTCTTTTAAAAACATTTTTTCTACATCGTCTTTGGCTGAAGAGGTTGTAAAACAAATTGCTTTTAAAAGCCTCTGACGATCCCCGCTGAGTTGCGCGATCATCAGAGGCTTTTTTTTTTTACTTTTAAAAGCATTTTTTCAGCCAAAGAGGTTGTAGAAAAAATGCTTTTAGAAATTTTTTTAAAAGCCTCTGATGATTGCGTGGCTCAGCTGGGATCGTGGTGCAAGGATCTTTGCCGATTCTCTGAACCACCCACCACCATCGTTACCGGATCGGGTGATCTGGTCCGAACCGGGAGCATTTCACCCCTGGCTTAAGTCCTTTAACAAATTCAGTTGCTCATCAATATTTGACTGTTTTAATTTGTATGGGGTTATCAGCAGTTCAGATTCTTTTCTTTAGAAATGGTTTTTATAAATTGTTATTACATATTTTTTGGAGGTAATTGAACTACAAATTCAGATTAGAATCTTGAGAAAACTATGGAAAGACTTTGGAAGGGAACTGGGGAGGGAAAACTAGCGTTGCAGATTATGTCTAAATAAGTATTTAGATAACGAGGTATATTAGAATAAGGATATTTTGTATAAATAATAAAACAAACATACATACCTGTGTGTCAAGAAAATGACTAGTGCTCCCACCCCCCATTTACTCCTTGATTTAATAAACTATTGCATTATTTCAAGATAGCTTTCTACAATGTCTTTTATACACCTAGAAAAATCCTGAAGTTATTTGTTTTTCTGTTTTTAATCACTAGACATTAGAAGAGGAATTTGCCCGGAAACTTCAAGAACAAGAAGTTTTCTTTAAAATGTCTGGAGAATCTGAATGCCTTAATCCTTCAACTCAAAGCCGGATTTCTAAATTCTACCCAATTCCTAGCCTGCATTCCACAGGATCATAACAGTTGAACCTCTGTGAGGTGGCTTTCAGTGTGCTGTTGACATTGGCAGTTTACCATATTCTGTTTCTGTATTTACACACATATACACAACACACAACACATAGTCTGAAACTTCACATCCGCTTTCAGCAAAGACAATCAAGATGTCAGAATTTTTTATTTTATTTTTTTGCTTTTGCTTTCTTTTGTTGAAATGCTGGAAAACAATTGAAATTAGAAGCATAGAAGGTGTTCTTAAAACAGAATATGGTATAATGTGTTTCAGAAATATATACCCATTTGAAAACTGATCTAAAAACTATATATCCAATATATTTGCACTGGGAAGAAAGCCTAACCATTTAATGATCATCTGCAGTGTCCCAAGATTTAAATACAGATGGTTCTTAGACAAAGTCAGTACTGCTAATTCAACCAAATCTTGCTTATGAGGCAACAGCTCTCCAGCCTCATTTTATTCAGTGCCTGAAACAATTAAACATACTGCTCTTTTATAAAAGGTTTGTGATTATCACATAATAAGCTGTTGATATTAATATAAATGGTTGCTGTTATAGTGACAGTGTTTATCAAATCCTTAAACTGAGCATTTCTGCTCAACTTTTAAAATGTACAGTTTATAATCTCTCCCCTCCTCTTCAATTTTTTATTTGGCTAGTAATATTCTACAAAATGAATTGAAATTGTAGAATTTATATCTTTTTAAAAGAGGGGAAATGCATTAATTTTTACTCCCCTTGAAGCTCTGCATGATCACATGAAGAGCAGGGTTAGATGATCAGAGCAGCATTATCAGATTTCAATGCTGCAAAGTCTTTGATTGCCCTTGTCCTTACAAATTAATGTTTTGATTTCCAGATATGAATGATCTTTTTGTAAAATTTCAGTATGTACATTGAGCGAAGGATTTATGTTAAGTACTAAAACAGTTTAATCTGCTACTTCATTTGCTAAGAAGTAAGTAGATAGTTTATTTCTAAAACTCATAGCTCCACTGTAATTTATTTTCTGTTGGGGATGGGAAATATTTCTATCAGCGGGAGATTTATCTGCATTCAGTAAGGCAAGTTTTCAGAACTGAACCGAACCATATCAAAAACTATTGCTTTTGATATGCCAAAATTAAGTTTGTAATATAAATGTCCTCTATAGCCTAATCCTTTAATAGCTAATTTTGGATTATCATCCAAACATTTTCATATTTTGCTATCTTTCATTAAAGGCAAAATTGGTTACCTTTTATACAAAGGAAACAGATTTTTAAAAAATACAGACTGCCTTAATGGAAATGTGTTCAATACTTTGGCTACTGAATTCAGATGCTAAGTTTGATTTTATTCAGTTGTTCAATTGTTTCAATATAATAAGCATAGGTTGAAGGTGCATATTTTTAGTTAAATTCTGCTCATCGGAAATAATAATTTTGCTTGCAATGTATAGCTAGCCTTAATATCTGATATCTTATTTTATAAATATGTAATGTGCACCAGGTTGTAAATTCTTTTCTATGTTACTAGAGTGTTATGTTTGCTCTATTGCATCCTAAAAAAATTTTTTAGAACTGCATAGATGAAAAAACACACATCAACTTTTACTTTTTTTAAAACTTCACCTTGTGAAACAACTAGTACTGACTGTAACATTAAATTCTCTGTTTAATCAACATATGAGTCTGCTTTAAAAAATCTAAAGTCCATTGACTCCTTTGAGGAATGTTGTATTTCTGTATTCATTTTCCTTATTTGGGTTTATTTTTTCAGTCATTTCTGGTAGTTAATACATCTGCTTTCTGGAGATAAAACAAAACAAACCTGAGTTTGTTCAGAATCAAATAATTGGACAGCATGATTAAGGCAGAATTCTGAAATGTACAAATTGAGGCATTGTTTGCTAATCTGAATGGTTTTCCTTTTGGTGTGTGGTGTTTTGTGGGAATTTATTAAATACCATCTATATGTTGAATTTGAACTAGATAATCAACATTTGGATTACATTAATTAATACTGCTTAGTATTTTCCCATGATTATCTGTGGTAGGGCTTTCTTCTTAGATCTATTTCAATATAGTTACAATTTCATGACATAAATTGGGTTTGAGCTCCATTTACCCCTATTATGGTCTTCAGTTGTCTATTTCAGGTCTTTCTTCATTGCCATGTTTCTTTGACATCATGACAAAACCTGGATTGGATATCAACTTGGACCCATAGTTTACTATTCTAATTTGAAAAGTTTTCTGTTTTTTACTCACAGTGCTGTTATCCTATTGGAACATAATATCAAATTGGCTATATGATCCAACCACTGGAAGGTAGTTCTTAAGAACAACTCACTAATACCTCAAGAAATATGATAGTTGGATGATAGAATAAAAAGCCTAAATAATTGTTGCCTATGATTCAGCTCTTTCATCTCAACTTCCCTATATATTCCCATTCAGTTATTATTCTGCCCTAAGTTTTGTGATCTCTTTGTGGTAAGGCTAATGCATGATATATAAAAGCCTGTAAAATTCACACGATTTTAGAAATTGCGTTAAAGGGCTTCAAAGATACTTTTAATAATAAAGGATTCTTTCAGAAAGAAACATCAAGTGACATATTTCATTATGAATATATTTACATAAAGAAATATTTAGCAAGATATATTCTAATACGTTCTCATTTTGTTGTATACTGCCTCATTGGTTTAAGTGGTTACATCAGTTGGAGGGAATAACTTGATATTCTGTCTTATCAGTAATCATAATTCTGTCAGTATATCACTTCATCAGATAACATGAGATGTTATGGCTGGTGCTTTTATATAATATCTGAAGAATAAATATGCAGAACTCCATTGAAAATTATAGGTTTGATACAGTAGGAAAATGTCATATTCTTCATGAGCCTGTAACTTTGGCATATCAATCTTTGAGCAAAATGATTGAGTTGGTGAGTTTCTAACACAAAATAGACAGAGTGGGTCTGTTACTACAAGTGTATTTTTAATCACATCATTAGTTTCATAAATTGATAAGAGCATTGATGCTTCCTGTTGAGATTAGTATTGTCAAAGCAACATTTAAAAAAATCATTTTTTAAAACTGTTTTATTGTATCAAAGAAATAAAATTGAGCTAGCCAGATATTGAAGCTTAACATCATACAGAATAAGCCACCTTTCAATTCAAATTTTGATTTTATTTATATTGTAACTAGTAGAATATATTGATGAATATAGTTCATGAACAGAGGTAATTTGCTGTAGTCATTAAGGCATCGGGTGAGAAACTGGGAGTTCAAGTCCTGTTTTAGGCACAAAGCCAGCTGGGCCAGTCACTGTCAGCCCTAAAAAGGAGACGGTGGCAAATAACTTTTGAAAAACCTGATAAGAAAACTGCAGGGATTAATCCAGGAAGTTGACAGGATTCAACAATGACTCAAAGACACACACACAATAGGGTGATGATCAACTGTGATAAATATAAGAATCGGTGTCTGCATAGAAAAGAATCAGATAGGGAGCAGGCCTTCGGAGAAGAATCAAGAAGTACTAATGGACCTGCAACTAAATATGAGTAAGCAGTGCTAAACAAAATGCTTATCCTATCTTGGACTAAATAAACAGAAGGATTTCATCCAGGCCATAGAGAGTAATTGTTCCATTCTACAGTTGCAAGAAAAAGTATGTGAACTCCTTGGGATTAGGTGGAGTTTTGCATGAATTGGTCATAAAATGTGCTCTGAACTTCATCTAAGTCACAACAATAGAAAAACACAGTCTGCTTAAAATAATACTACACAAATATTAGATGTTGCCATGGTTTAATTAAACATGACATGTAAACATTCACAGTGCAGGGAGGAAAAAGTATGTGAACCTTTGGACTTAACTGGTTGACCCTCCTTTGGCAGCAATAACCTCAACCAAACGTTTCCTGTAGTTGCAGATCAGACCTGCACAACGATATGGAGTAATTTTGGACTACTACTCTTCACAAAACTGTTTCAGTGTAGCAATATTCTTGGGATGTCTGGTGTGAATCGCTCTCTTAAGGTCATGCCACAACATTTCAATCGGGTTGAGGTCAGGACTCTGACTGGGCCACTCCAGAAGGCGTATTCTGTGCTGTTGAAGCCATTTTTTTGTTCAATTATTGGATGCTTTGGGTCATTGTCCTGTTGCATCACCTGTGGAGCTTCTCTTGGTGGACAGATGGTCGTATGTTTTCCTGCAAAATGTCTTGATAAACTCTGGAATTCATTTTCCCATCAATGACAACAATCCGTCCAGGCCCTGAGGCAGCAAAACAGCCCCAAACCATGATGCTCCCTCCGCCATGTATTACAGTAGGAATGAGGTTTTGATGTTGGTGTGCTGTGCCTTTTTTTCTCCACACATAGTGTTGTGTGTTCTTCCCAAACAACTCAATTTTGGTTTCATCAGTCCACAGTATATTTTGCCAGTAGCGCTGTGGAACATCCAGGTGTTCTTTTGCAAACTTCAAACGTGCTGCAATATTTTTTTGGGACAGCAATGGCTTCCTCCGTGGTGTCCTCCCATGTACTCCATTCTTGTTTAATGTTTTCCTTATTGTAGATGTGTCAACAAAAATGTTAGCAGGGGAGGGGGAGGGGGGAGGGGGTGGATGGAAGGGGGGAGGGGAGGGGACGGGGGGGGGAACATGTAAACCTTTTGTAAAACTTTTAATTAAAAAAAAATGTTAACATGTGCCAGAGATTTCTGTAGGTCTTTAGCTGACACTCTAGGATTCTTCTTTACCTCATGAAGCATTCTGCGCTGTGCTCTTGCAGTCATTTTTACAGGACGACCACACCTAGGGAGAGTAGCAACAGTGCTAAACTTTCTCCATTTGTAGACAGTGTGTCTTACCATGGACACATGAACATCAAGGCTTTTGGAGATACTTTTGTAACCCTTCCAGCTTCATGCAAGTCAACAATTCTTGATCGTAGGTCTTCTGAGAGCTCTTTTCTGCGAGGCATGGTTCACATCAGACAGTACTTCTTCAAATCAGTAAACCCAAAACAGGTGTATGTTTTTAAAGGGCAGGACAGCTGTCAGCAACACATCCAATATCATCACACTGATTGGAGTCAAGTTTGGCTCACTCCTGGCTCCAATTAGCTCTTGGAGAAGTCATTAGGCTAGGGGCTCACATACTTTTTCCTCCCTTCACTGTGAATGTTTACATGTTATGTTCAATTAAACCATGGCAACATCTAATGTTTGTGTAGTATTATTTTAAGCGGACTGTGTTTTTCTATTGTTGTGACTTAGATGAAGTTCAGAGCACATTTTATGACCAATTCATGCAAAACTCCACGTAATCCCAAGGGGTTCACATACTTTTTCTTGCAACGGTATATTGTACTAGTTAGACATATTTAGAATATCCCATTTCTGGGTATCTCGCTCTAGAATGGATGAGAGAAGCTGGAACAAATTGCTACTAAGGTACTAGAAATTGTCTGATTGGGCCAATTAGGAAGAATGTCTCATCATAAAAACCACTAATAGTAGAACAATCTGCCAAGAACAGCGAAAAATTATGCTGTCTTGGAGTTGGCTAGCCACCTGTTAGGGAAATTAATCCAACTCTGGCATTGAGTTAGGGGATGGTGTGGATGTCATAATGAAATCCCTTCCAGTTCATAGTTTCTGTGTCTCAATTGCAAATTGTCAGTTTTGCCTCACTAAGATAGATAGAATCTCTCTCGGCTCAATTGTAAGTATAGGAAGAAAAACTCCATATGTGCCACTGTGCAATCCCAGAGAACAAGTTGGAATGGTGGTATCATATGTAATAAATGGTTATTAAGCTCTTGCTGTTTTTGCTTGTAACGTGTTCTAAGGAAGGTGTCCAATCATGAGACCCCAGTCAACTAGCTTTTCTTTTTGATGTTTGAACAATAAATAATCGGATACTGTGTTCTTTTGATCATTTCTTTCCAGTTAGCCCTTTCCAAAGATAGGTGAGGAGGAAAATCCTAAAGAAGCCTCACCGTGAGGTTTTGACACTCAGAGATGTATCAAAAAAAAGCATAACCAGCTCTTGAGTTGGTCTAAGAATACATTTTTTGCTGCCTTCTAAAGCTGCTAGATGATCCTCAGAAGACATTGCTACTTCATACCTAATGATATTTTTAAAAAACACTTTATTAATGATTTACACATATGTAAAAGATAAACATGAAAATATATAGAGAATGAATTTTTATTTTTTTAAAAAGTAAAGTGCAAGTAGAAAAAAAGATTAAAGAAGTAGGACTTGAGCTAAAAATTATTTATTTGCCTGCAATTACTACAAATTCTAATCTCACCAGGCTCAAGGTTGACTCAGCCTTCCATCCTTTCTAAGGTAGGTAAAATGAGGACCCAGATTGTGGGGCAATAAGCTGACTTTGTAAAAATATACAAAAGTATGAAGGCTATTGCTTAACGCAGTGGTTCCCAAAGTGTGAGCCGCGGCTCCCTGGGGAGCCGCGCTATCGTCATAAGGGCGCCGCGAAATATTCCGCCCGCTGGGTCTAACGCTGATGCGCCATTTCTGAAACGTCTAGTGCGCATGCGCAGTTGCAAGTCGGATTGCTATGGGAGCCGCGAACCGAAAAAGATTGGGAACCTCTGGCTTAACGCATTGTAAGCAGCCCTGAGTCTCCGGAGAAGGGCGGCATATAAATCAATTTATTTTTTTTTAAAAATGATCTCTCTTCCCTCTTTAAAGTTATAAAATGGTTCTTTTTTTAGATCAGCAAATCCATAAATCATCCATTCGAATGATAATGATTTCTAATATTGTGACAGTGAATATCTCTGCTTCAAACTCTTTACTGAAAAATGTTTGTTCCTGATCAATTAGTACTAATTACTGTTTACTCGGATACAGCTGGTTAATTGTGGAATATATTAAGTAAATGTCAATTAGATCAGTTAAAATGTAAATTGTCAATCCAATTTTGTTCCCTTTTATGATTGTACCCTGCTGGATTTTGATAGAAAACACACTACAGAATCTTAAAGTAACTTTATTTTTTAAAAAACAAATCTTTCATTTACAAATAACATTTGAATTAAAGCACAGCTCTACTTCTATGACAAATAGCTCAAACGGATTCTCGTTTCAAAATCCCACAACTAACCCCCACGCCTGGATTTTAGTTACAAGTTATTCATTTTATTCTGAATAAAAACCAGTACTTCAATTAAAAAATTTGGAATTCATTTTCCATGATAATGATAAGTTCAGAAAAGTATTTAATAGACTTAAGGATTTGTGCTTGATGTTTAGGATAGTTTCAGAAATGGGCAGCCTGCTAATCCAAATTTTAACTGCAAATATGGCTTGCCAGTTGTCCAGACAAACTGCTGGAATATGGCCTCCAGTCCTTTTTAAAAGGAAAAATATCTGGTTTGAGGCAAAAAAAAATTGTTCATCATACGGAGAAAACTGGAGATTAGTCACTTGACCACTTGCAACCTGTAAATGGGCAATCTAGCATTGGTGTTAATCATCTACACTGTATCCTTTCGTTACCAACCACAAAATGATCATTAAGAGTTGGCAATGACTTGATGTCACATATGCAATAGAACATCAGGGTTAGCTCATGTAGCAAATAAGAGAAAATAGAGGATGAACTATAACTGTACCCATAGTATCAAAATGTCAGCTATTATTTCAGGATTTAAAGTATAAAAGATTGCAACTTGCTTGGAGGGATATGTGTGTGTGCATTTGCGCCTAGATAGATTGAGATGATAGAGAGACAAGCAGACAATATATCTGTCTATCATCTATCAACTGCTTACAGGTTAGGAAAGCTGGATTTCATGTCTATAATACTGCAATACATTAAGTTTTCATTTTGCAAACATTTATCAAGAAACAAGTTCCACTGAATTTAATGGAACCTTCTTTTAGACATGCACAGAATTGCATAGTATTGTACCATTTACTGGGCGTGCATGATTATGTCAGGTTTAATTTAACTCTTGATACTAATTGTTTTGCAAATAATACTACAATGCATTTTGATGGGATCAGAGAATTTAGGCAAAACAAAACAACATTGTCAAGTTGACCAATTTGACGCTATATGAAAATAAATTTTACTGATAAATATGCTTATGTCCTTTACCGATTTTGTGCATATAATTCTATGATGAAATTAATTGGGATTGTATATGATTATTGAAAAAAGCTTGAGGTGTTCATTGTTAAGGTAGAAGTATTTTTAAGTAAGATTATTCCATTTTGAAGGACATGATACTGAACTCAATATGAAATTGTACTACCATAGTTACTATTATGAGAGCCAGTTTGATGTTGTGGGTAAAGGTACCAGACTGGAAATTGAGAAACTAGACTACTCACTCTCAGCCCTAGGGAGAAGGTCATGGCAAACCACCCCTGAGAATGTTGCCAGAAAAACTGCTGGGACTTGTCCATGTATTTTCCAGGAGTCAAGACTGACTTGAAAGCACCAAAACATCAATAGTTAGCTTACAAACGTCTCTCCTAACCATGTCAGAACAACACACTATTTTAATTTTAGTAGAAACCAAAGGCTAGAATATATATGAGATCTAATGGGAAAGCTTGATATTAAAAAGGCATTTCATGTGATTAAAAAACCATAGCAAACTTTTTTGTATCAGTTCTAACAAAAATGCTTAAATATCATTAATTCCAAGATTCTTCACAGTGCAGTTAACAGGGTTTGAAAGAATGGATAAATATATAAAGTATATGTTTTATACTTATGTTTTATACATCCTGCTGGCAATATTTTGATTTTAGCCCCTGTCTTAAATGCAGCACTATTAGATACATTCCCTGGTAGATAAAGCACACATCTTTAATCTTTTCATTCATTTTCAAAATGAAACATTTTTTTTAAACGTTTCAAAAATTGTATTTTATCTGAAGGAATTCAGATGTGTCTGGATAATAAGATTAATTGGGCGGGCTATGCAAATATAAAATCCTCATATTTCAATGATAGATCTCCTAATTAACATAGAATTATAACAAGTGGCTAACTACAAACCTCTGAAAGCCATCCAGAATCTAGACATAAGAGAACATGTTAGCAAAATAATTCCCCAAATACCAAGGCTTTGTAGCAGATTGATGTTTCTTTAGTGAAAGTCAATAGCCATTGGTGTTTCATCTCTTTTGGCATTAAAAAAAATCAACAATATTTGGGATAATCTGTGCCCTAATTTGTGTTCTTAGTTTAGGCTCTTGTACTTTGTCTTCTCCTTCGACCACTATACACTGATTCACCTGATGGAGACAGAAGGAACAAAAGAATTAATTTATAAAAATCCAAAATGGAGTTATTGTCCTGCCATGTAGAGGTGGCTCTGCTATTAACCACAATGTTGAAAAGAGGAAACATGACATGTCACATACCCCACCACATACATTTCCATCCTAACAGACCCAAGAATGTAAGTCATGAGGTTTGGGTTGTGATTTCACACACTTTGTCATCACATTTGCCACCCTCTCCTCACGAATGCTTATGCTAATCTGATTTTCCCTATTATTTGGATATAACATATGCAGGAGATAGATAGCATCATAGTTATTGCCTATATTATAGATCTCTGAAAGTTATGAAAGGAATTGCTCACACAAAGTTAATAGTTCAGAGGATTATAAATCTCAATTATAATTAAAACTTTTTGATCATGGGTTTACATTATGCTTCTGTTTATTTAAAGATCATATCATACCTTTTTCACCTTTTGGCCCTCTTGGTCCTTGGGGACCTGGTGGGCCCATGGATCCAGTATCACCTAAAAGAATAAAGGGGGGAAGAATCAAATAATGTAATGAATCTAGGGATCTAAACGGGGACATTTGGCCTTTCTTTAAAAAAGGTCTTTTTAAAAGACTTGTTAAACCGTTTAACAAATTTAAAGGTTAACCAATCATAGGTATTCCAATTCCTTGTCCCAAGAACACTCCCAGCCATTTTTGTATGAAGGTATCAAGCAAACTGAAAAATGTTTCACTCGCTTACCCTTTCTGCCTCCAAACTTTCCAGCAGTTTTTAATTATGCAAATCATACTTTATGCATGAGATTATCAGCATTTCATTGATAATACCTGCCTAACTACAAACAGCCAGAATGAACCAATTTTTAGTATTAAAAACAGTATTAGTATTAAAAATTATAAGCAACAGGTTACTATTTAAACAAAATTAAATACCGGAGAAAATGCTTTCATTTTTGTGTAGAACAGGGGTGTCAAAATGGCGCCCTGCGGGCCAGATGCATTACGTGCAGGCCACGCCCACCCCGGCTCCGCAAAGGCAAAAAAATGTCACGATGTCATGTGAGTTTGACACCCATGGTGTAGAAGTTGCTTTACTTTTGGTGTATGTGATTTGCTTTATTTTTATATTTTTAGTATAAGAAAGAGAACATAAGTAAAGGCCGTTATGGCCAAACCGGTAATACCTGCAAAGTCAATTAAGTTTAATATACATGCTAAATTGAAATAAATGTTGCCATTTTCTCTAAGGGTGAATAAAGTCAAAAGTGAAGGCATTTATGTGCCTACAGAATTGAGAGCCAAAAGGCCTTCCCAAGGAACAAGCATAAAGTACTGGCACACTCAGAGAAACTCTTAGGGAAAAACACCTTTATTTTTTAATCCATAGCTTCCCCCTAATGACAAGAGAGCATGCTGAGCAGAATATGAAGCATAGACCAGCAAAGATTGAAGGAGCATATAGAGTGGCACATCTAGAAAAACATATGATTAAGTGGGTTTAAATCCTGAATAGGAACATTCCAGTTACAAAGCATTTTGTTCTAGATCTCCACTTGCACCTTTTAAAAGCAAAATATAGTCTTTCAGAAAAATTCCTTTCAATATGGTCAAAGAAAAGATTACATGTTCAACTAGATGACTCATTTATCCAACTCTTGGGTTGCTTCCAGACAGTAAGTCCTAGCAGTATCGATTAAAAAACAGATCATCTGACTTTCCAACCTTTTGGTTTATTAATTTGAATGGTGCAACGTCACTGCATATGAAAGCCAGCCTTGTTTCTTAAAGATTGCCACTGAGGCATCTAAATTACCTTTAGGTCCTGGGTATCCCATCAGTCCTTGTGGTCCAGGTGGGCCTGGAATGGTTCCATAAACTGTAGGAAAAAAAATCAAATCAGCATTTCTAGATATCCTGCTTATTTTTTATTTTTTATTTTTATTTTATTTATATTTATATGCCACCCTTCTCCGGAGACTCGGGGCGGCTTACAATGCGTTACAATGCGTTAAGCAATTTATATTATAAATATAAATAAGTGCTATTTATGCAAGTATTTCAGAAACAAATGAACTACTTTTATTATTTTATTATTATAATTTTTATAATTATTTTATAAATATATAATTATATATAATTATAAATTATAATTTATAATTATAATTATCTCATAATTTTATTATGAGTTAAGTGCCATTAGCCCTTTCAGTCCTTTTTGTTACGCTGAATCCAAGTCAGCTATTCAAGTTTTCTCTGATACTGTTTCATATTGTTTTTAAAAAGGCCCAGAGATCAAATTTATGACAAACCTTTACTTCTACCATTCACAATTTTGCTACTCTACATATATAGATATTGATATAGATAGAAAAAGAAAAAGAAATAGGAAATGGTATATAAAAGGCTAAAGTAAATTAGAGATTATTGGTTACCTCTGAAGAAATCCATGAGGTCTGCTGTGATGTTGCCATAGGATGCAAACACTTTGCTAATACCGGGGGGTCCAGGAGGTCCAGGTGGGCCTTGTGTATGATAAGTGAAAATGTCTTGAAGAAGGCCTCGGCCTGGGAAATAAATTTGTTTTTTAAATTATTATCATTATTCATTAATTTGTATGCTGCCCATTCATGTAGGTCTGGGTTGCTGATAAAAAAAAAATATAACATACAATTTTAAACCACAATAAGGCAGAATGGAAAAACTTTTAAAATACTTAAATGAATATAGAAACAA
This sequence comes from Ptyas mucosa, assembly GCA_012654045.1. Classification (NCBI taxonomy): domain Eukaryota; kingdom Metazoa; phylum Chordata; class Lepidosauria; order Squamata; family Colubridae; genus Ptyas; species Ptyas mucosa. The sequence goes on along the minus strand of WNWU01000032.1, from coordinate 9,329,303 downwards.
ATTTTAAGATTTTTCCTAAATGGGGCCAGCCTCAGCTCTAATGGTAATCACAGTGGCAATTTATTTGACAATATAGGTCCTTGTGCAGAAAAAGTAGACTTTTTCTGTTGATAAATTTGTGGAGGGACATACATAACAATGGTGGGGTTCAAAATCTTTTACTATTGGTTCTGTGGGCGTGGGTTGGTGGGTGTGGCATGGCTTAGTGGGCGTGGCATGGGAAGGATACTGTAAAATCTCCATTCCCACCCCACTCCAGGGGAAGGATACTGCAAAATCCCCATTTCCTCCCGATCAGCTGGGACTTGGGAGGCAGACAATAGATGGGGACAGGGCCAGTCAGAATTTTTACTACCGGTTCTCTGAACTACTCAAAATTTCTGTTACCGGTTCTCCAGAACTGGTCAGAACCTGCTGAAACCCACCTCTGATACAGAAGATGTCCCATTGAATAACTAACATTCAGGATGGGCTCTACAGATGTAGATAATTCTGCAGAAGATTTGGGCCCAAGATACACAAGGCTTGTACACTAAAGTGAATTGGACCAGGGAAGAAAATGGCAATGAATGAGGCTGTTTTAATAGAGGGGTCCTTGAAGTATCACTTAACCAACTGTGCTGATTCATACCCCAATTTTTAACACATCCAGTCTTGTAAAGAATGATAAAATTAATGAGAACTATCATTGCTCCTCTAAAGAATTGCATTCACCTCTTGGTCATAATTTTGAGTGCTATTATAAGAGGCTGCACTAAATTCTCACAGAAAACGCACATAGGTGACTTAAAATCTCTATCAAAATATTCAATGTGAGGTTGAATCATTGCTCTCCATGCATGGACACTAACTGATTGATTCACACACACACACACACACACACACACACACAAGATGTAAAGTCTTAATGCAAGCCTTGGTATGTAAAGTGAGTTTCCAAAACAATTGTAAGTAGTACATACCGTAAATTACGTAAATTGCTGCTGTTATAAACCTAGAGCCAATAATTTAGAATTCTGGTCCTTCAACAGTATCCATAAAAGTGAAACAATCCATTCCAGTTTTTGCAATCCTGTCATGCTTTTTGTTTTTTGTTTATGTTTTGTTTTCTAAAAACTTGATAATTAACTCAAGCATTATCTTAGAATCAGGCTAGGGATCCACAGGTATAACTGCAACCCTTTCAGAAATTACATAAAGTTTTGGAAGTGATAATAGACGTAAAAAATTCTGTAACATTCTCCCACAAAGTCCACAATTTAGATCCTACACAATGACTTTTGCCCTACCGTACTACTATATTAAGATTTAAAATCTATGCCTATTTAATTTATGCCATGTAAGAAACAGGGTTCTTCCACTGTTAACAGTAACAGAGTTGGAAGGGACCTTGTAGGTGATCTAGTCCAGCCCCCCCTGCTCTTGTAGGAGACCTATATTCCCAATGTGGGACCCAAAGATTTTAGCTTTTGATAGGTTCTATTGAAAAACAATTTGTTGTGTGCTGACTCTTGGAAAAAAACTTGCTTGTCTAATCTAATCACTCAAATCTGCCCTCATTTGCAGAATTAGCTTTCATCGAGTTTGAGCAAATACTTAGGAGAGGGTTCCCCAACCCCAAGGCCACCACCCACTACTGGGCCATGCCTATTTGGACATGCATGTGCACTGGTTTGCTGCTTGCGCAAGCGGAGCTGCGCATGCGCGCCAGCCCGCTGCTCATGTGGCCCAGTCCCCTTCTCCCTCCCCCAGCCAGGCCGCAAAGCCATAAATGTTGAGGACCGCTGACTTAGGGAATTAAGTATGGACAAGTACAGTACTGAAAACAATCCTAGGCATAGTTGTGAGCATACACTTTTATGGTACTGCTTTACACCTTCATTGTATTGGTTTTACTGCCATTCAGAAATGGAATATGTGCTGAACATTTTCCAAAAATGCTTTCTATGAAATCAGAGATGGGCAACATTTGAGGGGGATGGGTAGCCAAAATTAAGTATGCCAATCTTTTGAAGAAAGCCATTTGGTGTTTCTGTGACATCATTTGGAAGGCGCATGGCCAAGTATTTCCAGTTCTATTTTAGGTGTATCAGGCCTCCCAGATGTAAACTAGTGCCATTCCCATCTTTAAAAATCACCCCTGAAAGACCAAAATCATGTTGCTAAAATCTGGCTGTTCAACACCAACGAATTCTATAGTATAAACCAGGGGTGAAATGTAAAATTTGTTACTACCAGTTCTGTGGGTGTGGCTTGGTGGTGGTGGGGGTAATGTGACTGGGTGAGCGTGGCCAACTTTTTTTTTTTAAACTTTTCAAAGCATTTTTTCTAATGCTTTGAAAAGCCTCTGCCAATCAGGCAATTCAGCTGGGATCTCAGAGAGGCATTTTAAAAAATACCTCTCTGCCGATCAGGCAACTCAGCTAGGATCGTCAGAGACTTTTCAAAGCATTTTTTAAACCACCTCTTCGGCCAAGAGGTTGCAGGAAAAAAATGGTTTGAAAAGCCTCTGATGATCCCAGCTGAGCCGCGCGATCATCAGAGGCTTTTTTTTTAACTTTTAAAAGCATTTTTTCATCAGAAGAGGTTGTAGAAAAAATGCTTTTAAAAGTAAAAAAAAAAGCCTCTGATGATCGTGCAGCTCAGCTGGGCATGGGGATGGGGGCGCGCAGGGATTTTTGCTACCGGTTCTCCGAACCACCTGCTGCCATCACTACCGGATCGGGCAATCCAGTCCGAACCGGGAGCATTTCACCCCTGGTATAAACTCTGAGTGCTGGCGAATTGCTAAAGGAGTGCTGGGGGGCGGGAGTTTCATACAGTCACAGGCTACTGGTCCTGAATTAAATATTCAGGGTGGCATGGATTTTTTAAAAGGCCCATATTTAGTGCAGCTTCTGGCGGCCAGCTGTTCGTGATGATGCTTTTCCTATGTTTTTTTTCTGTAGTTATGCTTGCATTTTGGTCTGTGACCGTAAATAAAGTATTATTATTATTAGTGCAGCAATAAGAGGCCTATGAGCCGCATGTGATTTGCAGCCCCAGTTCATACCTTCAGGTGCCTCCAGTGTTTTTAGCAGCTCCCCCCACGCCCAATAAAAAAACAGTGGACAAAATGGTTAACTAATCTGCAAGCTTCAACACACACACACAGACACACACACAGACACACACACACACACCATTTAATCTGCCAAAGTTTACAAAAGGACAACAAAAAATGAAAATTTTGGGATCACTACATGCAATTTCTGAGTCCACAGCCAAAAACATTGCCTATCAATGATTTGATGAGCATTAGTTATTAATATTTATTATGTTTAAAACTACATCTATTTCCCCTAGGTTGGCACAGATGAAATATGAATATACTGTGTACTTACTCTGTATGTTTTCAGAGACTCTGGATGCTAATTCATTGTAATCCAGTGATCCATCATAGGATCTCATATAAGAAGATCCTTTTGCGCCTATTAAACTCATTTGTGATCCTTCTCTTCCAAATGTTCCATCATAAGATTCATCTGCACGTAATCTACCATTGCTTCTGAATAAATTGCTGCTTGATTCTCCTGTGGCTAATGATGCATCATATGATAAGCCAGAACTTGTAGATCTGCCATATGTTCCTTCTGAATTTACAGAGCTTCTATAATTTTCGGCCCTAAAGCTGCCATCTTCTCTTGGTCCAGGTGGTCCTGGAGGTCCAGGTGGTCCTCTGATGAAGCTACGTACATCATCACCTACAAATCATATGGTGCATATTAATAGGACTACACCAATTAACATAGATTCTGATGGTCTATGGTTTTACAGAATTGAGAGGAGAAGCTGAACATATAACAACAATAATAAAAATATACAGTAGAGATCAGAAATGAAACAATCTACTGTATGCAATAGATTGCTTATTCTATAGTGATGGAAAATAGTATTGAGCTATTCTGAATTGTCCACAAAACATTTGGAAAATCCCAGATAATTGGGTAACTTCAGATGAGTAAGGGCCTGCATCCTTTCTTCTGACTCTTCATAGCTCTTCTAAACAACACCAGATTGGGGGCCCTTCCATATCTTAGAGGGAACCTCTTTCCAGAAGGAAGGTACTACTACAGAGAAGGTCTGCTTCCAGGGTCCTGACATTGGAGCACAACAGCCCCTGCAAGATTGAAATGGCCAGGTAGGTGTTATGGGAGACAGGAAGTGCCTCAAGTAACCAGGCCCTATACCATGCAATAGTTATAATCTCTGCTGAGAAGACCATGAATCTGAGACTAAAGTGGAATTCTTGTTTATTTTCTCTGTCAAGAATTCAGAGCAATATATACCATTTGTATTGAAAGGATGTTGAAAATCAAGAAGAAAGGATACTTCTATCATCAAGACCAAGAACAATTATGAATGTTTCAACATTTCAAAACATAAAGTTTTAATAACTAAATTTAGGATAAATGCAATTGCCACGTAAGAATCTGATTTGAAACCCCAAAGAACTCTTGAGTTCGGTCAGATCATGAACCAGGATAAAGTCCAAATCTTGAATTATCAAGTGGAGCAAATAAAACTGCAGAAGGACTTTTTGCTTACTTGTAAGGTATTGGATCAATTCACTCCTGAACTGGTCAGTCCAAACTCCATAGTCAGAAGAAATAAGGCCAGTTCCTGAAAAGCCAGGTGGTCCGGGGGGGCCTCGGGGGCCTGGTGGCCCAGGGGGACCAGCACCCAAGGAATATCCCACACCTTGAAGGGAAAAGAATTATTTATAAAAAAAGGCATCTTATTTTTCATAAGAGCTAAGATGAGGTTTATTTAAGACTAGCAATTAAAGCTTTCAATTTAGCTCCCTGTTTTGGGTTTCTGCTTCTCTCTTTCCCATGTTATGTCATGGACTCTAAAAGCACAGTAATAAAGAAAATATCTCTGAAGTAAATTCCACTGTATTCTGTGGAATTTATTATATACAGTGGTACCTCGGTACTCATTGTTAATTAGCTCTGGGAGGCATGATGAGTACCAAAAATGATGAGTACCAAACAAATTTTCCCATAAGGAATAACGTAAATAAATTTAATGTGTTCCCAAACCAAAGACAACACACATTTTTAAGGCAAGATGTAAAAATATAGGGTGGTATATCATTAGTTTACATCAGAAATAAACTAAAAATTAAAAAAATACTTAGATTAAATAAAACAAAAACCTCACTTTACCTGTACTGATGAGGAAAAAAGGCACAAAAATGCACAAAATGAGCATAGAAATAAGTCTGCAAGAAGATGTGCACAGGGCAAGAGCTATTGCGTGACTAACGCATCACCTTTTCTTTCATCTGGAAAGGGTAGCAAGTCATGAGGCAACCAACACGGACAAGTTCTAGCTTGTGCATTCAGTATCAAACAAATGACAAGTACCCAGACAAAATGTTCGTGTCAAAATGAGTTGAGTATCAAATTCAATGAGTTTCAAAGCAATTGAATACTGAGGTAACACATTACTATGACATCAATCATATTCTAGATTATGTCCTACTGAACACAATGAATTTACTTCTGAGTAGGCAAGTATACCATGTTTTTCCAAACTTATTGCCTTAATTTTAATCAGATATTAAACAGGAATTTCTTCACAATAATGTTATCAGAATGTAATTTTCATATAAATATTTGCTAAAGAGGTATTAAGGACTACTTTGCTGTAGTGAGTAAGACAGGCTGGAAGACAGTGAATTCTACACATGAAACAGCTGATGGGCCAGTCATTCTTTCTGAACTCCAGGAAGTAGCCAATGGCAAATTACTTCTGAAATTGTGCCTAGAAAATTGGAGGGACTAGTCCAGGTAGTTTCTAGAAGTCAAAAGCTAACTTGAAAGCACATATACAAAGCCTTTTTTCCCCTTAAACAATACCACAACATTTTAATAAATTTCATTTTTTAAAATTATCTTAAAATGTTTTGATTCTGTTTGGAGGTGGTAAGGAAAATCAAGATGGGGTTGTACTAGATCCATCTAAGCACAATTTCTAGAAAAAAAATCAGTTATCACTTGAAATAATGATAACATGAAATATTATTGTACATCAGGACAGTCATAATTCTTAGAAAGATAGATCTGTCCTGAAACACATATCAATGTATTTCTGTGTGCAGTTTTTACCTTTTTAAAAATCTAAGTGAAACCCAAATAGACTTTCAGACTGATATGTCCACTATACTATTTGGTCATTTTAATCACTCAAATTCTGTGCTATCATCATCCCTAAGACATTATTTTATCTACCCCGTAAAGTTACAGAAAATTTACAGGTTCTTCAAAAGCCTTATATCATATCATCTAAATCCAGCATTTTTCAAATTTGGCAACTTTTAAGATGGGTAGACTTCAGCTTCCAGAATTCCCTCAGCGAATTTTAATTCTTTCTCTTTTAATTCTTTTGCATCAGAGGTAATGATCTGATGGACCACATTAAACCCGATAATTCGAAATCTTGATTTCAGGAACACTAGTTCTACTTCTAGAATTTCCCAGCTAGCATGCTGGGAATTTTCTGGCTGGGGAATTCTCGACGTTGAAGCCCACACTTCTTAAAGTTGCCAATTTGAAAAACACTGATCTAGCCAACCAAACTCATACAGTGTGTATCAACTTTTCTTACTTTGTAGATATGTGGAGATATCCTCTGCAGTAAGGGTGGAAACAGAGCTGCCTGATCTTCCGGGGGGGCCTGGAGGCCCAGGTGGCCCCACAATGCCTCTGAACTCTGAATCTGAAATTATAAAGGAAGCAAGTAAATAATACTAGCACCTGATTTACTGTTTTTCCTGCTCTCTTCTCCAGCCCACATATAAGCACACCACTTCATACTCATTTACATATCTGCCAGCCAGGGCAAAATCACTGTTGCCTATAGATAAAAACACCCATTCAATTATCTGACTATCAAAACACTGTCCCATTCAATTATCTGACTATAGGGTGAGGGATAGACAAATTTTTGCTGCGTTTATTTTTTTTAATGGGGAATGGTCTTAATAATAATGATGCAAAATGAATGAAGCTGTCTCATACACAAACGGGACTTTTCATTTTTTTATTGTTTGAGATGTTGAGGTTTTTTGCTGCATTATAGTTAGAGATTATTTTAGCACCTATACTATGGTAGTCGTGTTTCTAATGCCAATTTATAGAACTCTGCTGCCAATTTGGGCTATTGTGCCAACAAAATTAAGCAGTCTGATCAGAAAGGTTTTTCATTTAAGGAAGTGAGGATAGAACAGAAGAATCTACTACATGGTGAATATTTCAGGACCTCACATTCAGGACCTGGTGCTGTGGTTATAGAACTTGTAAGAATGTATACCATGCTGGAAATGCCATATCTAATAGCATTTTTATAGTTCATTCACATATGGCTTAAAATCATTTATTCTCTGGCAATATATTATATATCTGTGAGATGGAGCTGAATTTTCTGCTGCCTGCTACAATTACAGTAACAGAAACCTAGATGTTTGAACTGCAGAGAAAGAATCCACGATGACAAATCCAAGGTGGATGATAATGGACATGTAGTTATTGTATGGAAATCAAGAAAAAAACCAACCACCTTAATATGCAGATCCTTCAGCTGTTCAACTATGAGGATGATTTTTTAGGATGGTGGGATAGGATGACAAGACTCACCTTGAAGCAAAGTTAAGATATCACCATAAGATGTTCCTGGCAGACCAGGGGGACCAGGTGGTCCAGGAAGTCCAATAGTAGTTCCAGAACCTAAAAAATTAATGAAAACTGAGCTATGAAATTATATAAGAAAGCTGAAAATGTGTTATATATTTCCTCAGAAAGTATAGGTATCTAATGTTCATATTGATTTAATCATAGAGTGTAGACAAAAGACACAAATTAGTTTCAGGAGGCTTTTTACTTTTACCAAAAATGATTTGGCTAAAAAAGCATTCACATAAGTCTTTTATGATACTGAAATGTTATAGGAGTAAACTAAAATCTCAACTCCTCTTAACAATTTCCTACTACCGTATCTATTCTATTTTTGCAGGAATTGGGTTTGTCTAGTCTAATGAAAAGAAGGACTAGTGATGACATGATAGCAGTGTTCCAATATTTGAGGGGCTGCCACAAAGAAGAAGGGGTCAACCTATTTTCCAGAGCACCAGAAGGCAAGATAAGAAACAATGGATGGAAATGAATCAAGGAGAGAAGCAACCTAGAATTAAGCAGAAATTTCCTAACAGTGAGAACAATTAACCAGTGGAATGGCTTGCTTTCAGAAGTTGTGGGTTCTCCCTCAATAGAAGCTTTTAAGAAAAGATTGGACAGTCACTTTTCTGGAATGGTATAAGGTTGAGCAAGGGGTTGGATTAGAAAACCTCCAAGGTCCCTTTCAACTCTGTTGTTCTGTTTTTCCATATCATCTTTAAAACCTGCTTTGACTACCTTGACTGTTTTGAGAATTAGGAGCAAGTGTCTTGAAGCATACTTAGAACTTTGCGTCTATTTTGCCATACCTGGGTCTAATTTCCCTTTAAGAGGAAAAAAACCCTTTATATTCTTTTTTAAAATGTAGTTAATTATATATGATTAAAACTAAAAACTGCTTTAACTCTTATAGTCATTGATATCGAGATGCCCTTGCCACGGTCACTCACACCCTTGTTACGTCTCGGTTGGACTACTGTAACGCCCACTACATGGGGCTGCCCTTTGGATGCACCCGGAGGCTACAGCTAGTCCAGAATGCAGCTGTGCGGCTTGTTACGGGGGCCTCTCGTTAATCCCGTGTGACACCTCTCCTGCGCGAGCTGTACTGGCTATCGGTGGTCCTTCAGGTCCATTTCAAGGTGCTGGTGCTCACGTATAAAGTCCTACATGGCTTAGGCCCGGGGTACTTGCAGGATCATCGCCTGCCATCCTCCCATCGTTCTGTGCGCTCCCATAGAGCGGGCCTCCTCAGGGTGCCGTCAGCCAGACAATGTCGGCTGGTGGCCCCTAGGGGGACAGCGTTCTCTATGGGAGCACCGACCCTCTGGAATGGGCTGCCCACCGGCCTTAGGACAGCCCCTGACCTCCTCTCCTTCTGCCGCGAATTGAAGACATGGCTCTTTCATCAAATGGGCTGATCCGCAGGGGTGATTTTAAATAATTTTAATCAATCTTTAATTGGATTTTTAATGTTTATGTAATTTTTGTTCCGCTCTTTGTTTTTTTTTGGTTTTTTTTTTTTGTTTTTTAAATTTGATTTATATGCCGCCCTTCTCCGGAGACTCAGGGTGGCTTACAATGCGCTAAGCAATAGCCTTCATACTTTTGTATATTTATACAAAGTCAGCTTATTGCCCCCACAAACTGGGTCCTCAATTTACCTACCTTAGAAAGGATGGAAGGCTGAGTCAACCTTGAGCCTTGGTGAGATTCGAACCTGCAATAATTGCAGGCAGCTGATGTTAATAACAGGGCTTTAGACCACTGTACTATCCAAGGCTCTTATTTGTAAGTCGCCCTGAGTCCTTCGGGAGAAGGGCGGCATATAAATTACATAAATAAATAAACAAACAAACAAACAAACAAAACAAACAAATACTTTTTGTCAAATTTCAGTCCAAGATTTGTCTCAAGGTTACAATCACCATTTCAGTTTTTTGCTTCCAAGAATATATTCCAGTCATATACTGAAGAAGATGCAGATGTAACCAAAATAATTGATTTAATGCATTCATACATAATAAGGATTATATATGGCGGAGGAGAAGGGCATTTGTAAACAGATTAAAAAATAACTGTCTCATGTTCTTAATTCCTGAAAAAAAATTCAAATGATCAATGTTTTCCTTTTCCCAGAGCAGTTCTGCAAATTAAATTTATCTACAACAAGTGGATGGTTTGGTGCAAATTGAAATAAATGATTTTATGTATTTTCTACAATTCTTCTTGTAAGCAGTAAATTACGAGAGATCCTTAAAATATATGAATACATTTTCAGACTAATTACATCAGTGTCTCATCCAAACATAATGGCCTTTATGTCCCGTCCCCAACTATCCATGCCAAATACTGTATATGGGAAACATGGAATATGCATGAAGACATTTTGACCACTGTCTATTTTGTTGATATTGCAAACTAACTCAAAATAGTTTCCAAAATGTACACTAGGACAACTTCATTATAGTGAGAGAAACTGATACTATAACAGATACAGGGCAGCAATAATTGGCTGAGATATTATTACATTCCTACAGAATATCTGGCAATCGACTTTTCTAATGGGATTACAATGAACAGTACAAAGCATTCAATTTATCTTTCATGGTGTGTCATTGAGAAAAGATTGTTATAAAAGAAGGCATTACTTGTCATGTAGCTGATAACACGTCTTGTCAACTCATCATAGTCCATTGACAAAGCTAAACTATCTCCTCCAAGTCCAGGTGGCCCCGGGGGACCTGGGGGACCTCGAGGTCCAGTAAGATATGATCGAATGTCCTCTCCTAAGGAATGGATTAAAAAAAAACCACAATGTTTATTTCTCTGAGTTTTTAGCCTTTCCCAAACCAGCAATATTTCTGGGTAGCTTCCAGGCCATTTTTAACACACTTTATATATTTCAAATTCTAGAAATGTTTTCTCCATTGATTCTAGTTTTATTAGTTAGGACTAATTAGTTATACATAAGGTAGCTTGATGTACTTCAGCATGGAACAAAGGAATGTGAAACATGATGTTCCTTTAAATTTAATAAATACAGAATGTTTAATTTTGTTTCTCATATATCCAACACTTGTGTGTATTTCCTGCTCTCTACTTTGACAATTTGGAGAATACTCTAACTTCTACTTTTGTTATTTGTGAGAACTCAACATCCATTTGAAGATTATTTCTTGCTGCAGTAATTAATACCATAGAGTTTAAAAGGAGACATATGTACTTATTTAAAATAAAACATGGCATGAAAAACTGTTTCCCTCTTTCACAGAATTTGTGGTCATCTACTGAAAATAAATACAGAGAAATTCAGGACCAATAGCAAAAAATAGCACTTGTTAATTTTTGTTAGCTACAGTATAGTTTTTGTTAACTATAGTTAATCTATAGTTGTGGAATTTATTGCCAGTAATTGTAACAGGAGCAAAACTGGATAATTTTAAAACAAAAATCCTTCGTGAAGAATTAGGGTATCAAAGCTACTGATACAGTAAACTATGTATTACCTCCTCTGTCAAAGGCAACATGTTTTAAATACTGATTGATGACAAACAAAAGAGGAAGAGGAAAATCACTCTCTCTCCAGCCTTGTGGGCTTCCCCAATGCATCCACTTGGGTATTTGTGACACAGACTGGCCTAATCCAGCAATGTCTTCTTATGCTTTTAGAACCATTCATTTAAGCTCTAATTATGCCTAAGTCTACAATAGATGTAACCTATGATACTGGCACCAAATAATTCAGAGACAATTTCATCTGAATAAAGCATTTCCCCCTATTTCTTTAAAGCCAATGAACCACTTACTAGCCTTAGAGCAGTGGTGTCAAACTCAATTTCATTGAGGGCCGCATCAGAATTGTGTTTGAGCTCGGGGGGGGGGGGGGCGGAGTGGTGTGGCCAGAGTGGGTGTGTCAGTGGCGCCTATGGTGGCCTGAGCACTCTGCCAGAGAAAACGGGCTCCCGAGCTCCATTTTCAGCTGCAACAGCTTCCTGCAACCCTCTGCCAGTAAAAACAAGCTTGGGAGGGCCGTGTGCTCCGTTTTTGCTGGCAGAGACACCATGGGCCAGTCCTTCACTGTTTCCAGGGAGGCCCCACGGGCCAGATCTAAGCACCCAGTGGGCCACATCCGGCCCCCAGGCCTTGAGTTTGGCACTCCTGCCTTAGAGCATTTACTTACTCTGCAGCATGGCAAGAAGATTCTCATAAGACAGTGATGAGGAGAATGAAGAGAGAGAAGATGAGGAACTGGAAGCTAGAGAAAGAAAAATATTCAAAAACAGAAACTGTAAATTCACAAAGAAACTAAAACACAGTACAATTATTTCCAACATATAACAAAGAAAGCAGATGATGATGAGAAAACAGGTCCTAAAATATCCGATAGAAGTGCATCAGTATGGTAGCACAATTTATTCAACACATTAACATTATTTCCTATACCTGATAAACTTCCACTGTGTAAAAACGACACTGCTGGGATTCAACTAAAGGCATTGAAAAGAAGCAAGCCACCCAACTTCAATGTGGTAGCAATGCCCAAATAATTTATATATTTCAGACAGATCAGTTCTGTATTTTCACGTGCAAATATGAAGAATAACTAAAGAAATGGAAACTCAGTATAAAAAAATATGGGCCTTACTGGATAAGTAGCTCATAACACGACGGGCCAATTCACCATAGTCCAAAGATTCGCCACCAATGGTGATTCCTGGAGGTCCTGGAGGACCAGGTGGGCCTTGTGGTCCAATCAGGTAACGACCAATACTATCACCTAATAAGAAATGTTAAAAAACCAAGTTAAATCACTACAGAGATGGATTAGTGCTATAGTCTCCAGGTTCTCTTGGAAATATATCAGCATTATCTAGGGAAATTATAAAGATAATTTTCCACAGCATTCTTATATAATTAGCTGCTACCTCAGATTCAAGAAATACCTGACTAGAGCATTTAGGAATCCAGATTCTAAGTTCCTAACATGCTGTTTTCACTTATTGTTTATGTGGCATATAAGTGCAGCTCATCTTTCTTCAACATTATGCCCTTTATTGTTAAACTCATCCAACTCTGACTACTAACCAGGCCAATGGGTTTCTGCGGATGTCTATAAGATACCATTTTTTAAAAAAATTTGATTTATATGCTGCCCTTCTCCGGAGACTCAGGGTGGCTTACAATGCGTTAAGCAAAGCCTTCATACTTTTGTATATTTATACAAAGTCAGTTTATTGCCCCCACAATCTGGGTCCTCATTTTACCTACCTTAGAAAGGATGGAAGGCTGAGTCAACCTTGAGCCTGGTGAGATTTGAACTTGCAGTAATTGCAGGCAGCTGGCAACTTAAGTGCTACTTTAACAGCATTTAGTCCACTGTGCCACCAGGTTCAATTTATATTTTTCTCACTTACTTGGGAAGAATCATATATTAAGACCAATTAAGTGAATGGATCATTATCCCTGTTGTGCAATGCATGTTGTAGAAAACGTTTCTGTACTTTAAATTATACATATCTCACAGTGAAATCTTGGCAGCTGAGGTATAATCTAGTTGCTAATTAGGGAAGGAAACATGATGAAATGACACTTTAAAACAGAAACTTGAAAACAATGTTTTTCTTGGTTATTTTCTTCCTTGTCAAAAGAAAACTGAAAACTTACATGTGGGAAGTGTTGTCTATGACTTGGGAATTGTGAAAAGCTTTGAGCCAATTCATGCTTTGTATTAAATTAAGTGGTAATAAAGGGGGTAAAATTCTCAGACTTCAGGGATTAAGTCATATTTTTAAAATGTTATTTTCCCCTCCCCATGCAAACAAAAAAGGATGGGGCTATTCATATGCTACTCTTTCTTTGGCAAATAAGATATCTAGGTTTTTTTCCCTTTCGAAATACAGAGGAGTAGACCATGTTAGATCTAATCTCATGCGACCCTCATTTTCAAACATTACAGTGCATAATATTGCCACCTCTGATATCATACATATCATATGCAATTTCTGAGGGCCTTTTTTCCAGGCACTATCTGCCCACTGTACACAAGCTAGTCAGGAGGGAATACCCAGGGCTAAAGACATGCAAAAGATTGGCAGCCAGGGAATGACATTCTCAGGTTTGATCTTCACACTTTAGAACAGCTTTCTCCCTGAGATTGTATACTACCATTTTTTTTTATCCTTTAGGAAAGTGGTCAAAATTTTCTTTGAACTCAAGGTGTTGAATGTGGGAGATTTTCTCTGAAGAAAGCAACAAATTTTTGTGAATGCTTTATGTAGAGTAGGGTAGATAGTCAACTGCCAAGTACAGAATATATAGCCTTCTGGAAAGCCATGTAAAACCAGAGTATGTACTCACTCTGTAGGTACTCAGCGACATACTGTTGGATCTCTTGCATTGAGCTAATTCCAATTCCTGGAGCTCCAGGAGGGCCTGGGGGACCTGGAGGGCCCTGAGAAATTCTAGATCCAGCTGTAAAAAAAAAAGATCCTTTACTTATAATACCTTTTGATGTTCTCCTTACTAGATTTCCCCCATGCATCTTACTCCCTCCACACCCATCTTTTAATTCACATTGCTGTATTTTAATTATTTTTATTGCTTCATTATTCAATTATTGTTATATTCACAGTTTTATATAATTTATATTATAAATTATATAATTTATAATTATACGTCTACTGTTGTAAGATGCCCACAGTAGCCCCACAATGTGATGGGCAGCAAATAAAATAAATAATAAATAATAAAATAATTTCCCCCTACCTACCCTACCTAAAGTTCTCATGGAAATAAAGGGACAAAAAGAAAACATTCACAGGGAAAAAATTTGGGTATGTCGGTACACCAGTGGAGAGCATCAGCCTTTGGCCCCTCCTCCTGGTTAATCTGAATCTGATCAATTACATGAAGAAAATCTAGGTCTGCTTTGCAATGTTTATTTGAGGAAAGAACACAGCCTTTCTTCCACCTGTGCCAGTAAGAACATGCTCATGAATTTGAATCTCTAATTCTACTCCTTATTTAGTTCACTTTTGGTAAAGAGTTTTCTATACAGCAAGCTGCTGTTTCTGAACTTCCAAAAGCTACACTGGACTGAGTCTTTCAATTTTATTACAGCTATTGTGCTAAAATAGCTTCACCTCTATTTTCAAGGGTTGATATTTAGATAAATTAAGAATATGACTTCATCAGGGCGGTTCGTTTTCAGGATAATATTTCCTGGTAAAGTTCTCAGACAAATTAAACTCCAATTATATTTACCCTTGCAGAATCTTTTATGCAAGCTTGCAATTGTGTATATTCTAAATAAAATAGGGTTCCTTACCTCCTCCAGGGATTCCAGGGGCTCCTGGTACACCTGCATCACCTAAAAAAAAATTAATGGGAAGAATAAAATGGCCCATTACGTAACTCCAAAAGGTGAGCCTTTGTTTACAAAACACTATTATTGTTTAGCAGGATAGAACAATCTTTATTGCCTTATTGAGGAAAAATAGGAGCCAAATGAGATTCTCAACTGAGAATCTAAAATTATTTATATCATTTTAAACATTATTTTTTTTTAAATGTCACAGTCGACTTCAAATGAGAATGCCCACATAGTACCAGAAGCACCAGTCTCTACCATTTGGAGTTCAAGACCCTGATAAAGTGGTCTGTGCACAAACCTTTGTCTCCTTTAGGTCCAGGTGGTCCAGGACGTCCGGGTGGTCCTTGGACAGAAATGCCAGTACCTGCTAAAAAAAGATGGGAAGGAATCAGAGAGAACTGAAGGGGAACTGGGACTAAGGGAAGAAAGGCATATACTGTAGGTTATTGTATGATTATTTCGTATACCTTAAATGTTTTAGGTAAAGCCCACATTTGGATAGATGTACCCCTTCCAACCCAGGTATACCTCTAAAGTTGACAGAACAGGCTTATTTCCTTATTGACTATACACCAGGGGTGAAATGCTCCCGGTTCGGACCGATTGCCCGATCCAGTAGTGATGGAGGCAGTTGGTTCGGAGAACCAGTAGCAAAAATCCCTGCCCCCCCCCCCCATGCCCAGCTGAGCTGCACAATCATCAGAGGCTTTTTTTTTTTACTTTTAAAAGCATTTTTTCTACAACCTCTTCGGCCGAAAAAATGCTTTTAAAAGTAAAAAAAGGCTCTGATGATCGTGCAGCTCAGCTGGGATCGTCAAAGGCTTTTAAAAGCATTTTTTCTACAATCTCTTCAGAGTTGCCTCTGATCCCAGCTGAGTTGCCTGATCGGCAGAGGCTTTTTTTCTTTTAAAAGCCTCTGATGATCCAAGCTGAGTTGCCTGATCGGCAGAGGCATTTATAAGAAAAACAGCCTCTGCCGATCAGGCAACTCAGCTGGGATCGTCAGAGCCTTTTGAAAGCATTTTTTCTACAACCTCTTCACCGAAGAGGTTGTAGAAAAAATGGTTTCAGAAGTTAAAAAAAAAATGGCCACGCCCACCCAGTCACATTACCCACCACCACCAAGCCACGCCCACAGAACTGGTAGTAACAAATTTTAGATTTCACCACTGCTATACACCAACATCTTCCAACACAGATTTGCCAATATAAAATATGGTAGATTACCTGACCAAATGTTTATCTTGAAATCAGCTCTATTAAGTCAAAGTGACTCATTGTTATTCTGAGTACAGTACCCATGTAAAGGACTGTGTTATAAAATCCTGATAAGGAAGGAACATAATGTAGACTCACCTTGAACAGAGGCTCCTGGGAGACCTGGCTGACCTTGTTCACCTATGAGAAAGTTGAACAATCATGTAAATGGACAATGACTATATTACTGCCTTTTCATGCCATCCAATGAACAAACCCCTCATTTTTATTACCTTTGAATCCTCGTGGTCCAGGCAACCCTGCAAATAAAAAGCTCTATTAGACTCACAGTGCTTATGCAGAGGGCACTCTCACGGGATTTCTTTGGCTAACGCCATTGCTATTGGCACAGATACTCCTCATCAGTTTCAATTTCCATTCTTTTTGTTGGTATGGATGGTGCTTAAGGCAGTGTGGTTTACAGAGCAGACATATTTTCTGATGCCTGTACTTATGCATGAAGATTCAGTCACTTTGTACTAATGACTCCTGCCAAATGGCATGACATTAAATCTAGATAAAAATCTGGTTCTAGCAGCCTATCAAATAGTACTAATAAATTGAGTAGCTGCCAATAACCTGAGAAGAAACATGTCTGAAGGAAAGGAAGGGATAACATCTTTGCTGACAGGGGAAGGCTGAATTATTTTATAGGGTGCAGCCTCATGCAAGCTATAACATAGCCTCAGAACAACTTCTGAAGTTTAGCATCTAGGTGTATTCTGCACTGTGAAATAAATCACAAAAAATGTATTTAAAGAATATTGAGAATGGCTGGTCCTGTTTCATTGGACATGAGGCACTTAGATTCAAGGGAGCATCCGCTATCTGTCAACTTTGAAACGGTTCAGGCCTGCTGCAGCCATCTTTTTGTTTCTCAGATTGTTCCACAGTATGGGAAGGGGGAAGTCTGGAATGTCAGACCAGACAACAACAACCAATCATCCCATGGGAAACAAGGTCATCTCAACAGGTGCTGTCCAGAGACTGATGGGAGTTGCCAAGGAGATGCCAGGACACCTAATTGGACAATCTCACCTGTGACCATGAGGGAAGGAATGATCTTTTCTTTAATTATACTGAAACCATGGGAAATATTTAGAATTGGTTTTACTTGATTCAGGCCAAAATGATGTACTCAATAAAACAGTTCTTTGAGAAGGCTGAAAGTCTTGGAGTACTGAATTGGTTGGGTTCATTACTTGGAACCTTGACATTATCATTGTAATTTTTTCCTTCCTTCCTTCCTTCCTTCCTTCCTTCCTTCCTTCCTCCCTCCCTCCCTCCCTCCCTCCCTCCCATCCATCCATTCATCCGGTTTTACATTGGTTGCATGTTTTTCAGGCTAAAACTCAGCTCTACTTTGCTGTAGCTTTAGCAACTTTGCAGCACCAGCTTTCCAACTCTAATCATTTTCTATACTCAAGAAGCAGATTTCAAATTACTCACCTTGATCTCCTCTTGGACCTGGAGGACCAGGGGGTCCTGGTGGGCCAGCAAAGAACGTTTCTGTAATAAAAGAACATCATTATGATCTTCAGCAACAACCAAAACACATTAATAGATCAGAAGACTCTCTTCTTAATGTAAAGCTTGCTTTACTTGTATCAAAACACTTACAATAGTTGCTCCAGGATTGTAGCAATTATATTTGGTATAGCATGGAATAGAAACTTCAAAATCAAATGAAAATAGCTACCTGATGTGGGAACAAAAGAACCTGGTCTCCCTGGTGGGCCTGGTAAGCCTTCTCCTAAGTAACAGAAATATTTGAATGTATTAGTGCTAATTACTACATATATCTCTATGAAAGAGCATTCAAGTTATTTTTATAGGAAGCACAATAGAGATATGACTGTTTTACATCAGCTTATGACCCATGTAAGCACACCGTGCTCTGCGATTTGGGGATTCACATTATACTTCCTTCATTACTTTTTGATCACAGACTTCATTAATCGATTCCAGTGCAACTAGAGCAGAGAAAGTATCTATTGTGTGCTTATGATATATTATGAAATGATTAGAATTTGTCTTTGAAGACAGCACAGTTGTTAAAAACATTATGAATGTTTTGATTCTGTGAAAATATTTTTTTACCTGGTGGGCCACGGGGTCCTGGTGGGCCCTCAACAGAGGCACCTGTTAAATGGAAAAAAAAACCCAATTACCTTGGATTCAGATAAAACAGTAACAGTTATGCCTTGTCTTCTGCAAAGATATTTTGGGATTATAGCAGCTCAACTATCACTTCTACCAAACAGAATTTTACACACACACACACACACACACACACAATCAGGCCTACAATAAACTCGAAATATTAAGGAATAAAGTTTAGGACCACTAGAAACTTCTAGGTTTGGGGTTCGTTTTTTCTCAGAAATAGCAACTGAATTTATCTCTAAGATATTAGTGACCCATACTTCCATTAGAGGACTTAAAGCATGCTTTATCTTATCATATAATTCCTCTTCATTTTCAAACATTATGTATAGAAAGTATATACCTGGGGATCCCGGTGGACCTGGGGGTCCTGGAGGTCCTGGAGGTCCTCTAAGATTTGGCAACGCTAAATAAAAAGAGGCAAGTAGAATTACTATTTTTCACTGTACAAATTAAATATTAGATATGTTTTAGAGATGAAAACACATTAAAAAAAGAATCAAAGTGATTTTCCCAATCCAATGGCCCTCAGATGTACTGGCCTACTGCCACAGCTGTGAACTTTTTATTCTTCCTGAGCAGCAGGCACATTCAGTGAAGTACAAATACTAACAGTACAAATTGAGTTCCAGTCATTTATAGTACAATATGGAGATTCGGGGGACATGGCAACTTGAATGAAACCAGGAGCGCCTCCGCCACATGTGCTTTGTCAAAATGGTACTATAGTAGTCGGATGATACCATTTGTCTTGGCCAGGCAGGCAACATGATCCTCTACAGAACCTGTAGAGGTGGGCAGAGGCAGGACGTGCTTTGTTCTCCAAAGTTTGTAACCATGACTACAGTTTCCTAATTGCCAGCTAATATGAACAATGGGCATGTTAGCTGAAGAAAATAAGAGTTGTAGTTGGACAAATCAAGTTAGAGAAGCTGAATTAAGAGCATCTCAGATAAAGCTTATTCTCTTTGATCCTGAGACGTTTATTCTTCAGAATCTGCAGACTTTCATCTCAGACAGAAGTAATACATATATGAAAATATTGTCAGTTCATCCAGTTCATCCATACAGTGCACTAAACTGATATGTAATATTTCCAATCATTAAATCATCAATAAATTGTTTTATCAATTGTTTTGGTTTGTAATCTAAGCAGTTATTCATGAGGAATAGGAAAAATAGGAAGAGAATGCCAGATTCTTAATGATTACAGAATCTGGGGAGTCATAATTAACATCCTTATGGTATAATCCATCTCTTTGCTATTCTCAATACTGTTAGAACATTTGTGTCTATCAGAAAAAAATTGTTTTACCTTCCATTGGAGCAACTACAGGATTACTGGTTTTAACAACAGTGGTTTCTCCTTGAATGCCTCTCTCACCACGAGGACCTGCATCAGAACATAAAAAATGCCACATATCTTAATTATCAGAGCATGGTTTTGCAGGGTCCTAGGAGGGTAAAGTATTCCTCACAAGTGTAATTTGAATTTGGCAAGCTTCCACCTTATTATCTGAGCTCAGAGGGATTCTCAACGATCCTGAGAATCATTTCAGAAAAGTATAGATGATTTCTATGCTTTATGTGGCAATGGCATTATTTAATATCCCAACTTTAAAAAATTTTTTAAAAATTACAATACTTTCATTTCTAAAATGCCTATACTTTGGCATCCTTTTAAGAGTAACTCAAGGTGGTTTATAGCAAATATAAAAAATATAATAAAAGAAATGATTACAATTTTAGAGAAGGCAGAAATACAGCAGAATTTCAAAAGAAACAACCTTTTTGCTGTTGATCTGTTGGCTCAGCAGGCAAGAAAGACAGGTCTTCACAAAATGAGGAAGAGGAGGAGGGGGAGAGAAAAATCTACCAGAGGACGATTAGGAAAGTCTTCCTCAACACATTTCTCCAAACTGAGACCATGGGCTCAGAGGACATGTCCTCTTGCATCTCTAATTATGTTTCGTAATGTGGTGACATG
The DNA here is from genome assembly GCA_012654045.1 of Ptyas mucosa. Lineage (NCBI taxonomy): Eukaryota > Metazoa > Chordata > Lepidosauria > Squamata > Colubridae > Ptyas > Ptyas mucosa. The sequence goes on along the minus strand of WNWU01000032.1, from coordinate 9,308,800 downwards.
TGATGGAGACACTCTACAACTGATCTTAATGAGTGGCATCCTCTGCTAACATAAACTAATAGTAATGATAGGAAGAAGTGCCAGCAAATGCAGCAAAGGCAATAAGAACATTGTAGATCTGATGGGTCTAACCCTATGGATTGCATGCGGCCCCACAAGATCATAAATTTTTAACATTATTATGTGATTTGTATACAATAACTATATTGCATATTTTATATGAGGCCCAAGAGAATTTTTCTTCACTCCACGACACCCAGGCAAGCTAAAAGTTTGGACACCTATGCTGTAGTCGGTAAAATGAAGACCTGGATTTTGGGGGGCAATATGCTGACTCTGTAAAATTATTAGAGAGTACTATTGCTAGATGCTTAAAGTGTTAGACAAAAAATCCTTTCAGAGCATTATTGATTCACTCTATAGTGCAGATAAGACTATTTAAGGCAGTAAAAGGACATGATTGAAATCATAATGACAGAAACAAAAAGGAAATATAAGGAAATATTAACCACATTGATCAAGACAGTCTAAAAAGAAAGAACACCGCAATGAGAGTACCTTGGCAGAAAAGAAAGGAAGCAATATTGGATTTTCAAAAATGTAATTAATACCTTGAGCTCCAGGAAGACCAGCTGGGCCAACAGGACCTGAATTAAGAAACAAAAGTGAACCACTGTTCTTACAAATGAAGCAACTATATCTCGTCTTCAAAAAGGAAAACCAAGTAGCCTATTAAATGATTGTGTCTGTAAGACGCAATTAAATTTTTACAGATTTCAATTTCACATGCCATGCTATCAGAATACAACAATCTGTGATTTCTCTCATTTCCTTCTATTAAAACAGTACTTGTTTCTAAAACATAATGAAAAAGGAAGGTGTCTGAATGAAACGGTTCCACTGCAGCAATTCCAGCTTTAAAGAAGATGATGTTGGTCACCACCTTTAAAGCGCTCAATGGCATAGGGTCCCAGTACCTTCGAGACCGACTTCTGCCACCAACAGCCTCCCACCGGCCAGTCTGCTCCCACAGAGAGGGTCTCCTCAGGGTGCCGTTGGCCAAGTTATGTCGGCTGGCGATACCCAGGGGGAGGGCCTTCTCTGTGGGAGCCCCTGCCCTGTGGAATGAACTGCCCCTGGAAATGCGTAAGCTCTCTGATCTCCGTGTATTTCGCTGTGCCCTCAAGACCCTGTTGTTCCGCCAGGCCAGGCTATCAATGTAATGATTTTAAATTGAGTGTTTTAAATTTTTGGGGTCTTAAATCTGAGCCGAAATTATTTAATAATTTTAATTATTTTTAATTGATGTCTGTCTTTGTGCTTTTAATAGGCTGCACACTGCCCTGAGTCCTTTGGGAGAAGGGCGATATAGAAATAAAATTATTATTATTATTATTATTATTATTATTATTATTATTATTATTAT
>WNWU01000032.1:9190845-9307364 GCA_012654045.1 Ptyas mucosa | reverse complement strand
ATTATTATTATTATTATTATTATTATTATTATTATTATTATTATTATTATTATTATTTGAAGAAATGTTTTGTATCTCTTCCGTAAAGGAAGAAAAATTGGACTTTTAACTGTAAAGGAATTTGCTTCACACGGACTACTATAGAACTTTTGACACTATCATTTGTAAAAATGGAATGGACTAATTTTTAATAACTTAAAGCTTCAATGTGCCTATACCATTTCTGAAGCCTCTGGAAATGTCCCTCATCTAATAATGTATTAATCACTGCCTGGACCCACCTGCTAGTCATTGTGCTGGAGGCTTTCACCATCCAGGAAGGACAAGGATCTAACTGACACTGTGGTGGCACTGACAGCGTCAAGGACTCTGTCCACTTCATCAGAGCTAACAGCGTCAAACTCAGTGGTGGGATTCTATCGGTTCGCACCGGTTTGGTAGAACCAGTTGTTAAGTAGTTAAGCAGTTTGGAGAACTGGTTGTTAGAAGAAATCTCCTTTTGGTTTTTTCCAGTTTTACAGGGTTAATCCTGTAAGGAATTACAACATTTGGTATTGTTTCCTAGCCTAATCTTTATTGCCCTGCTTACAGAAACTGCCTCTCCGGCAGTATGCCTAGACTTACTGTTGCTTCTGGTTCCAGAGGTTCTTGGAGTGGGTTATTTTTGCTTGACTTTCTTAAAGCGGAAGGTTTGTTTTAAACTTTTTACACTGCTGTTGGGAGGAAATACTCCGCTGTTGGAGTTCTTCCAGCCAGGGTGCAATGATCAGCACTTTGAAGAAATAATTGAATAACGAAGCAGAAGCTTTTAATGACAAGGAACCAAGATGAGTGACATTCAGCAAGGCTTATTGGCTAGCTAGAAAGATTGACATTCAAACGTGAGTTTACATACCCTTTCTGACATTTGGTCTAAAACTGCTTTTTGGTGAAGTTTAATTCTGTGCTTGGTGATGTGTAATCCTGTTTAGTGATGAGATAATTTTCCCTATTCAGCTTTGTTTGAAAGGAAAAATGTTAATCTCTGTTCCTGAAAAGAAGCAGCTTTGGAAACCTGACTAGTTCTGTGTCTATTTGTTCTGGTAATTGGTTTAACAAGCAACAGATACTCTGTTTGCTCCTGTGCTTCATACCGGAGAGCTTAAATACCTCTCTGCTAAAGAGTTTCACTTGGCTGGTGATATTTATCATTGCATTTTAACTATTTTAATTCCTCAAGGTGCTCTGGCACCCTCCCTGATTTGTAACTCCAGTTTGCAGGTATTTCTAATCTAATGATTGGTATTTAGGGCAGCTTTTTGCAAGCAAATAAGCTTTATGTATTTTTGTACAGGTAATCCTTGATTTACAACAGTTACAATGGAACTGGAAAAAGTGATTTATGACCGTTTTGACACTTATGACCATTGCAGCAAACTGTCATTAGGGCAAAGAAGCGATGCCACATGACCACCTGGCCACAGTCACCTGGTCACATGAAGCACCGCAGTTGTGAAATGAGTGACACAGTTGTTAAGAATGCTGCAACGGGCATAAATGATGACCAGTCATAAGTGCAAGGGCCAGTCAAAAGTGCAAGGACCGGTCAGAAATCACTTTTTGCAGCCCTCTGGGTAGTCCCTATGTGCATAAGGACTACTCAGAGGGCTGAAAAAGTTATTTTTGACTGGTCCTCACACTTTTGACCAGTCCTTGCACTTACGACTGTCTTCACATTTTACATTTTTCACCCTATCTTGTCACCATGGTGAAGAGAAGCAGTTGCGAAATGAGTGACACGGTTGTTAAGAATGCTGCAATGGGCATAAATGTGAGACTGGTCATAAGTGCAAGGACCAGTCAGAAATGACTTTTTTCAGCCCTCTGAGTAGTCCCCATACACATAGCCACGGCCACCTGGTCACATGATCAGCTAGCCATTCCCACCCGGCCACATGACCACCAAGCCACGCCCACCCGGCCACATGACCACCAAGCCACACCCACCCAAATAAGCCACGCCCACAGAACCGGTTGTTAAAAAAATTGAATCCCACCACTGGTCAAACTGTATTATTAAAGCTAATCACAATTTTTCAACACCGGTGTACTGATCCAGCACTGAGACAACAGAAATAATCAAGAGAAACTAGTCAAGAATGAAAGGAAACACCCACCTGGGACACCAGGTGGGCCAGGAGGTCCTACAGCCCCTGGTGGACCTGGTGGGCCAGGAAGTGCAACGGTTGCTCCACCATCTGAAACAGTTTAAAAAATTACACATAATTTCATGCAGAAAGATTGCCATGGAATACAAAAGCTATTGAGCAGAAATGACCATTCCTTCTGCTGCATTACCTGAACTGGTGACTTGGCCAGGTGCTCCGGGTTCACCTATAGAAACAAGAAGAGATATTACATAGATTTTAAATAACAGACTATTGAACTGAGGAATATACATTTGTTTAAAATATTATTATAACACTGCGATTGGGGAGAGAAATATGGCATTAATGCAATCTGTTTCTCTTGAGGATGAATGAATCTTTATATTTTATACATGGTCATTTTCTCCCTCATGTTCAGTTTCTATATCAGTTTAATAAAAATCACATCCAAATATCTACACCCTTGTGTATTTTTAAATTTTTATATTTTTGCATATGTTAGGATTTTATGCACAGATATATTTATGCGCACATTTTTAGAATAGAGAAATACACCAAAGAAATCAATGTCTCAACTATTTTGCCACCCAGTAATGCAGCTGCATGTGCCTTTGGAGTACAGGGAAGAATTTAGGCTGCTGCTCTGGCACACCATGATAATCTGCCCTGTCCTGATGATGCGAGAAAAGACATAGCTAATGTTGAAACACTTACCTTTAGGACCAGGTCGGCCTGCAGTTCCTGTCAGACCTGTGGAATAACCATATGGAATGAATAATATTCTATAACCGTGATGGCGAACATATGGCACACGTGCGCTGACACCAGCTGCTTTTCCAGGTTCTGTCGCACACAGGCATGCCAGCCAACTGGTCCGGCACGCATGCGCACTGGCTAACTGCTCTCTTCCGGATTCCAGCACTCCGGCATGTGCGCTCCAGTTTCAGCACTCAGTGCCGAAAAAGTTAACCATCATCGTTCTATATCATTGTTTAATTGGTATACTGTAGCATTTGCATGCTATGAAGACTCTGCTTCTTTGTTTTTTGTTTGTATCTGCAAGATCCCCATGGGCCTCCAATATGGATGAACATAGTCTGTTTTTTATCAATTTGGAATTCATCATTTGGCAGCAAAAAACCATGCCATTCAATTGGTTTCTTTTCAGATTATGTAGTAAACCCAGCATATCCATGTCCATTCATTTCAGGGATTTCCAAAATCAGGAGATAGACATGGTGGCATTATTTCATGTTGTTTCTTCATCCGCTATGTTGAACATGATTAATGCACATACTATGCATCCAATGGAAGTAAATGTTTCCTTTCTAGGAATAGCTCTGCAGCACTAAATGTGGCTTATATCTAAACAAACAGATATAAAATTGGAATGCAAAATTCCATCTCAGAAATTACTTTGAAGAAAAAGCCATTTCTGTTCCAGTTTAAATAAATAAATAATCTGTTCAAATTAAACCAGAACTATCCCATTTCTCATTACATTATTGCTCTTCAGCATTAACTTGAGTTCATAAAGAAATATTATGTTTATGGGTTATATGTGGGATTTAATCAATAAACTGTAGTTAAACAAATTATGGTTTGGTTCAGTGGAGGAATTCTGCCAATTAATTGTTTGTTACTTCCCCATCAAAATCAACATTTTAATCTACATATTTATTCATTAAGCATTTGTTTCCCTCCCGGTGTCTTACCTGGTGGGCCTTGTGGTCCTGTGAGACCTAAGGAAACAGTGGCATTGTATGAAGTTCACAGGAAGGCAAATTAGTAGATACAGAAATAATAATCAAAAAACTTTGGTTGTGAACGTTTAAGTTTAACAACAGAAATTTGTTTATTTATTTATTTATTCAAACTTTTATACCGCCCTTCTCCATTCGGACTCAGGGCGGTGAACAGCCAAGATAAAACATATGTATATAAAAATTAAAATAATTTTAAAATAAATTAAATAATTTGGCCCATATAGTTAAAAGGTATTACAAATTTAAAATTTAAGATCGATATCACAATATAAAAGCAACATAAAATCAGGCCAGCCCGGCTAGTTGAAAAAGATGGGTTTTTAGGGCCCGACGGAAAGTCCGGAGGTCTGGAATTACTCATATCTCTGGGGGTAGATCGTTCCAGAGGGTGGGCGCCACCACAGAGAAGGCTCTCCCCCTGGGGGTCGCCAGCCGGCATTGTCTGGCTGATAGCACCCTGAGGAGGCCCTGTGAGAGCGAACCGGCCGGTGGGAGGCAATCGGTGGCAGAAGGTGGTCCCATAAGTACCCCGGCCCTAAGGGGTACTCTTTGTTGAAGGAGTGAATTCTTTTCCACTTGATTCAATGGCATCTTTTACCTCCCTTCCAATATCAAGACAATCAGCTTTTCAGCATTTATAAGATATGGGCTTCCAGAAACTCTGGAGACTAGATTTTCCATTGGCTAAGCTTAATCAGTGTCTAAACCTGAAGAAACTTTCCTTGGGAAGGAGAAGTCCCCAAATTCATCCATCTCTTTTTGGGAACTCATCAATTCCAAACAATCATGATTTCTTCATCTTCCCCATCTCAGTCCTTTCATTCCCCTTTCATTAATTTGTTTTGCACTTTGATCCTCTCTATAAGACTGAAACATGTCTAGGTACCTCTTTGATGCTGTTCACCCCTTCTATATTCAATCTACATTAATTCATCACCCATTTATTTTTGATCTTATCTCTTTTTACTTTATCGTATATTCTTCTTGAATAATGCAGTTATTATATGCAGTATAATACTGCATTTTTTGTTTTGTGACATCCAATTCTCAATTAGACAACAGCATATATATATATATATATATATATATATATATATATATATATATATATTGATTGCTTCTTTGGACCAATATTTACTATTTGTAACAGATCACATATTGCATACTCAAACTTTTCTCACTGTCATCTCTTGCACCTCTTCAATCAGAGTCCTTCCCAGCCACAAGAAACAATTGAATGTGTTTTGTTCTTGTTATTCTTGTTATGATTCCTTTTAGAAAAAGGAAATACAATGGCATTCCTCCAGTCATCGGGCATGGACCGAGGCTTTTTACACATGGTAACAACTTACACAGCTACTCCCTGAACAAATCACAACCATATTTTAACAGGGTTTTTTTTTTCATTTTCAACATTTATACTGCCCAGAGTCACTCATTTGTATTAATAATACAAATTGAATAAATAAATATATACCATTTTTAACATTCTCACAGTGTTTGCCCAAACCCCAGTTTGACTCTTACTCTAGAACCGTGATAGTGAACCTATGGCATGCGTGCCACAGGTGGCACACATAGCCGTATCAGTGGGCACGCCATCTGACCTCTGGGGCGCATGTGCGGGCCGGCCGGCTGATTTTTGGCCCTTCTGGGCCCACCAGAAGTAGGGAAACAGGTTGTTTCCTGCCTCCAGAAGGCCTAGGGTGGGGGTGGGGAAGGCCCGTTTTTCTTTCTTACCTGGTTCCAGATCCTCTCTATGCATCTGCGGAGGGCGAAAACAGCCTTCCTCACTCCCTCGGACGCCCTACGGAGGCTGAAAGGGCCCATTTCCCAACTTCCAGTGGGACAGGAAGTGACGTTTTTTGCTGTCCCCAGCCTCCAAAAAGTCCTAGAGAGGCTGGGGACAGCAAAAAAGTCCTACCAGGGCCTACCAGGCTATCGCATGCCAGGAACGGGGGGGGGGAAGAGGGGGTTGTACACGCATGCGCAGGGTAGGGCGCATAGAATTATCGGTGTGGGCACACACGTGCACAACCCTCCCCTGCCCCCCCTCTCCTGGCACACGATGGCAAAAAGGTTAGCCATCACTGCTCTAGAACATATTATATAACCTCCAGATAGAAAAATAAATTTCCTTTGCTGAAAATATTCTTGATCCATTTTGTATTACCTGGTTGCCCAGCATCTCCAGCAGGCCCCGGTGGTCCTCGTGGACCTGGAATACCCATAAGTCCTTGTTCCCCTACAAGTTAATCAAGATATAAGATTAGTATTCTTCTTGAAAAATATGACCATTCATAAAAATGGTACTGATTACAACTAAAAACTACTTAACATAATCTGAGATTAATATATAATCACCCGACTTGAGATGTACTATTACCAGTGGTGGGTTGCCCCCGGTTCGCACCAGTTCTATAGAACTGATAGTAAAACCAGCGGGAGGCTTTGCTCACTGACCCCGACATCATCACAAGGCTTCTGCGCATGTGGCCCCAGTAGTAAAGGTAAGTAGAACCACCCCTGACTATTACCATAGGTTGCAGGTGGGGTTTAGATGTGGGGATAGGACAAAATGACAAAAAGGGAGGTAATGAAAGTATGTATATCTCTTTTGCCACAGGATAATTAAATGATAGATTTGATTTGAAACATTTGATGCTGTGACATTCAGTGAATATGTAAAAGATGGCAATAAAAGCTACTAAAATTGAGCTTCACAGTTAAAAAGCTATGCTTATGATGTTCTTTTCTTTTGTTAGTGGAAATATAATAGTTATTTACCTCTGGGACCTTGATGTCCATCTGGGCCAGGTGGACCTACAGAAATATAAAAGCCTTTCAGATACTGCTAAAATACTCACTGGGTTCAATACGTGTGATTAATTCATACCATACTGTTTTTCTTTTTAATGTAATAAAATTGTTTAGTCTGAACTTTCACACACTCTCTTGGGTGAACTTTTACAAGACTATAATACAGCCTTGCATCTCACTACTACCAGTACAACTAATATAATCTTGGGAGTAGCAAAAAGGTAACAAAGATTATGGGTATACTGTATATTCATTTCTTTCCACTCCATCACTACGTTACATGAGCACAGGACTCAAATTGATCTAAAGTTTTGCATATTTGCATGTACTGTACACACAGATTATATACCACTGACACACCTAAACTGCAAAGAATGTTTATATAGAACTCTGTTTTTAAATTCATTCCTGCTTTCTTTTAATGAGTCTTAATTTTTCCCTATCAAAGTACCTTTAATTCTGGGATATAGGTTTCAAGAGTCCTAAAGGCTAAGTAATTACTTTGAAATAGATTTTCTAGAAGTGTCCTTATGGAATATTGCCTCTTACCTGCTGATCCTTTAGATCCTGATTCACCTATTGGCCCAGGCAATCCTCTGGATCCTGGTTCACCTGAAAATCAAACACACACACATACATAAACAACTTTTAGTACTCCAGAATTATATTCAGCTTTGACTCAGGGCTTTGAGTGATATACTTGGTACATAATGAACACAGATAGGTAAACATATGCAGATATGCATCTTCCTCCACACACATTTGTGCCCACACTCTTCACACTCCTATTTATATACACATTTATAAACATTTCCTTTTCCTCGTAAACATGTATGTACAGCAATTTTTAGCCCTCTCACTGGAAGCAGCAGATTGTTGCATTTCATCAAGTAAGTGGAGTGCTTAAAGCCCAACAATCTTCATGCAAATCCTTTGATAAATCCGAGTGCTTATGTTTGGATAAATATAAATATTCACGTGGCAGTTTCAAAATCTTTGATAATGTTATATGTACCTGTTAGACCTCGGGGTCCTCTCTCTCCTGGATCACCTAAAACACACATGGAAATAAAATGAAACTAAATTAATCTGTGTTATAATCCCCATCATGGTCAAGAATGAAAAAAAGACAGATTTGGTAAATTCGGGGTGGGTGGAGGGAAATAAATAAAGAGAATTATAGCAGAATACAGAATAACAGAGTTGGAAGAGAGTTGGAAGTCTTCTAGTCCAACCTCCTACTCAAGCAGGAAACACTACTTAAAAGAAATGGTTGTCTAATCTCTTCTTAAAACCTCCTGTGATGGAGCACCACAACTTCGAGAAGGCAAGCAATTCCATTGGTTAATTGTTCTCACTGTCAGGAAAGTTGTCCTGAGATCTATGTTGCTTCTCTTCTTGATTAATTTCCATCCATTTCTTCTTGTCTTGCCTTCTGGTGCTTTGGAGAATATGTTGCCCCCCCTCCTCTTCTTGTGGTAGCCCTTCAAATATTGGAACATTGCTATCATGTTATCCCTAGTCCTTCTTTTCATCAGACTAGAAATACCCACTTCCTGCAACTGTTCTTCATATGTTTTAGCCTCCAGTCCCTACTCATTTTTGTTACTCTTGTCTTCACTATTTCTAGAATCTCAACATCTTTTTTATATGGCAACCAAAACTGGATGCAATATTCCAACTGTGGTCTTACCAAGGCATTATAAAGTGGTATTAATACTTTACCTGATATTGATTCTATTGCTCTATTAATGTAGCCTAGGACCCCACTGGCTTTTTTGACAGCTGCAGCACACTGCTGGCTCATGTCAGTTATTATCCCACTAGCACTCCAAGATCCTACTTCCAGTTACTACTGTTGAGCCAACTACCACCTATTCTCTAACTGTGCATTTGGTTTTTCTTGCATAGTTGTAGAACCATACTTTTTTTCACTATGAATTTCATATTGTTAGAATTAGATGTAAAAGCACAGCTACCTTTGGGTCCAGCTACTCCCATGGCTCCCTTTTCACCTAAACAATAGAGACAAAAAGGATTTAAAGCAGAACAACACTGACAATAACATTCCTAGCTATACTGGGCTGAAAAGAAGAGTAAAGAGAGCCTACTGTTGGGTGACTTGGGCACATCAATTCCTTCTAATATATAGATTAGATACATACAGGTAGCCCTCAATTTATAACCATTTGTTTAGTGACCGTTTGAAATTAGAATAGCACTGAAAACCTATGACCATTTTTTACACTTACAACAGTTGCACTATCCCCATGGTCACATTATCAAAATTCAGACATTTATGATGGTTTCTGTGTCCTGGGGTCATGTGACTTTTTGCAATCTTCTGACAAGCAAAGTCAATGGGGAACCCAGATTCACTTAACAACCATGTTACTAAATTAATAATTGCAGTGATTCACTTAAAAACCATGGCAAGAAAGGTCGTAAAATGGAACAAAACTCACTTAATCTTGATTAACAATGGAAAGGTTGGGCTCAATTGTGGTCATAAGTCAAGGACTAACTGTAGTCTAAACATTATTATATTAGTAATAAAATATTTTGTATGTACAGAATCCTTAGAATATATAAAATATGTTCATTACACAATTTAGTAAAGATTAGACTATGCCTAAGCTATATACTAGAAGGAATTGATATGCCCAATTTACCCAAACTGCAGTGGAGAGAGATACGTTAGAGCTTTTCAATTTGTCTCTTGTTTTTTCTTAATTCTTTTATTCCAATTCTTTTATTCCAATTAATAATTATAAGGACTATTGTGTATATTTAAACATTTGTGTTTTCTTGCTTGCTTGTTTCCATATGCCTCTGCCTTTTGTAATGTGCATTTTATACTCTAAATCTATAATATGAAAAACCTTTTTTTACTGATATAATCCATTTTGGAACTAAAGAGCAGAATAATGCACACAGACATATACACAGATTTACATACACACATCCATATATAGCAGCGAATAAACAGCATTGAATTTGGAACACAATGTTAGGCATTATCTTTTTTTAAAATTGCTCCATGCATGTATATAGTAGAACTCAAATTCTTAAAGAAAAGTTATTTTCATCTACTGAAATCCTTATATTCTTAATTTCATTGTTTTTAATATTGAGTTATCACATCAATGCCCAATGCCTCCTCAGATGTGGTTTCAACAAAAGAAAGGCATGTATGTTCTGATGTCATTATGCAAATGATGCAAATTAACACTGTATATCATTTATGTCCAAACTGACACCATTTACATCATTTTCCTGATGACAACATAATGATATCTTTGTGGCTTCCTCTTCATGCCTATGTTCAATACTATACTATACATGCCCAATACATGATGGTAGTATATGTTTTTGGATCCCACTCCTCAAGCACAGAAGTATGGTTTGTGAGTTGTACCTTTAGAACCGGGGATACCTGCTTCACCTCTAAATCCTTGAATTCCTGGAGGACCTAAAAAAAGAACAGGAATAATTAGGAAGGTTAAGCAAGAGATAACTGAGAACATTTTTGAAGACCAGGAAATAGGTAACATGGAGCTTTCAATTTAATTTTATTATGTTATGTTTGTACAGATTTAACTACTTGTAAGCAAACTAGATGATGCCTAGTTGTAATAGCTTGATTTGCTGCATTTTATAATATGCAATACTTGGTGCTTTCCTGATGGTGTACATTTGTTAGCTGCGCCCAAAGCATGGCATCAAGACGGCAGCAATATGTTCAGACTGAAAAGATATATTTTACCAGGAATGTTCTGGGTTATTGTATTTAATGAGGAAAAAAATCAATGGAGAAGAAACCTAGGTTGACATTAGATGTACTGGGAATAATGTGCCTGGTAGTGATAGTGATAGTATTCAAATTAATATTCTGCTCCGGGACTCTCTGTCCTAAAAAGGCACTACATCAAATAGGCTGAGCATATCCAATTACAATCCTCTGGGGTCTCCTAGGAAGAGGCTCAGCATACCTGGATCTGATAATATACTGGATGGGAAATTTAAACTGAGTCTTAGTCTTGGGAAGGTAGAGAAGTTGTGGGTAGGTAGTTCTGAGGTACAGGAACTGGGGAATCTGTTCTAAATGGAATAGCATTCCCTCAGATGAGACAGGGATGTAGTTTGGAATGTTAAATACAGTATTAGTACACACACACACGTAAGCACACACACACACACAACCTGCTGCCTGGTTTACCATAATGTGGTCTATGTAGGGCTGTCCTTATAACCAATCCAGAAACAGGAGGTAATGCAAAACACAGCAGCCAGATTTCTGAATGGGACATCTGATTATACACAATCTGTCCTTATTCTGAAGCAACTGCATTGGTTATCAAGTAGCTCCCAGCCTACTTCCAAGATCTAATAAGCTCTGGCCCTAATTTCAGGCACTATAATTTCAAAGGTTCATATTTCTAGGAAGGCGGAGCTATTCTTCCTTTGGTAGCCTTTTGGTCAAGGAAAGAAAAAGGAAAAAAAATGTATCATAAAACAAAAAAAATGGACACAAAAGAAAAAAAGTAGTCTAGAAAGAGACGAAAGGGTCAGTCTGATCCACTTTTGATTTTGGCACAAAATTCTAATTATTGCTAACATGCAACCTTCAACATGTCGAAGTGGAAGTGGAAGGAATGTGGTCTTTGAAGGAAACATTTCCTAACTCCTACCTTTTTTATTTTTACTAGCTTTTTGCATCAGATTTACACTTACCTTTGGGACCTATAGAACCTGGGGCACCTGGCGGACCTTGGACACCTGGTTCCCCAGCAGAACCTGCATAATAAATGCATTAAGTCACTTGGTGAAGTTTGCTTTCTTTGAATCCCATTATATGAAAATCCACGATTGTTGTTTATAGCAATAATATATTGTTCATATATATTGCAGTACTGGGAAGATGCTTCTCTTCTCCATTCCCTAAAAGGAATATTGTTTCCTTTCAGGAATGTTTATAGGGCAAAGTTATAACAAACACGCAGGGGGAGCCTCTTAAAAGTAGTCAGTTACAGGAACCCAAGGCACAGAAATAGCTTCTGGGTTTTCTTTTTCAATTCTGTCTTAGAGTTCCTTAATTCTCAATGCCAAGTGCAGGGACACATTTGAAAGTAACAAGAGCACTGTGGACAGATAAGGCATTGTTTGCCTGTTACAAAACAAAGTACCAGATGGCTTTCTTTTATTGTATCACATTACTCATTAGCAATAACGAAGGGTTGGTTGGTATCCCACTTACTTAGTATCTGACTAGAATACAGTTTTCATTTCCAGCCCTGCTTGCATTTCTGATTAATGAATGTATAAAGAACAATAGGCAATATAATATTGAAAAAACCCTCAGTCTCATCTCTTTTGGCCGAGAGATTCAGCCCTTGTGATTTTTATATCACTTTGACAGATGACACGGTTTTTGTAGCCTTTGTGGTAAAAGCAATGACTCTAGCTTTTTATTTTGTTTTGGTGAGTGCTAAAATTAAGGGTGGATCATTGTCATATGCGCCAAAGAAGTGAATTGGGATCATAGTCCTTGAAAACCAATCTGGAATTCCTATGAATATAAGTAAGAGTGGGCAAGCAGTTGCCCAAAAGTAATTTGGCTGCAATGAATCATCTTTCACTGCACATATAGATATGCAGTAGGTGTCTAAGAGCCAAAGGTTCAAAAATCTCAGACTTTTGCCAATATCCAAGATAACTGGGAATCCCACTGATTTATCATTTATCTCCTCACCTCATTTCCAAGTGATGCAAGTTTTAAATGTTTGTAATGCAGAAGGAGGAATCTATTTTTTTGATCAAGTGCTGTTAGTCATTTAAATTTCCTCTTATGGTTTCTGTCTGTCTGAACCTGTCCACCAGAAATAGAGGGGCATTCCTCCTAAACTTAAATGGTGGGCACCTGCAATGCTTGCTACTTGCTTGCTACAGAGAGCCATGGTGGCAGTTCGATTATCACCTGCTCAAGGTTGACTCAGCCTTCCATCCTTCCGAGGTCAGTAAAATGAGGACCCAGATTGGTGGGAGCAATATGCTGACTCTGTAAACTGCTTAGAGAGGGCTGTAAAGCACTGTGAAGCGATATAAGTGCTATTATTATATGTTTCCCTTAAGATAAAGGGAAAGCATGGAAAAAATGAGTGGAGGCACAGCTGCCCACGCAAAGGAAGGGCTTCACTAATGAATAGCAAAGTAGCATTGCTGGGGCTTTGGAACTATACTTGAGCCTCTCCAAGAAGAAGGATTAAATATTTCTCAAAATCTTCTGCAATGCAGACAGCTATCTCAACAGGCATCATGGACGGCTAGAGTGAAAGTATTTCTGAAGACAGAATGCATGAAAGTCACAGATATAATATGTTCACAATCTTGAAAACTCTTCCAAATAATACTTTCTAGGTTATTTGTGGAAGCAGGAAAAAAATCTTACCTTTGTCTCCTTTCTCTCCAAATCCAGGGGAACCAGGCTCCCCACGGAGGCCTGGAGGCCCATCTCGTCCTCTTGGCCCTATGGGACCTTCTAGGCCAGTTTCACCTGTAAAATATAGGTCCATCACAGTCTATGGTTTACCCGATACTTCTTCTCCTGGATTATAATTGTTATTACAGAGAATTACATATATTGTAATGACAAAATGGTGCCCCATATAAGATCCAAAATAAATAAATCTTTTGCTTACCCATGCTGCCTTTTAGTCCCCTTGGTCCCTCTGGCCCAGGGTGACCTATTAAGCCTGGAATACATGTTAGACAGAAAATGCATGTTCACAAAATGATCTGTGTCATTATTTATGCTCAGCTACAAGGAATCATAAGAAAAAAAACTTAAATTACTTATATCTAATTTAAGTTAATTTTAAATTAAAATTTAATTCGAACTTTACCTTAAAATTTTGATTTTTGCCATAAGAATCAAATGACTCACAAAATAATAATTTGAATGACTCTGTCATTAGCTTTAAAATAATTTATAAATCATTGTAATTGATGTTGGACTAAAACACTACGGTAATTTCTTACAACGCACACCTATTCCTAACATTGGCCCTGCTATTTTAAGACAATCACAATTTTCTATATTTCATTTCTGACCTTTGAAATCCATATTCTCTATAGAAATTTTAAAAGAACACTTTAAAGTAACATTTTAAAATAGATTGCATTAATTTCAGTGCAGGAAAAGGCACTGTTCCAATCTGGTAATTTGCCGTTGCATGTGGATTCCAGAAGCTACGAAAGCTTCATTTCAGGATGTATGACTGTGGAAATAAAAAGTGTCCTGTAAGATCAAAATGTGACTTTTTAGTAATTTAGTAAATGCCACTTTTTTATATAGATGGAACTCAGGGATAACTGATCAGTTAGCTACTTTTCTCTTTAAATCAAGTATGAAGTATTGAATTCTTGGGTAATGTGAATGTATGTAGGAACACCGCTGACACTGACATTCACAGTACTTACTGGTGCAGCTCAAGAAGATGGGCTACAGGAAATTAAGCTACTGTTACTAGGTCCCACCTACCTGGTGCACCAGGAAGTCCTGGATCTCCTATAGAAACAAAGAAACAAAAAGTGATGAATAAGTAACATAATTTGTCAACCGCAATTTTCTCATCCTTCGAGTTCCACATTATGTCAGTAACACTTGCCTAGTGCAGAAGGCAAAGGAGATTTGAATATTTTCACACACAATAGAAATGATAAACTTGGATTAACTCTGTGCCTGCACTATTGAACAGATAGTTTCAAGGCTCTCAACAAATCAGAATCCCTTTTGCACCATGGAAAGCAGATAGAATAATTTCCTGGAAGGTTCCTGCTTAGCCATCTTGACTTCTTTTAAAAAATGGAAATGTCTTTTTCATCTAGATTTTTCAAGGTACAGCATTAAACTCTTCATATAAAATCAGCACTGTTTGACCTGACAGGCACTATGCTCAACTTTTCTTTTTTTACCAACTATTATTTACTATCCATTGTTGAATAAATCAGGTTTTAGATTACTGATTTTTAAGAATATGTGGCTAACTATATTTTCCTAATCTAGCAATTCCTGATAGCAGGGGTGAAATGTAAAATTTGTTACTACTAGTTCTGTGGGCGTGACTTGGTTGGGGGGGGATAATGTGACTGGGTGAACGTGGCCAACTTTAAAAAAAAAAACTTTTCAAAGCATTTTTTCTAATGCTTTGAAAAGCCTCTGCCGATCAAGCAACTTAGCTGGGATTGTCAGAGAGGTTTTTTAAAAAATGCCTCGCTGACAATCAGGCAACTCAGCTGGGATCGTCAGAGACTTTTCAAAACGTTTTTTAACCACCTCTTCGGCCAAGAGGTTGCAGAAAAAAATGCTTTGAAAAGTTTTTTTTAAAAAGCCTCTGATGATTGTGTGGCTCAGCTGGGCATGGGGGGCGGGGAGCGAGCACAGGGATTTTTGCTACTGGTTCTCCAAACCACCTGCCACCATCGCTACCGGATCAGGCAATCCGATCTGAACCGGGAGCATTTCACCCCTGCCTGATAGCCATTGACAGTCTACTGTGGATACATATAAATATATATGTACCTAATGAAAAGCTATGTCTACATCGCTTTCACAGAGCAAAGCTACTGGAAAATTTTGAACTTACCTTTTGGTCCTTGGATCCCAATATCTCCTAGGGAAGAATATGGGAGAAAAGCATAAATATTGAAGAGGGATTATATCCAGACTTTCCTTATTTTGTCTACCTTTCTCTAATTCCTACTATACTTAGAATATGTTCGAGAAACTGATGAAAGGAAGAAATACCATTGGTTAATTGATATAATTAGCCTCAGGTAGTTTATTTTTCAAAACATAACTCCATATATTTCATAGAAAAAAACACAAATTCTAACTTAATTTTATTCTCACTTAATTTTAAATAAAGTGCATGCCCAAACTAGAAATTCAAATGTGTCTAACTATTAGTGCTTTCTCACTTTCTAGTGTGATCTCCAAAGTATGTATCTTCCTATGGAATCATGCTAATTTTTTTAATGCTAAAGACAGAACTAAAAGCCCCCTTTCAATCATATACTGTATAGAATACAAATGAACAATAGAGGATATTCTTATTCAAATATTGAAACAAATCTAGCAAATTGCTACCTTTTGGTCCTGGTTCTCCTCGGAACTGACCTACGTGGGAATATGGAATAACAGTCAGATGCTTGTACAAAGGACGCAAAACTGTTTCTGGTTTATTACTGATATGGCAAGATAAGTGAATGGAACACGTGTCGCTTAGAAAGTATGTTATATAACAGTGATGGCTAACCTTTTTGCCATCGTGTGCCAAAACTGAGGGGAGTGCGGTGGGGTCACATGCACACGTGCCCACATCCCTAATTCTATGTGCCTTGCCCCCCCCGTGCTTCCCCCACTTTTGGCACGTGATGGCACAGTAGGCTCGTTTTTTGCTCTCCCCAGGCTCCAGAGCCTTTCTAGGAGCCTGGGGAGGGCAAAAATGGCCTCTCCCTTCCCCAGAGGCTCTCTGGAGGCCGGGAACAGTGTGTTTCCTGACTTCTTGTGGGCCCAGAAGGACCGAAAATCAGCTGGCTGGCGCTTGCATGCGTGCCGGAGCTGAGCTCGCGTGCCCACCGATATGGCTCCGCGTGCCACCTGTGGCACCCGTGCCATAGGTTCGCCATCGCGGTTATATAACATCTGTTTAGAAGGTATTGCTAGCTCTCTAACACTGTGTATTACTCACTTAGTAAGGCACTATCCAGCATGATTTTTTCCAAAATCTTTAAGAAAACATTCTTAAAATGGCATAAACTAATCTGGCACCTTGAAAGGAAGCATGTTACAGAAATAGAAGATGTAAGTCCTTTCAGCTACATCTCCAATTATCTGTGTTAAACTAGGACAGACTAATCAACACTAGTGCTTGGCAGCTGACCAGTGATCTGGTTGATGAACCCACTAAAAAAGACCCTGTTGAACTTTTACAAAGGACTGGAGACCTAGATGTACTCTAGTACATGGGGGTCAGGACGTTAAATGATCCATGAAATAAGATGTTGTTGTGTTGTTTATTGTTTGTTCTTAACCATTGCAGGATTGTTTTGTTGATATTGCTTTTTGAATTGGTTTTTAATGTGTTAATCACCCAGAGATGTATCTGTGAGATGTACAATCATATAAATTGATTTAATTTTAAAAAATGGCTGTGGAATCTGGATTCTGTTCTTCTTCATACTGAAAGAGGCTTGAAGGCCAGAAGATATCAAGAACTGGATGGATAGAAATAGTCCTACATGAAACCAGCCGAACTAATTAGAGCCAGAGGGCCACCTGCTCCATTAGTATCAACATTGCCTGCTTATGCAGCATTTGGAGGTGGGACAAGATGGGAAACCTTTACAGTGGAATACCTAAAACCATCCTCAGATTGCCTTGGCTATGGACGAGGAGTGGCATGTGGACATGTCCTTTGCAAACAGTGGATCATTCTTGTAGCAGGTTACGGAGGTTGTGTGGAATTGGAATTAGAAGGACTGAACAAAAGCAATGGATTTGTACAGCAATGATACGGTACCTCTAAATATTATAAGGCCCCAGGTATCAGAGCTGCTTTCAAAGTGATACAAAGTTGTAATATAGCAGTGTCCTTAGGAAGACAGGCCTCAAAACTTATGTAATCCAAATTGATGCAGTCATTCTCATCATATAATTCTTAAAAAGATAACTAACAACTGAAGAATTCAATACATTTTCCAGCAAATACATCATTTCATGTCCTAATCAATTTGATTTTTGTATGTTTCTCACCTTGTTTCATCTCCACACTTATTAAAGCTCTCAGATAATTCCGCAGTTCATGTTCATTCATACTGCTGAGTGTGCCTCCCTGGCTGACTAACTTTTCTGAGTAACTACCAATTCCTTGTCGGAACTCTATTGGTGATTCAAGGTTCTCCACTCGGGATTTCAACTTCCGTACTTCCTCCGCTGAAATTTTAAAGTAAAATAAAGAATTAAGTTGTCCTTAGACCTTGCAGTTTCATGTGTGCTTTTCAAGAAGTAATTATTGCACAGAAAATAACTGTGAATTGAAAGAAAATTCAAGGCAGTTCTTTTAGTGAGCCTCTTTCAAAAATGGAAACAATTGTTTTTGTTCAAAATCTGATTCACACATTACACAAAATTATGATGAGTTTGCTTTGCTCTGGTTTTGGATTAGCATGCTATATAAATGCAGCCCCTGTTGTATACAGTACAGTCGTGGATCTTAACTTAATATTATATGTAACCCAGGCCATTATAGGATGTTTAACAAAATATGGTTAAAATAAACTGACTTAATATTATACACCCTTATTTTCTAGGACCGAACATTTGAAGAGATCTTGAACTTTTTACTTGTCCCATTCAATGATAATATCTTACCCAAAGCAATAAGTCCAAAAAGGAGACCAAGAAGGAGCAGCCAGGCGAGCAGCAATCCAAGGAGCCACATCCACCAGTTGCAACATGAACTACAGGGGCACCAGGCTGGACAACCCCCAGCTCCTCCACATCCATTATCACCTCTGCCTTCTGTAGAAAAGGATAATAAAAAAACAAGTTAGTCCCTGGAAAGAGAGATTGCAAAAGCCGATGATTGAAGGGAAGGGGGAAAAGTCAAGATATCTTTGAGTCTTATTCAGAATCTAAACTCAATACTACAATAATTAGCATTAAATAAGTATTCACTTCATAGTTAAAGAACCTGCACTGAGAACCAATATTCAGTTTTTGAGAAATATTGTGCTTTAATTAATACAAACAGCAAATACACACACACACACAAATTTATGCAAATATATATACAGAGATACACCATACATAGGACTATATTATTGACTTTAGTTTCTAAAAACTCTTTAAAGAAATCTTTGTAATTTGTAGCATGAAGTAACATTCCATTATTGATGCAGCTATGGCATATAGGTATTATACACTCAAAGGGGTTTTTTTTCTTTTAAGTTTAACAGCAGTACAGTTATGAGACATCTGGTTATTTTGAGCTTCAGTTATAGACATCAAAATGATAAATGGCCTGTTGTGTCACAACACAACCAGGTCCAATCAGAAAATCTCCCCAGAAGATTATGATTGTACAATTACAATCCCCCAAAGACTGGAATATTCCTAAAAGTCATTTATTTTATTATTTAATTTAATTGACACAGAATAAAGTAAATGTACTTTGGATTTTCTAAATCCTGCATATGTGTGTAAAGGTTCACATAAAAAAATACGTTAGCATTTGTCTGTAGAAAAAAATACCCCCTACACTGAATAGCCTCCAATTTTAAACAAATATTTTTCCATAAAAATATATGAATTATTTCTGCACTATATCAATCAAGAACTAATGAATATGGGCGTTCACCTGCAACAGCTGTTTTGTCTTTTGTGGAAACAGATTTAAGGCCACCTGTAACAACAAAAAGAATGTAAGGGTAATACTCTTCCTGCACAGAGCTGTGTTATTTGTTATAAACAGTGTTTAATCCACAGTAGTAATAGTAAATTCAAATAAGAGCGTGAGACAATTCTACAGTGTGGCTTCAGTGGTCAGAGAACAGGGACATGACTTTGAAGAATTACTGCAAATCATACTGTAATTATAAATTAAGGTTTGTTTTTCAAAACTCTCAGAAAGTGGAGTAGAAATACTGCACAGGTAGGAAACGAATTTCATTCAATATTTTGGGAAGGAGATGATTCACTCTGAAGTATTTTTCTCACCTAAAAAGGAGAAACATTTGCTATATCCTAATAGTTTCATATGCGTGATATTTTTCTGCCTGATATTCAGGACAATAGATGAGTGAATGAAGATGGGCCTCTTTTACTATATCAAAGTTGGCCAGGAATTCTTGGTGCATATCTGGTGATGGTCATGTGCACTTCTGGTGAATTGCTCACCAGCAAATGCTCACCAGCTTGACTTCTCCCTGTGGTGATCCATAGCTTTTCCAAGGCTGTTTCAGTGATCTCTTTGAAGTTGCTCAGCTACTTTATTGTGCTCTTTCCCTTTTTCTATTATCTTCAACTTTGTCAAGAATAATTGTTTTTTCTAGTTCATCATCCATTTGCATCACATGACTGAAGTATCATATGTTTTTGTGTTCTGATTTCCTTCCTTCAAGGAAATAGTTGGGTTTTTTATCAGCTAGTATTAACTGATTTGTTTTATAGTTCATGTTAACTCTAGCAAATATCTCCAAATTCATAATTCCATGGTGTCTATTTTGCTTCTCACTCTTTCTCTTTGACTAACTTTCACAGCTTTGTCACTAGCATAACCATTGTTTTAATTAGCCTGATCATTGTTATCATACAATGTTTGTGTGAGCTGTATTTTTATTATTCTCTTAATTAGTCAAATCAAGACAGAGAATCAATGACGTACCATTTGTTTCTGATTTCAGATAGGAATCTCCAGCATAAGAAGAGATAGCCTGTTTGTCTTTTTGTAAGGTGTCTTCTGCATAATAACCTATAGTAGGCCCAAATAAATCATATTTAGGGTAAATACGAAATAGCTTAATACCAGTTTATCTCCAAATTTAAAAAAAACAAACAAAGAAAATCTCCTCTAAGTCTTATTGATTTTGTAGCCAAGAATTTTTAGAATGTTTGTGGAGGAGGAGAGCCTTAAGTTTTGTGTAAGTGTACAGTATTTGTTAAACCCTTTCCAAATCTTGATGTACTCCCCAAATTAAGCTAATATTTTTACTTAAGGATCAAATCCGTTCCTACAGAACCTATTCAACACTAAACCTCCTTGTAAAAAGGATATAAAAAATTGAGCCCTGTGTGATATCATGAACCTTGTCTGACAGGATAAAAGATTATAGTCTAATACACAGGTTGAAAAAGATATCCATCCCTGGATTGGAATATGGTGTGCATTGAAGTCTTAACGAGTTCATTTCACTGATATCACTGTGATATTGAAATATTAATCCAGCATTGATTAAACAAAGAAAAGGAGAGGTGCGGTGGTCTAGAGGTGGAGCTCTCGCCTCCCAATCAGGAGGCTGTGAGTTTAATCCTAGGTAGAGGCAGATATTCCTCTCTCTGGGCACAATGAGAATGTATCTGCTGAACAAACTTCTGCATTGGCGACAGGAAGGGCATCCGGCCAGTAAACACTCTGCTAGTCCAGACTCCACCCCGCAAGGGATTATGGGGTCATTAAAAGAAGGTGATGAACAAGGTCATCAATTCTTATGACTTTAGGGAGTAAATGTGGTATGCTGGGACCAGTCTAAAAAGTCATGAGGTAGCAACTACAGAACTGAATGCAGTTGTTGTCTATTATATAAACATTATATAAGCATAGTTGTTAAAGTGGTACAGTAATATGAGATATCAGCCTGAAGGTTTATTTCCACAAACACTTCAGTATACAATAACCCCAGATTTTTTAAAAAATTCATTGGAGCTTTCAGCCCATGAGAAACTAGTCACAGTGACGTTCAGGCTCAATAGATTAAATTTCCTGTGAGTTGTTTGGGATTGTGCTCCACTTCCTCCCTTTCTCCAGTCATATCCCAGCCAGTATCCTTTCACAAACATTCAAGACAGTCTGCCTGGAAGATTGCCATTTCCTTGCTCATTCATCCGCCTAAGTAAGTTTGATGTTTCTTCTCCTCTATGAATATTTTTTGCTCATTGGCCAGAAAAAGGCAACTGCCAGTCAAAATCATCTCACTTAAACAACGTAAAACCTAGTCAAATTTCTTTTTTCTCTTTAAATCTATTAAACTACAATAATTTACCTTACTATATAGGTATATCAAAAGGGGACGTGATGGCTCAACAGTTAAAGATGCTGAGCTTGTCAGCTGGAAAGCCAACTGCCTGGGTTCAAGTCCCAAGTGCCGTGTGATGGGGTGAGCTCCTATTACTTGCCCCAGCTCCTGTCTACCTAGCAGTTTGAAAGCATGCAAATGCGAGTAGACAAAGAGATACCACTTCGGTGGGAAGATAACGGCATTCTGTGTGCTTTGGCATATAGTCATGCTAGCCACATGACCACAGAAGTGTCTTTTGTCAGGCACAACTGGCAGAGGAAAACCTTACCTTTATCGATATACCAAAACTAGTGTTTGCTTTTATATTTTTATAATTATATTTTGCATCTTACTACCTTTCTCCTCTGTCTTCTTGTTGTTATCCTTTCAATGAACATTTATTTTTAATTGACATGCATTTCCTTATAGCATTACAAGATTATGTTCTCATGTAGAGATATCTACATGTAGATATCTCTACATGACATGTAGAGATATCTCAGAAACACTGACTGGAAAAAGAATGGTTGCTATTGTTTGTGATTCTGTGTATCATACAAAAACAGAAAATATTTACTTCATACAGGAACGAATTGTGCCATTTTCCCTGACATTTTCAGATGATATAAAACAAGGTTAGATGGAAACAGATCCCATATAAGTAGTGTACCTTCTGAACTGATATCAAATCAATATGTGGCCCCAAGAATGGGAACAAAACTGACCTCCACTGAGCCCAGTGCCTGATGCACTAAAAACTTTTCCGCTGTCCTTGGACATGATCAACAGTTCCATCTCTTTCTTGGGAGTTACATTATCTTTTTCTATGAGCAGAAATTTGCAGTCTTTGCGTAGGATGTCATCACTCTGAGAGTTTGTGGGCGCGGCAACTGAGTGTCAGAAAAGGCAGGAGAAAACAATCATATATATATATATATATATATATATATATATTGGATATATATTCAATTCAATTGGATATTGAATTATCCTACTTTGGTGACACTGCTTTCAAAGACTGACTGATAATTATGTGCCATCAAGTTGGTGCTGACTCTTAGTGACCACATAGATTTTCTGCAGGATATTACAGATTATTCTTCACTTTTTAATTATTAATTTAAAATATCCACTTCGATGTAGACTATAATCATTAGGTGTTAGTCTGGGTCTAGTAATATCTTAGTAGTATAACTGCAGGTAACACTTAACTCACTTTTTTGTGATCCTTGCATGGCAAGTAGGAAACACACCAAAACTATAATTTATAATCCAAGTAAATTTAATAAACTAAAAATCCCACAAAATATTTCCCATTGCCCATTATAGATTTGCCATTATGCAGTATGCCAGCAATCAAAGAAAATTTGCTGTAAAATAAAGTAACTTTTTCAATGTTTTGCTTTTATTTCCTTTTTCTAAAGGCAGCAGCTTCCTCTAGTGGACATCTCATTTACAGTGTCAACTGTAAGTTTATTTTGTGGTAACATACTTGCTGGGTCAGACCAAAGCTTTTGCTAATCTGCATTTTGTTTCTCACAGTGGCCCAACAGATTCACTGGAAAAAGGTGAAGACATACCCTTTCTTCTACTGTTGCCCCCCCCCCCCCCCTCAACAAGTATTTGCAGTCAAGCTACCCAAACTCTGAGAGAATGTTGAATCTTCAAGACTAAAAAGTTTTGGTCAACTAATCCTCCAGTCCCACTTTAAAGCCATCCAATTGAATGCCTGTCCCTATCTCTTGTAGAGTGAATTCCCTATGTTAAATATGTGAATTTCTCCACTACGTAGGTGATCTCAAAGAGTGGTAGGGCTAATACAGCACTGTGATTTGTTGTAATGATAGCACTAAGTTCTCAAATCACATCAAGAAAAAAAAACATGGTTTATACATTTCTGTGGCTGGACTTACTCAAATTATAAATCAAATTGAAATATTGCCTGTTATTTTAAGATTTAACATTTAATGTAAGTTAAACCTATATAAAGCACAGATAGCTTACGAAATATGGAGTGCTATCAGAAGATACGTTTTCAAGCAGGTATTACATTTGGGCTTTTCTATATGTTACATTAGCCAAACCATATCAAGTCCTCTCCCCAAGATAACTGTTTAGGAGGAATTGGAACCTTCCTAAGGAAAAAAAGCTACTATGATGTTGTTGCTTTACTATTAAGGTTGCAAAATTTGTTAGTTTCACATACTGGTTTGTACCTACAACAATACAGTGAAGCAGAAACTAAATACATTCCTTACACTTTCTTCTATGCTCCTTTTCTACAGATCAAACACAGGCCATCCCTAATTTTGAGCAAAATCCTTTCTTTCCCACCATGCCTTGTTGGCCATAGCAGCAAAACTAACCCAGCTCTATTTCATACTTGGATGAAGCCTTGTCTGAAACAGCAACTTTCCTAACATCAGTAAGTCTAAAGATTTACATGTACAGTGAAAAAAATGTTTTTAAAATAGATATACATTTGATTAAAACCTACAAGTACCAGCACAGCAGAGGAAAATTGAAAATCCATCCGGGGAAAGTCTATGGAGATTCTCAATCATCCATGTCCCAAAGGTGGTTTTCCACTAACTGGACTTTCTTGGGTTTCTTTTTCTTTGAAAAAGTTGATCTTCTCATCCAAGAAGCCCCTTCAGTTCTTTTTCAGTTCAGAACTGAAAAAGCTTCTTAGATGAGAAGCAGAACAGCAAAATAAACCAAGAAAGTCCAGTGGCCTTTTTGGCAAAGTACCTTTGGGACATCCAAGAAAAGGAGACTGGCAGGGTACTGTTTTGCTGGATAGCAGGCAGAGCAGTAAGGCAGAAGTACAAGTCCTTCTCCCCATTATGTACTCCACAGATAGCACAGAAAGGGGTGTTGTTCAGTTCTGCAGAGACTCCTTCACTGTTCCATATGAAAGGGAGGAAGACTCACCAGTTGTAGATGATGTGGACACCCCTGTACTAGTCACACCAGAGCTTTGCACTGCATTTTTCTTTGTTCCATATGCTGCTGAAAAAGAAAAAGAATGAGGGATGAAGACACAATTCTAGATTTCCAGAAGTTCCTAAGGAAAAGATCTAACTATGTATGTATTTATCCAGCTTTTGGGACACTAAAATCATAGAAGGGAACAGCATCATTTTAAAAAGTTGAAATAGTGATTATTAATGAATATGAATAGTTAATTCTATTCAGCAAAAAGAACATGGTGTTTTGTGGCACCTTAAAGAGTTAAAGTGTTAACAAGTATTATTTAAGATCTTTGGCATCTTAAAAATTAAAACTTTCAGTACGGCAAAAATACATTTTCAGAGGTATAAAATGTTACATTAAGTTATGGTACCTATATTGCACAATCATAACATTATGTATGTATACATACATTATGAATTGCACAATCATAACATTATGTACCATTCACTGTACCTGTACATAGCAAAACGGAGAGAAGTGAAACACAGAAATTACAGACAAATTGTTATTATGCTTGTAACTTTAGTGCTTATAATATCAATTTCCACTTCTCACCAGCTTAGATCTCAATGGCCATCTCAGATCAAAGGAACCTGAAATTTATCCACTAAATTATAGATTTAGTACTATTCATTTGGAAATAGACAAAGACTTCTCGTCCTAAAACTGTTCTCGGTTTACTCAACTATGCGAATGGCTTGTCTTATTACCAATAAACCATTGAGAACCATTTTAAATATGTTTACATTTCATTGCCATTTTTCCTTTAATCTTAGGCACTTACAGGCTCCTGGAAAATGAGAATGATACGCCATACATTTAATAGAGTGAGCTTTAATTCTTAGTGCATGCCATTGTCAAATATGTTCTTTTTTAATGGGCCACAGGAGTCTTTGTCATGAGGGCCTTCACAGCAAACTGAGAAGATGTCAAAATTACAACAAAATGATGACATGTAGGGTGATATTACCTCATTCTTGTAGCAGGGAGCATCCTAACATTTATGTCAAGCAGTCAACAATGATACAATATATTATGGTAGGTTGATATATAACATAAATATGTGTATGTGGGATGTGTATGCTTTTATTGCTGCAGGGCTGAGGTAGGGGCTCTTAGGTGATTTAATATTTATGATGTACTCACATCTCTTTTGTTTACCACTCAAAATTCAGTGTGGGGATTGAAATGATGGTTTAACACTGACTTTCAATGCTGTGGTCCGTAGAGGCTTTGAAGGCCACAAATGTAGCCCATTTATCCACTATGTTTGAAGGTTTCACACAGAGAATTGCCCCAGTCAAAACTAAAATATTTAATCTATTTTACTTTAATACACAGAATATATTATCTATCTCTGATCTACATCCCCATAGACAACTATTCTTTATCCAGTTATAAGTGATTTACTGAGATAAAAAGTGATTTAGGACCTCACTGAGATTAGTAGATATGCAAGCTGGCAAAACAATAGATTTATTTGAGATACATTATGGAGATCTACATGAGTTACAATACTTTGAAATAAGCAAAAGGAAATAATTTTTCAATATTTTTCCATAATTTCTAAGACAAACGAATCTGAGCAAAAGGGCTTTGAATTCCAGATATTTTCACCAAGTGTTGTTACCTGTGGAAGCTGTGGTTGTGGTACTTGTGACCCCAAATGTGTTTGGAGCCAGATTGTTTTGAACGCCATATACTGCAAAGAAAATATTTGAGGATCAGATAAAAGCATATTTAAAATTTATATATAGCCATAGTGAGTAACTTTTTGTATGGATGGTCTTAAATTAATCATCTACAAATAATGGAATTATAGGTGGTTAACAGATCTGCTTACATACATTGTCCTTTTTCCTCTCATACTGGAAGCAACTTTTATCATAAGGAAATATCCTGGCAATTATCTTTGAAATTCCAAGATTAAAGATGGAAAGAAATTGCTTTCTTAGTGCCATGCAAATATTTCTGGCAATGATAATTTGTACAATCATTGGAGTAAGATTAACTAGAAGATATATTAGTTGTTTAACAGCTGACCTTTGTTTTTGTTTATATTTTTATTATGGCTTTTTTATAGGTTATTAAATTTTTAAATATATATACCAAATATGAGCATCTGTGTTTACTGAGGTATTGATTTAAAGTAAAGCAGGGGAAATTTTTCTAGAAATACCTCCTCTCTTCTGCCATTAACACAAGAACATATGATTACAGATTAATAACAGAAACTCGAATGCTTCCTTTTCCTGAAACAGGGAAGAATGAAGAAAACAAACCTGTGGAAGAATTGCTAAGACCACCATTCAGAGTGGATGAAGTTGGGGCCAAGTTGTTTGGAACTCCAAACACTGCAAGAAAAAGTAACAGAAATAAAAAGTGTTGAAAATGTAGACATGAGCCCACTACAACCCAAAGTTCTGGAACTGGTGGTTGAATAACTACAAGAAAAAATGGCTGTGTCACGCCTCAGATGTTTGACCCAGTCATTTTTTTTTCCTTGTAGCTATTCAACCACCAGTACTGAAACTTTGGTTTGTGGTGGACTCATGTCTACATTTTCAACCCTAAGATGTATTGGGTCTCTGTTAAAAAAGTCACAGCTCCTAAAGAAAGCATGGAAAACATTTGATAACAAGATTCTCATCAGGCCTATTTTTCCCAGGTACAGTTCCTTGTTTTAAAATGACACGCCTTTTTACACACATCTCCAGTCAGCCTGTTCTACTTTCCAAAGTCCTGACAGCTCTATCTTGATCAAAATAGTGAGCAACTAATTAATCAAAGCTTTCAAACAGCATCCATAAAATTCAAGATAGGCTCTCATTATACCATTCTGATAGTTTATTTAATTGAAGGGACTTGGAAGACACCCACTCTGCTGATTCTTATCAGATGGGAAGAAATTATTAGAGACAGCCGATCAAGTAAAAACTAGCCCTGTACTATGAAAGACTTTACAGGTGATAACAACTTTAATTTCACCCCAAAATCAACTGGTAACTTGTGCGGCTTGTGGAATAATGGTGTCACATTGCAACTCATGCCACCACATTCTGGACAAGCTTTAGTTTTTGAGTTGCCTTCAAAGCAGCCCCATGTGGACATATTGCAGTAGTCCATTTGTTAGGTGATTGGGGTATAAGTGACGATCAAGAGGGCCTCCCTACTGGATAGTAGAACAGTTAAATGCATGAATCAATATGTTATGATATGATTCTCAGTCATCCAGGTCATGGTTGTCCAAAAGGTACTTTTTCAAAAGGCAACTGGACTTTGTTTCTCCTTGAAGATGTTTCACTTCTCATCCAAGGAGCTTCTTCAATTCTGATTGAAGAAGTCAGAACTTCAGTCAAAACCGAAGAAGCTTCTTGGATAAGAAGCAAATCATCTTCAAGAAAAAACAAAGTCCAGCTGCCTTTTAAAAAAGCACCTTTGGGAATGAATCAATATGAAATCCCTTTCGGCCACAGCTGCTCTCTTTTCCTTGAGCAGGAGTTGTGAAGATTCCAGATTGCACACCAGTCTTGATTAGAGATGTACAATCCCATCCTAATTTAGTAATGAAAGGTCATCAGGATAATGGGGAAAATACTCACAGCCACTTGGTCTTGCTAAGATTGAGCTTCAATCTGTTTCTCCTCATCCAGACCCACAAAATTTCTAAATACTAGGACCAGGCATCAATGGCCTCATCTGGCAGCCCAGCATTGTAGAGACTTCAATAAATGAATGTATACCTGATCCAGTAGAATGGGCTGCAGTGTTGATCAAAGATGAACTTTGGGTCATGTTGTTATGGTAGCCACCAAGAGATGATCCTGCAGGCAGGGTGGAGGACCACATGTATGATGGGAGGGCAGCATTCAAAATTGTGGTGTCGTAAGTCCCTGACACTGGAGGAAAATCAAAGAACATTATCCCAAATTGGATGAAGGGTTTTTTTTTATGTTCCTTTCATTTAAACCAGATAAGACAACACGTAAAATTCTGGTCTCTGAATTTTGTAAATATTCTAGTCTCATGGAAATAAAGTAGACTTTTGATGAACAAGGAAAAAAACTATTGATCCTTTTGAACTTTGCTATTGAAAAAAACAGGAAAATGCCATAGAATTTTCCATAGAAAAAATAGAAAATAGAACATGCCATAGGAAAAAAAAAATCAATCAGAGGTGCTCACTCAAGACACACATAACCAGGCTCACATTATCATATTTCGGACATATTATGTAAAAATCTAGCTTGCTGCACAAATCAATAATGCTTGGAAAAGTGGAAGAGAAAAAGATGACCAGGAGCAAGGTGGATGAAGTAAATAAAAAAAGCAGATTTCCTTATTTCTAATATGCAAAGTTTTGCCAAACATTGAATCATAACTTCTAAAATGTGAAGAATCAAAATAGATGTACAATATGCATGGTGTTCTTGCTTAAAACATAAAAATATACTTTGCAAAATATAAAATACAAAATATATTTTGTATTACATTTTGTCCATTTTGAGGAGAGGGATTGCCCTATCTATCTGTCTGTCTGTCTGTCTGTCAATAAAAACACAATGTCCAGCACAATGTCTGTTAATAAAAACACAATGACTAGCAATCTTATTGCTAACAACCCAGCTTTGCAATATTTGCTGGGAAGCGAGAATTTGGCATTTTGAGATAAGTTTGCATTACTGTGCATAGTTTTCTAGTGCCTATATGCAGAACTAGTCTGTGTTCTGAAGTTGAGGGTCTGGCTGCCATTCAAAAACATTTAGTTTTTCCTCATAAGCCCAGGCAAGGAAGTAAAATCTCTATGTGAGGAATTTTAATCATTACGGCTTAATTTGAGGCAGGTTGCTATATGTTTCATCTTCTTGCAAGCATTCTCTTCACTTATCAGACACCACTGGGATATAGGTTGGGGTTTCCCTTCATCTATGAACAGAACTGGCTTGTTCCACCATTTGGCAAAGAGAAACAGTTATTTCAGGCACCGATGCTGAGAATCAATAGTAAGATGTTAAGCAACATGGCTTTATATACTTGTAAAATAACTTACTACCCTCAGGTTTTAGGGAAGGATTCTCTATATTTAAGTTACTATACTAGTTAGCTTCTGTACAAAAAATGTGAGTAGATACCATTATGTCATTTGCTTCACTAGTAGAATGCCTTGATCAGTGAAGACTTTTTCTGTAATACCGTTATAGCTTGTAAATGAGATATAGGTAGGGGTATGCTGAGCCTAAAGAACAGAAGACTAAAGTGGAAGGGGGCATAATAGCAATCTTCCAATACTTAAAGAACAGCCACAAAAAGAGGCTTTAGATTTAATCTGCATAGCTCCCAAGGGCAGAACAAGAACCAAAGAGTGGGAGCTTTACAGAGGAAGATCCAATCTTGAAATAAGAAAAAAGAGAGAGAGAAAAAATTCCTGATGGTGAGAATTATTAAGCAGCAGGAAAGCTTTTTAGAAACATGGATGCTCCATCACTGCAGGTTTTTAAGCAAAATTTAGGTAGCCAAGAGGGGGTAGAACTAGAAGGCTTCCAAGGTCCCTTCCAATATTATCATTCTATTATTTCTCAATGATCTAAAGCAATGATGGCTAACCTTTTTGCCGTTGCGTGCCAAAAGTGGGGGTCGTACTGGGAGGTTGCATGGGCGTGTGCCCAAATCCATAATTCAATGTCCTCCATGCCCCACCTGGCCACACATGCATGCAATGGCAAAAAGGTTAGTAGTGGGTCCAGTAAGCCTGTTTTTCACCCTCCCCAGGCTCCAGAGGCTTTCTTGGAGCCTGGGGAGGGCAAAAACGCCCTTCCCCACCCCTCCAGAAGCCCTCCAGAGGCCAGAAACAGCCCATTTCCCAACTTCCAGTGGGCCCGGAAGGCCTGAAAAATCAGCTGGCTGCTGCACATATGCATGCTGGAAGTGACCTAGGGCAACACTCATGTGCCCACAGATATGGTCCCACGTGCCACCTGTGGCCCGTGTGCCATAGGTTCGCCATCATGGATCTAAAGAATATATTTGTAGCACCTTCCTTATTGTTTTAATAGAAACCTGTAGCTTCCCCAGCAATTCAAGCTTTTCAATGGGCTTTAGTTCATTAAATTCAGCACAAGTACCTGATTGGGAGCTTTCTGTCACCATTTTGGTTTCAACAACAGCTTTCTTTGGAATAGGGAGTGTGCCTGAATGGGAACGTGTAGGGCTAGCACTCGCCGATCGACTTCCCCGTAAGAGTCGCTTGACATCATCCAGTTCTGTCCCTAAAGGAAAAAAAAAAAGATACTGGGAACTTAACCACATCAATTGTATTCAGATATATACTGCATCTGAAAGTACAATGAATTGCTTAATCAAATCAATGAATCGCCATACTAAGTGAGAGGTCTTATATTTTGATCACTAGATGGATCTGAAACCAATGATAGAGGTTTTGATGGATGCCTGAATTTGAACATTAAGTGAGAAGGAACTTGAGTCTGTGTTAACTGCCTTTTTCAATACTAGTATTCTTTTCTTATCATGATCATGCCATCTATAATTCAGTAGCCACTATAATTATTCTTGCTATCTATTTGTATTCCCCATTTCTGGGCAACTGATTACTCTGATGATTAAAAGTATTATATGACATACTGGGCGGGGAATTGTAGTTGAAGAAAAAGATTACTGATGACAATTATGAATTGTTTACCAAAGATGCAACTACCTTTGTTCAAATTAGGAACATAGACAACAGCTATAGCACTTACACCTGGTTGATGGAGAAGCACTCTGCAACCGCACTCGGATTTCACTCTCTGTGCAAGACAAAGGGAAACAAAAGGCTCATTTTAAAGTAGGAGATGTTATCTGATATCCTAAAGCTGCAGTGTTTAGTGTTGAATTTTAAGATATTCCACAAAGCTATAGATGAACATGATCTAGTAGTTCATTGTATTTAGTTCTATTTCATTTCTTCCTTTTCAATTTCTTCTTGCTACTTGTCTATTACTTGAAATTGTTGGTTCCCATTCTGATAAGGATTCAAAAGTCAGTTTTATCAATGTCCACCTTTCAGTTCTTTTATTGGTGGAGAGAAAAGAAGTAAAAAAGAAAGCAAACAGCACTCTGTTTTTATGTATATTGCGGGATACATTGATTAGATATTGGGAAATAGTTCAATTGCTGAAATTCCTGTATCACCAGTGATTTTTCCTTATTATATCTTCCGAAAGAGTTGCTAGAAAAATTGTGTTTGGAATTACTTTCAGTTTTAGACAAAGGCCAAGAGTCTGATGATACTATTGAACTGTGGGATCACAGGACTATGTGGCAATATTGTATAATTATTTAAAGGTCATATAATTACAAAAACATGTATGGTTGCAAAAAAGGCTTTCTTCTTTCTATAATTTAATTTTTTCTAATAATCAAATCTACAAGTCATATGTGTTTGTGTGTGTATATATATATAAGAGAGAGAGAAACTATATATATAATAACTACACACACACATGGTTTCATGTAAAAACTTTATAAGAGGCTTCTGGTCAAACAGAAGCCTCTTTAGTGTAGATATTGTCTTTTCTTTAATCAAGAATTAATCAATTGGGCTATCTCTGAAAATTCTATCATCTTCACTATGTTGTGGGTTATGTTGAACCTTTCTGCTTTTGAGCATATGATAATCATGCTACAGTTGTCATATATAAAAACAAATTCCATAACTTTTTTTAGCTGTCTGCAATCCCAAAACAAAAGCCTCTGGTTTCAATTGTACATTAGTTTTTAAAATATTCTGAATTACTGTTTTTATCTGTATCCAAACCTTTTTAGCTTTTTTACACAGCCATACATGTTAAAATGTCTCTTCATATTGTTCATATTTCCAGCATAAATTCAAAATATATTTATAAATTCTAGACAATTTCTCTTTGACAAATACCAACAGTTTTCTCTGAATTTTTTTGAACAGCAACTTGCATTTCCAAATATCAATCCAAATTTCAAATGGAATAAATATTAAAGGATAGTTTGGGACAAGGCAAAAGGTTTGTGTCCCAGCATATTATTTTATATACATAGGAGATCTTACCTCGGGTTTGGCTTCGTCCCCTAGTAGCAGAAGAACCTATAAAAGAAAAAAAAATCACTCTTTGAAATTTGATTTGGGGAAAAAAGAGTAGCTCTCTAAAAACTAACAGCAACATTGCTCAGTTTATATTTAAATGCATATATAAAATAACCAATATATACGAATCAATTTAGATTCTCAGTGAAGGTGTTTAGCATTTTGCCTTAAAAAAAATACCAGCTAACATATCCCTATTTAGCTTTAAATAGAGCTATTTCTAGGCATTATTTTATTGAATTACAAAGTACTGTTGCTGTTACTGTTGATACTTTTGGACTTTTTCTTCATTTGCTATTAATAGCTTTTATGTTTGTCTTTGTGGCTGAATATATATGGTACAATGAATTGATGCTTGGGTTTCTCCAACTTTAGGCAAGAAAATAACTTGCCATGAATGTAGTGAATAAGCAAGAATTTCATGAATTGTCTTTTCTAAATAAAAACCATAAAAAGATGTGCATATTCATTCATTTGCTGCCCCGAATGGAATTTAGAAGTATAGCTCAATAGCATTTATTGGGCAATTGTTGCAAAAGGAATACAGTTCTATCATTAGAACAGAAAAGAAGAAAGGTAGGCAAATCTGCATCACTTTCTTAATTCATTTCAGTATCTATACTAATACTAAGGTCATTCTCAAAAAATGGAAAATGTACCGAAATCTTTGCGTGGAAACTCTGGCGAGGAATTTGCACTGGAGCTTCCTGAAAAAGAAAACTTTAAATTAAAAGAAATTTGAAAACATTATTACGTAGTTTACTCCGCATACTGAATTTCCATCATATTACAATATGTAATAAAGCATCCAGAGATTTACTTTGAAACTTAAACTATGCCTGAAGAACACATGCAGAAGATTTATTAATTAGCCTGCAGCAGAAGTGAGTGTACTGCTTCAGTGAAACAGAGATGAATTAATATCATCATTAGAATATTATGCTAGAAATCCATATCTTAATGAAAATGCCTGCAATGATCATGAATGGAACTGTTCTACTGAACAACAGATCGATCCAAAATTTACTGAAAAGAGCAAGCCATACAGTATCTGGTTCCTAAGAAAAGTTAGGATCAGTTAAAATTGTCCTAACCCTGATTCCTTTGAAATTCTTTAAAATCATTTAACCTTGCTTCTTTTTATGATACCTTCATATGCTGGATGGTGGGTAGCATAGGTTTTTCGTTCAAAAGTGGAGCCAGGTGATTTGGTAAGAGTGGAAGAAGGAGAGGTGGCTTGCTTGTAGGAGGAAGAGGAGGTATTCATTCTAGCACTCCCACCTAGAGATGAAACAAAACCTCCTCAGATTCACATTTGGTGGACTGAATTGTGTGGGAAATGATGTCTTTTCATCATTTTCATCATTTAACTGCCCTCTTGTTTGTCTTCTCTAGATAGCCACAATGACCCTAATTTGATCTCTCTAATTCTAGAAAAATCACTCTACAATCAAAATATACTTGGAGAGTGACTAGTCTGTGAAACACAAATTACTTAAAAGTTGTTCAGTAGACACTAACTGTTGGCTCACTTCTGTGTTAAATATAGCAAACAAAATATACAGCAAAAATACATTGATAAAAATATTTAACAACACATACTTGTTATAGGTTTATAACAACAGATCTTTGACAAATAAAAATGTGAATTTTTCTTAAACCCCTTTAATCCCAGCGAATTCTTTCCAGGTAAAATCAATTTATACGTGAGCTGTCTGATGTAAAATGTAATAAAGATTTATGCTTCATTGGGATTTATATCTCAGGTAACAGATACTGGCTGTTATATGCTATCTATATAGCAATATGTATAACATTTATATAGCAGATAATATATATTAACACAGATACTTTTAGTATGATATATAGCAGGGGTCAAACTCGCGTCGTCACAGTGGCATCCTGTGATGTATCACAACTTTTTTCTCTTTTGCTAAACTGGGCGTAGGTGTGGCCAGCATGTGACGCATCTGGCCCTCAAGCCCCGATATATTTGACAGCCCTGATATATAATATATACTGCTGTTGAATAAGACTTTTAACATATTCCTCAAAAAGACTGAGTAGCATCTGCTTATTTTGAACAATGTCCTAACATCTGTTTTTCCTAAAGTCACTCTGATTACCAGTCATCTTATTCCAATTTTGTTTATTTATTAATTTTATCAAAATCAAAAAACACTTAAAAAACACATACAGCAAACACAGTAGCCAGGGCTAAAAACAAACATATCAATGAAACATGATACAAAATACAATAAGACCACACAAATATATTACCCCCAGTCTGGGAACATTCCAGAACTTTATACTTTTAAATGCTATCAGAAGTCTCTATGGGTTCTAAAATGTTGTTTCTTAAAGTGTGATTCCAGACCCTGAGTTGTCTCCAAGATTCTATTAAGGGTTTGTAAAATCAAAATGATTTTTCCCACATATAAAAGATATTTGCAAAAATTTTAAATGATGTCATTCTTCTTCTTATTTATTTGTTAAAAATATATGTTTTTGTGAAACTACTATATTTTATTTATGTTAACATCTAATGGGTTTAATTTTTACACAATACAATAAGTAAATATTGTATATTATAAAAATGTGCCAATTTTAATTTATAATATGGCAAATATAGCCCATCTTTTGGTGCCCTCCATAACTTTTATAAGTGCGAAGGTGTTCTGAGAGCAAAAAGTTTAAGAAAGACTGATCTAAAATTATTAAGGGGTTTCGGAAGAATTTTAGCTCAATAATTTTGTTAGATTTTCTCCATTCTAAGCTTTAAAATGCTATTTTTTAAAAACAAGGGAACTGTGACTATGTTGAAGCATAAAACAGAAACTGGAAAATAATCCATTAACACATTTTACCCATTGTTCCAGCTTCCCAATGTTTATATAATTACGGTATTGTGGTTTCTTACTGATGGAAACTTTAATTTTGTTTCCAATTTCTAACAGCTTCAAAACAGAAACGTTGATATTTATTGGCTAACTATGCAAATTTAACAAATGAAGTGCATACACTATTTCAACCTAAGTATTAAAGAGATAATTAAACACAAGGCATACTTGGAATAATTCATTTAATATGTGGCTTGTCAAAATCCTTAAATATCTTTAGATTTTTGTCAGATCTCCATACCAAAGAATAACTACATCTATCAAGATAAGAACAATGGGTAAATAATAATAGGAAACTGCAGCTGGTGTAAAATACAGCAGTAACCCTGCCAGGATAGAATGAATGAAATACATTGCATTAGTTGCCAGTAGATTCCCTGGCCAAATGTCATTACTTTTAAAGCCCTAAATCCATCAGGTAATGCCTTGCCAGAACTAAATCTGCTTATTCAGTCTAGTAACAGAGAGGGCCTGTTCAAAGTTGCCTCACTGCATAGGAGATTATATGTGGGTGAGATGTCAGCAGGCCTTCTCTGTCATAGCCACTACCCTGTGGATGCTCTCTCCCTAAAAGCACATATAGCCCTCCACTTTGCTGCAGATCCAGAAGGAGGTTAAAACTGATTATTTCAATGAACATTTGGCATAGTTGACTCACTGTAGGTCAGTCTCCTACTAATGAATGGTAGCATTTCCTGTGAAAATAAACCTCATCATCCCAATTAAGAAATGCCACCCAACATCTATAAATTGTATCTTTATATTTTTATGATAATCACTTTTTAGTAAAGAATCAAAAGAGTGTTTCATTTTCCCCACTTCTGACATTTTCCAGCAGTCAGCATCTCTGCTAACCCATCCATTCTTTGGCCTTTCCATTCCCATGTATGACTTTCACTTTCAAACTCTTATTTGCTCTCAGATTGAAAACCACTTACTGGCTGTAGTATAACTGCTGCCATGACCATATGTCCTCCTTTCCATACTGCTCCCTCCACTATAAGCTGTTGATTTATGTCCACTGCTACCACCTCCTTCTGTCAGAGAAAACAGTTTATGAGTCAGAAAAGGCAAGAGATTGCACCAAAGACATGTAATAGTTTAGGCTCTCAATATTTGATCATTATCAGTAATTCAAAATGAAATAAATTAAAAATGTCAAGAACAAAATATTCAACCAAACAGTGTTTGGCAATGTTCTATCTTGAATAAGACTTGGAGCATTAATTCAGCATTTCACACCGATACATACATACATACATACATACATGAGCCTTGGTGGCGCAGTGGTTAGAATGCAGTACTGCAGGCTACTTCTGCTTGCTGTCAGCTGCCTGTAATTTGGCAGTTTGAATCTCACCAGGCTCAAGATTGACTTAGCCTTCCATCCTTCTGAATGGTAGGTAAAATGAGGACACAGATTGTTGGGGGCAATAGGCTGACTCTGTAAACCGCTTAGAGAGGGCTGTAAAGCACTGTAAAGTGGTATATAAGTCCTATTGCTATTGCTACATACATATATACATATAAGGGATTAAAACAACCTATAATCCAGTTTGATAGTTTTTTCCTATTCCCGTGATGGCGAACCTATGGCATGCATGCCAGAGGTGGCATGAAGGGCCGTCTCTGTGGGCACATGTCGCCAGCTGTTCTTTTGGTTTCTGCCACGTGCATGCACACCGGCCACCTGGTCTTTGCGTGTGCCAGAGCCCTGGAAACCCAAAGACCAATTGGCCAGTGCACATGTGTTGCATCAAAAAACAAAGACTAGGTGGCCGGCGCACACATGCGCACCAGCCAGCTGGTCTTTGAGTTTCCGGAGCTCCAGAGCACGCACATTCACATTCACACACACACATTTCAGTTTGGGCACTTGGTGCCGAAAAGGTTCGCCATCACTAGCCTATTCCAAAAATAAGGTGCAGGGATGTAGGCATGGCCAATGCAAACACTTGATCACAATTACTTACTTGGAGGGAGAGACGTCAATCTGGTGGTAACCGTTTCCGTAATAACTGAAAATAAATTAAAATAGAAAAGAAGAAAATAAAATAAAATAAAAACTTACAGGGCATAAGGTACCAGGAACCTAGTGTACCAATTCTGCTGAGACAATTAATATTTCACTGAACAGAGCCTCTTTTTCAAAATTGTCAGACTGAAATGAGGAGAATAAATGTACTGCTTTCAAAATGATTTTGAACATTTGTGACTGATTCCACAAATAACATTTTGGTAATTTAGAGAAAAGCTGAAAACTCTTCTATATAAGAACAATTCTTAACAAAACATAACAAAATGATAAATGTTTAAAGTTACCAAATTCTGATTTATTAAACAGGGAAACTAGTGAGATTTCTTTTAATTACTTACTCCATTCTAAGTAGTTCCTTTGACTTGCTGGAGGGGGCAGGAAAGGACAATAGATATACTGTACTTCTAAAGTACAAGGTAATTGACATCCAACTTTTATATTTTCTAAGAACACCTATTGAATGCAGAGGTGTCCTGAGAAAAATGCTGATGCTAAATATTAACACTTTGTTTTGAAGCGACTTTAGGACCATCTTTCTATCTAACTATCTCTACTATTATACTTTGAACAGCCTAGAGTCAGAGATATGTTTGGGCTACAACTCTCAGAATTCTCAACCAGAAAGCTTGGTGTAATTAATTACACCATATGCATACTAATTAATATTATATATTAATATATGCATATTGATGGAGGAAAGTGGATATATGCTTTTCCCCAAGATTGAAAGTGGGAGATACAGTAACGTAAGGGTCCTAATATTTCCAAAAAATACTTACGTCTCTCTGTAACTTCAGTTCCATCCCGCTTGTTTTTCTTTGTTATGGAATCCATATCATTGCTACTCACATGTGAAGAAAGAAAGTAAAAAATTAACAGACATCCAACAGTCTAGTTGCAAGTACAGTACAAGCACTTTTTGTGCTAAGTCAAGGAAATGCAATTCACATGTTTCCATAATTACTAACCACTTTTAAATCAGAACACATGATGAATCATGAAATAAGATGCAAGTTTTAAATGGTTTTTTTGGGAGGGGAGGGAGCTATTATATTTCCTATTCACTATGAATATTCAGAGAAGTTGTGGCTCCTTTCTATTAAAACATTTCACAAAAGTTTTCTTAAGATAGCTTGCATTTTCAAACTAAACTGGTAATTATTCTAGTGAAGTTCCAAGGCCAGGATTTTTGGAGATGGTTAGCAAGACTAGTTGCATTCAAAGGAACCATAATCTGGTAAAAGGTGCAAAAGATTTTGCTACAGTCCAGTGTGTTCCCAAGCTTGACGAAGTTCAGTTGTGTGGACCAAATCAGAAATCTCAGTGGTGGCCAAACTATTGAGAAATTATGGAAGTTAAAGTCCATATAACCAGAAATTGTTAAGTTTGGCAAATTCTGCAACAGGGCCATCTAGTGATAATTTATGAATATTTAGCAAACTTTTTTCTTTATTCACCGCCTAGTAAATTCATAGCATGAAGAAAAATGTGAATTAATTTTTCTATAATGCATGATAAATAGATTTGTTAATCATGAATTTGCATTGGTATAAGGTGATCAAAACCACACGTCTATTAATCTGTAAGATTGATCACGACTAATTTGCCTATTACGAAACAGACAAATATTTAACAAATTACTTTTTAAGCTCAGAAAAAGAGAGCAAACTGGTGGGTGAGACACAGTTAATCATCACTTCAGGAGTTCTGGGGGGCTTTTATGTACTTTCCTTAAGATGAATTCTATGTCTTTGTAGGGTTTTAGTATACTTTAGTTACTATATCTCAAGAGGCTCTTAAAACAAATCCCTCCAAATCATCTAAATCCTTAATCCATTCACAGATCATGCTAGCTAATGGCTTGGCTTTTGTTCCTCCAAATAAAAGATGCCTGAAGCACCTAAGCGAGCCCGCACCTTCTTCATCTTTGAGTCATATTCAAACTCATACTATGAGTTCACCCCAGACAAGCACTGACAGTAGAGGAAGATGCTTGAAAGATGCACATGACATGGTAAAACCCTGGAGGCAAACCCAGCTCAGTCGCTGGGGACATTGTGAGCTCTCAACTACATCCCTACCACATTATTGTTGATTGTCTTTTTAAGCCTCTTCTTCATGTGCTTTTTTTTGCTTCAGTTGGCTTTCAAGACTCTATTGAACAGTGGTTAGAGCAGCTTGCCTCAACTTGGTCTCTAACAATACTTATATAACAACATGTATAACTTCCAGCCAAGTTCCAGGGAGCAGCAAGTTGAGGAGGAAGCAATAACATTTCTTGATATACACACATAATATCCTTGATCTTAGTCAAAAGGCCAAGAACCCTTTCTTGGTAGTCTTACAATGCAAATTCTACTTAGCACATTAAACATTCAGACTCTAGGCTATTCACATATACAGTATTCATCTAAGGAGCCTCACAAGACAAATGTGGATAATAAGGATCATAAACCTATGATTTCCTAATCTCTTCTGAAAATGTGGGATTGAAATATGTTAGAATCAGATCTTAACTATAAAATAAAGATAAACTAACGATCATTATTCTCAAGTTTGTCTGAAAATGATGTTCTCTGCTCTAAAAAAGGTAAATATATATCTACTAATTATTGCTTTTTGGCCACAGGAAAAACAATAGTCTCTTCTAAATAATATATAATGAACTGTATTTTGGCTGCCAGTTAATCCCATTATTACTCCTTGAATAATAAAGGTATTATTTATTTATGTATCATATTTGCATAACTGCCCATCTGACATGAAAGTGACTAGGCATGGTACAGACTGGAAGAGGAGGAGGAGGAGGAATTAAAGAAGTTGTTACTTGAGTATTAGTTTTTTTTACTATAAATTAAAGTGTGGGACAGATATTTAAAGATATTTGCTTAGGAAATCTCTCTCTCTCTCTCTTTCTCTTCTTCAAGCTCATGACCTTCTTCAACCACTGCTTCTTCCCTAGTCCTAGACAGCTTTATTATTTATTTAATCTATTTATATGGCCATTCATATCACCTAAGCAACTCTTCAGCACTGCTGATATCATTGATAAATTTTTCTTCACAACTGCTTTTGATGCATTTAGTTAAAAGGAGCATAGGTTTGAGAACATATACAACTAAACTACTTATCTGTGCCTACTAATATAAGTGACAACACTTAACAATCTTACAAATTTCCATTTTATCCTGTGATTTCTAACAGCCCACCTTTTCCAGAAACAAGGCAATATTGCTAAAATTAAGTGAGAACTTAAAAGTTCTCACTTTTAAGGACTGGGATTTGTGTTCCTTTCACCCAGGATTTAATGTCCTTTTATTTTACACTTGATCCTAAATGCTCTTCCACCCTCCAGTTCTCATACTTCAGAAGTCCTGTTGAAATGTTAAATTAGCATTGTAATTTTTCCCTTTTACTGAACTGCATCTGTGGGTCTCAGTCAGTATCTGTTGTCTCATCTAGAGAACTCAGACTAATAAGGTGTATGGAAAGAAACAGCTCTCTGCTTCATCAGATCCATGATGGATAATGGTCTCTTCTTATTTCCTCTTTGGTCATAACTGATGCATTAATTTAAAATTCACAGAATATCCTTCTACTCAACATATCTGTTAAATTAGCTTCTCTTCACCTGCCACCCTCAAGATGGGTTGGGAAACTAATTTCCTGAATTCCAAGTCAAAAGCACATGATCTCTCATGGCTTCTGGAGACTGTAGTCCCAAAACATCTGCTGGGAGCCAGTTTGGGAGAGGCTGGTTGTTGTACCACTTTAAATTCTTTTGTTTTGTTTTCCTTGTTTTGGTTTGTGTTTTTTTTTAGCCATCAGAAAATTTTACTCTCTTTCAGCAAAAGCTTTTTGTATTTCTCAGAACATATATAACCTATATTATTTTTGTATTTTTGATGAAAAAAGATCTAATAGATGAAGGTGCATGACAAAGGTCACGTCTTGAGGACAAGGATGCTACAAAGAATACTTTGTTTGTATCTTTTAAAGACAATCCTCATTTTAATTATGCTAAGAGTTCACTACTTCAAGATTGGCTTCCTAAATACACAAAGAAAGAATACATTGCTCCCTGGTAGTGAAAATAACTAAGCTTGTTTACACTCTTTAGAAAAGGTAACACATAATCTCTTTGCTACAAAGATATTTTGAGTATTTGTAGAGATGCAGGCAAGTATGCACAGAAACAAAATACATATTCATAATACACAGAACCAGTGTGCTATAAGTACATATTAGAAATTGATAAATATAAATACGAAGAAGTGCTGTTGTCCTTCCTTCCTTCCTTGACATGCATCTCACAGTCTTTTTTCTCCCCTGCATTCTAACCAGACACCTCTAACTATGGCTAAAACATGAAAAGCAAATCAGCAAAAAGCATATCAGCCCAACATATACTCATTCCCCTGCATTAATAGTTGTTAGACATTTTGGTTTCCAGTGTCAGTCCCTGTTAGTTGTTGAAATCTTATTCCAAAGAATCAGAGGTTAACAGAAAGATCCTTTCTGACTGATTCTTTGCTTGTATAGCATACCTGAATTCTGGTGGTAATTGCTACTGTTTGCTTTGTACCCAGTATTCCAGATGTTCCACAAGACCACAAGTGTAACAGCACTGCTTCAGTGGTAAGTTGTTCCTGAATGATCCTCAAAGAATGCTGAATTGGTCTTGTATTTAATCTATTTTCCCCACCCTTCCAATGGGTAGGCTCTGTTTCCCAAAACGTTTCTTTTAAACAAGTCCTGACAACGGTGTATCATAGTTTCCTGCTTTACTCCACCCTATAAATTACCTAAAACAGCAGGCAAGAAAGAAGGCAAAAAAAAAACCTGCCTCCAGGAATCAAATTTAAGTACAGGGAAGAAAAGCAGCAACTTAAA
Organism: Ptyas mucosa; assembly: GCA_012654045.1. Classification (NCBI taxonomy): domain Eukaryota; kingdom Metazoa; phylum Chordata; class Lepidosauria; order Squamata; family Colubridae; genus Ptyas; species Ptyas mucosa. Next base: position 9,264,870 of record WNWU01000032.1, on the reverse strand, counting down.
TTCAAAAAGATCAGCCATTTCAAATGTAAGGAGAGTTCTGTTGGATAGGACCAAATATCTCTTTACTTCACACTATTTTTATTGGGCTGCCATCAGTTGGCATATGAATGCAGAATCAGTCGAATCTTGAGACATTGGGAATAGGTAAGAAGCTTTCATAGAGATGTGAAGCATCAAAGAAATTGTGTGGTAGGAAAGATAAAACAGAATGGCAGCAAATTGAAGGAGTGAATGGTGAAATGGACAGAAACATTTAACTTCATAGCCTTTATAAATGTATGTTTGTGCCTGGTAATTTAGTTGAACTTTTTGGGTGCTAAAAAGAAATCTCATACTTCACATATTACATGCACATAATATAAAACAGAATATTTTTACTCTGGACTTCTCCATTGCCATACATGTCTGAAAGATTGTTCCACACCATCCCCATTTTCAGTATATGCCATTATCAGCATTATCAGCAGAAGTGAGGAATTTACATTATGCTAGAAGTATCATACAGGCAATAAATTACTTGCGTTATATATAATGAGCTACTAGTAAGGAAGAAACTGTATCAGATGATGCAAAGCCCAGAACAAATTCTCAAGATTATTAAAATTGTCTTCATGTAACTCAACAGCATTATATTACTTTCTTATGGAATCCTTATATAAAAAAGAATTACAAGATTGTTTAGAACTATCAACTCTTCTACGTCAGGGGCTGGATTGAAGTCAGGTTTTTTAATTGCACTCCATGGCCATCAACCAGAAAGACAGTATACCCCTAAAACAAGTAAATTTTGACAAGAATCTCTTCAGAGAACCAGAATTAATTGGGTCCCATTTTTCATGCAAAAATCCGAATTTAATGCCTTGTCTTCTTTATTTAAGCATTACAAATTGAGCTAAAGAGGTTTTGTCTTACACATCAGTGGTAGCTTTAAGAGGGGCAAACTGGACAATTGTCCAGTATTTCACATTTCAGCATCCGTTCAATTTGGTACAATTTTAGTAAATAAAAAAGGAGACTTATGATGAAGGGCATGCTGGACCCTTTCCTTATACAGAAGGCAGCCATCTGTACCAATACGGTATATTTCTATGATTGCATTTGACATAATCTATTTTTAATAAGTAAACCCTCTATTGTTTTAGTAAATTAACTTTGAATTAGTAAATTAATTTATCAATTTATCGATACCAGATTAAAATATATGAAGACAAAATCAGGTTTTCATCATGAAAAAATAATAATGGGGACATGGTGGCGCAGTGGCTTATGGAAATGCTGACCTAAAATGATCTGCACTCCAGTGGTTTGAGCCCAGCTGCACAAGACAGAGTGAACTCCTGCTGCTTGCTCCTGCCCACCGAGCAGTCCAAAAGCATGCAATATTGCAAGTAGATAAATGGGTATCATTTCCATGGGAATAATCTAGTTGCATTCATGTGTGTGGAGAACAGAAACCAGTGCTGGACCTGGCCATATGAAAGGCCATGCAATATGAGGTGAGATAAGATGAGACAGGCGGAGGAGCACAGAAGAGCCAGCAACCTGAGCGCCATTAGTCAGCTAGTGTAAGCTGGTTTGCCTTGTGTGGTGCATCAAGGATAGGCATGCAAGCACCAAACAGAATGAACTAGCAATTTAGGCTGTCAGGACTGAATTGTGTCTAGCTTTTGTAGATTTCTTTACATTGTATGCCATACACTAAATAAACAAACAATACCATTTAATTTTTTGTTATTTGCTTTCCTTTATTAATCATGATAATAATAATTTTAGGGAACATGGGTTGAGATGGGTTAGAATCAGGTTTCTTAAGAGGTGATAAACTGCCATGGATGATTCCCCGATGGCACTCTTACCCAGTTTCCCACAAATTTTAAGACTAATGCAATGATTCTAAATAATGAACTTATTACTGGAAGTCTAAAGATCTAAAATTAGATCTAGATTAATTTTTGTATCTATTATGTATCTAAGCCAAACAATATCTGATTGAGAGTGTATGTTGCAGAGCGAAGGTATTTCAATGTCAAGACATGTATCAACTATTTTATTTCATACTTGTCTAGATGTACATAGAGTCAAAAACTTTGACTTTAAAAAATGCAGGTATCTGAGTGTGGACTTTAGGTTTGAAGCAGGACATATAGTGAAACAAAATTAGAAATCTCTAAAATTGCAGTTTTCATATCACTACTACTATTTTCTATTGCTATTATTTTCTTTCTCTTTAATAATAATCAGAAGTTATGAAAAGCAACTATGGAGAAATTGCTCTCATGTGCTGTAAGATGTGAGTCAAGACCCAGTAATCCTTGGGCCACAACTGGCAATTAAACAAACCAGTGTTTCTTAATTCTAGCAATTTAAAGATCTATGGACTTCAGTTCCCAGAATTCCCTGGCAAGCACAATCAAGGATGACTCAACTTCAAGGCCATCAGGTACCACACAAAAGGTTTGCTATTTTGGGGGGAAGGGCAAAAAGAAGAAACAAATTTCTGAACCATGATTACTATAGAAAACATTTAGGACCTCACATTAGCAATTGCTAATCAACTATTTGGTTGACTGAATTCTTGTTTGTGATAAAAATTCTCATCCGGCTAAATTACAACAAAATCTATTTATTCCAGAGGAAAAATTGGATGTGGGTGAAAATGTGGGTTTCAATCTATCTAATAGACATTCTTAGTTGAAGATTTATCTAAATATTGCAAAAGAAAAGGGTTTTATTTATTTAAACTGCCCCTCTGTGTACTTTGTGAAGATTGGTGAGTAAGAAACCGGATAGGTGTTTCTTGACAATTGCTTAGTATGCTATTTTATGAATCACTCTGCCTACAGTATTTCATTTTAAACTTCCAGTTGTACCCCTCCCCCACACCTGGGGAAGAGATACCTTAAATGGAAAAATAAAATATTGTTGAGATGATGATTCAGGACTCAAAGAAATGGTAGCACCCATATTTTGGCATATAGAAAGATATAGAAAGATATTCTATAAACCAGTGGTTCCCAATTTTGTGGCTTGGTGGCCCGGCTGGGGGGGTGGGGATAGGGGAACCAGGCCATGCGAGCAGTAGACTGGCGCTCATGTGCATGCATGCAGCTCCACTTGCACAAGTGATGGGTCGACATGCATACGTGTACACGCCAGCCTGCCACTTGTGTAAGTGGAGTTCTGCGTATGCGTGCTTGCCGGCCTGTTGCTCGCGCAAGTGGAACTGCATGTGTGCATTCCCACCAGCCCGCATTTCGTGCAGCCCGGTTCCCCCAGCCAGGGGGAAACTCATGAACTCAAAAACTGAGTTGCAGTTATGTATTTATTGTAATATATATAAATTTGGTTTTTCATGTATGTATATTGATTCATTTTGATTTTTGATTTTCCCCCAGTTTGCCCATTATTTGCCACACCACTATTTGTTGTTACCTAGCCCACTATGGCACAGGGTCTGATTACCTGAGGGACTGCCTATTCTCCATAACATCTGCCTGGGTGATTCAGTTCTATTGGATCAGTGCACTCCAGGTACCCTCAATTAAACAATGTCATTTCTTAGGACCCCAGAAATGTGCCTTCTCTGTAGCAGCACTTCCCCTTTGGAATGAGGTTCCCCCCAGCCCCAAGATCTGGATGCCCCCCCCCACTCTGCTGTTATTTAAAAGAGCAGTGAAGGGGTTTTTTTATTGATTGTTGCTTGAAGTTGTTCTGTGTCCTAGGCTATTGATTCTATTTTGCAACTGTCATCATCAATATAAAATTCTTTTTGTTGAACAAACTTATATGCCACGTTTATATAGCAATATTCCATAAGACCATGTTTAAAAGAAAAATAAGCTTCTGCAACCACTCACTTCAATCATGAAAACTATCCTTTCCATCTTTATTGGTTTCTGAACTTCAGGGGAACAATTTTGCAAGGCAAATGCTGAGGGAAAGATTTCAGATTTCCTGACCTCAAACTGTACCCTGCACCAAAAATCAACTCTAGCACACTTATTTTAATGTAAACAAAACAACAAAAATAATTAGTTGCACACTGCATGTTTAATGTAACACTAAATATACACTCTTCATTTGTTAAACTACCATATATAAAACCAAGATGCAGTGAAAGTGCCTTGTAAAGTTTCATCTAAATGTTGACACAAAATATGTAGAAGGATTCCTTTTCTACTCTTTGCCACTTTTGAAAGACACCTGTGATTCTCCTCTGCAAAATAGGTGGATCGTATCACCCAACATGTAGCTTCTGTTTTGACCTTTATACCCCTTCAGTGCACTGATGACATTTTGGTAGCCTGCAGGCTGGATTCATCCCTCAAACAATTATGCTTGACTTCCATCCAAGTACACTTAGTAAGAGTACCGTGGACTGCAAGAAGAAAGCATCAATCACTCCTAAGCCAATTAAAGGCTCACTGCAACTTTGAGGTGATGATCAGCAAGACGAACCTTACATTATTGCAGACATGTGATGCAAATGATGGACTAAAAGAAATAATTATGCAAGGTTTAAAGGAGAAAGTGATAGCTAGATAGAAATTCCATGTTTTTGGAAGAGCTTTCAATTAGTAAAAACAGGTAAAATTGCAAGCACTTGTCCATACAGAAGTTGAACCAGACTCAATGACATTTACTAACTCATTCAAGTGACTTAAAATAAGCCATTTGGTTCCCTGTACATATTGACCCCTTTTACTACATACTGTTTATTAGATTCATTTTGAAAGCGTGAACATGATTTACATGCTGAATACAATACTGCAGGAGACACATGTAGAACGCTAGATTGGTTCTGCCTTTCCTTTCTTCATGAACCTCTTCTAATAAGAGAAGAAATGGTTGACAAAGAAAAACAGGCTCATCTGAACTCTGCATAATTTTTTTGAACAAGGCAGGGTGAATAAAATGAAATAAGTAACTTCATCTGGAAATGTTCTTCTCCACCCAGACTCTTGAGATTATAGTTTTGGCATTTACTAAATTAAGGAAGGCTGCTTCTGTGTGACCTCCCACTACCTGAATGTGTATGCTTTATACATGTGATGGTCTTGTTGCTACATGATGCTGTATAGAGAAGTTAAGTGCCTTAGGAGGGGACTGCCATTGTAGGATATATGACTGATACATGAAGAAGGGTGCGGCCCCTGCAAAGAGACAAACTGAACATGCCTGTTCAAGCTGAGATTTCTCACAATGACTCGGGGGGAGGGGATGCAGATAATACAGACCACACATCTGCTTAGATACCTGAAAATACATTCCAATATTCACTATGCCATGTCTGTATCCAAATATACACAGACATATACCCTCCCCTCACATAACATGGACTTAGAACAGACAGCATAACTGGTTTGCTGATACACTAAGCCAGGGGTGTCAAACTGATACACTAGGCCAGGGGTGTCAAACACAAGCTACATCAGGATTGTGTTTGACCATGGGGGCTGGGGTGAGTATGGCCAGGGTGGGTGTGGCCAATGTGACATCACTCGTGTTGGGGGTATGTGTGGCCAGATTATCTGCCAGATAAAACGGGCTCCCAAGCTCCGTTTTTGGCTGGGATGCCTCCTGCAACCCTCTGCCAGCAAAAAACGGAGCTTGGGAGGACCACGTTTTTACTGGCAGAGGTATTGCGGGCCGGTCCTTTGCTATTTCCAGGGCTCCCCCATGGGCCAGATCTAAGCACCTCATGGGCCAGATCTGGCCCCCGGGCCTTGAGTTTGACACCCCTGCACTAGTCTGACTTATAGCAGCTGAAAAAAGAAATTTAAGTGATAGCTAGTACTGACTTCAAAGGCATATTTTTCATGTTCTCAAAGGTAACAATAAAGCAAAATTTGTGTAACTGACTTTAAAACTACAGGTAGTCCTCAACTTACAACAGTTCACTTAGTGACGGTTCAAAGTTACAACGGCACTGAAAAAAGTGAGATGACCGTTTTTACACTTATGGCCATTGCAGCATCCCCATGGTCACATGATTTACATTCGGATACTTGACAACTGACTCATATTTATGACAATTGCAGTATCCCAGGGCCAAATGATCATCTTTTGTGACCTTCTGACACGCAAAGTCAATGGGGAAACCAGGTTCACTTAACAACTGTCCATGTTACTAATTTAACAACTTCAGTGATTCACTTAACAAATGTGGCAAGAAAAGTTGTAAAATGGGGAAAACTCACTTAACAAATTTCTCCCTTAGCAACATAAATTTTGGGCTCAATTGTGTACGTAAGTTGAGGACCTGTATGCAATAGCACCCATGATGTATGACTGATACAAAGGATACAGGCTGATTTATAATCTGACAGGTTTATGCAAAATCTAAAAATCATACCTTAAGCATTTTACTTTGTGAACTATAGCCACTGATAACAAGATTGTCTGGAGTTCTTTGTTCATCTGTTGAGTCAGAAAAGTATTGAATTCCCAGCCTTCTATAACATCACATGAAGCAAAACGTGGATGATGAACAAGACTGTTTGTAGCCCAGGCATGTATTTTTCTATACAAAATCTAAATGGAATCTAGCATCATTAAAAAAAAGCAATTCCCTTCAAAGTTCACATATTCCAGTTGATGTGGTAGCAGAAAACGTCCAGACTTATCTAAACAACTTAATCTTTTGATTAATATTGGTTCATATACATATTAGTTACTCCACTATCTATATAACTGTCTCAACTGAACGTCAAGCCTAATCCTCATTATGCTACAGAAAAAAATTATAGTCATTTAAGTTATTATTTATAAAACCATTTTGAACACTAAGGAAAATTCTAAACACAAATTATATTTTTGAATACCAAATTACTATTCAGTAGATTAAAGCTAATATGTTAATGTTTGTCTGCAAATACACAGTTAGAATTAGACATTAGAAATTACATGCAGAGGGTTGGAAGAGTCGAGGATTCAGATTTCCTCAATTCCTTTTCCATTATGTACCAGGGCTGACTAGTATCATTTTGTTGGGTGATTATTTTATTCTAAGGGGCTTGTGATTTTCCTGCTGGCTCTTGCCTGCTACTGTTACACCTGTTTTTCCTGGGGCATAGAACTTTTTCTACCAAGTGTAGACTTGCAACATTGGCAATCCTTTATCTAAAGGTACATTCCAGAGGCATAAAATACTACCAACAAATTCACATGGGGAGGAATCTACAAATGCCATTTAATACAAGATGGGACATGAAATGAAAATGCCAAAACAGTCCTTTTATTGTGCCTGCCTCTCTCATGCCAACATAATGTTTTGCCTCATACAGTACAGTCATAAACATACCTATTCAAGGACAATTATATGGTTTATTCTCAGTCCCACAGCCTTCCTTGATTTGGCACCCATCATAAGTGTAAGATTTCAACTTCCAGCATTCCATAGTGGTAGACTGATTGCTGACTATTTTGGGAGTTGAACATACTAGGAAGATTTGTCTATTGAGGAGAGGACAGGTATTTACTATTCCTATAAAAGAAATAACAGTGCCCAGAATGTACTCTTCCACAAGAGAAACAAAGTGATATGTATTCAAAATGTTAAGCTTACAATCAATACTATCCAAAGATAGTTACTATAGGCAGGGTTCCTTGCAATTCCATAATTTGACAGAATCCATAAAAACCTTTACTGAACATGCTCAATTTGCATGTTAGCAGAAAAATATATCCTCTCCTCCCCTGAAATCTAATAAATAGTCAGTGATCTTCTTCTCAAAAAATCTAAGTAAGGGGTGCCTTATATATTGCATACATATTTCCTCTAGAAAATAGAGGAATTTGAATTGCCTACACTCTAGCATGGCAGTACACTTACCTTCCATGAGGAAAAAAAGGGAAGAATGGGTTTAAATAATTAAAAACTATTTTCTAGATGGAATATATATTCAATTTATTGTTCTGGCTAAAGCTTCTTGCTGCTCAAATTTTACAGGCTATTAAAAGAAGCTAACTGTCTTAACTGTGAAAATAAGTGAAAATAAGAAAGACTAACCCAAGAACCTTTTTCAGTGCTTTTTCAAAACAGAGCTGAAGAAGCTTCTTGGATGAGAAGCAAAACGTCTTCAAAGAAAAACCAGAAAGACCAGTTGCCTCTTGAAAAAGCACCTTTGGGACAACCATGACCTGGATGACTGAGAATCTCCATAGACAAGAAAGACTAATATAATTATTTCCCTTTTATGTCAGGTGAATATTAATTAACAGATTTCTGGAGAAGGAAGCATATAGGGACTTTAGATTGCACAGTCTCATAGGACTATCATTTTTAATAATAAAACAATAGCACAACCTCATATTAACATATTAAGCCACTGGTTTCAATGGCCACTAATTACTCTTATGCTAAGAAACTGCATATATTCCATCACCTAAAACCTGGAATTCCATTCAGTTGCAGGACTCAGGGCTGCCAAATTTCATTCTGGGACAGCTTAATTGCATGATGTTTGGTTTCAATTATTGCTTTGACTTAGGAATCTGGCAATCTTACAATGTTTTTAAACTTGTACTTGTAGATACAAGATACTGTGTTTTTCTAGAGATGGGCAAGCTGTGCCAAGTTCTAGCACAGCTCACTGAAATTACCAGCAAGAAGGGTATTTTTCTCTCCTTTTGATTTTGCAGGAGCTTGCTTAACATCACAAAGCAAAATGAATCTTACTCTTTAGACCATTATATGTAGAGAAAGAGCAAATTCCTAACATTGTGGTCTTTTATATTGAAAGCAAAACTAGACCAATAGTAGCTCAATTAAAGAGCTGTGAGCCATCATTTCTTATATCAGGATATATAGCTTCTAAGAAAAAGGAACAGTTTTGCAAGCATATATACATTATGCACATATATATAGGGATGTAGAAGGGACTAATTTTACATGGTAAATATTGCATTTATCCAAAAGAAAGACTATTTTGAATTTAAAACAGCCACTCATTTGGAAGAAATTATGCCAAGCAAAAAGGGTATAAACACTTAAGTTCTATATGCTTTTGAGATCCTTTGCTTTCTACCTGAGGACTGCCAATATCCATTGAATTCAGTCTCAGAAATTTCTCTTCCAGTAAATATTTCTTTTTTATAGATCTACAGTGTGTATATTGTTATATGGATACCTACATATATATGCATATATGCACACTAAAGCTACAAAATAAAAAGCACAAGGGGGGAAACGAGAATGTCAAATAATACCTGAATTAATTATTATCTATTAAACTTAACTGCCTGTAAAATAATGCATTCAATTTTTAGTATATATGCTTGCATAAACTTCTCTGACAAAACTTTAGTGGACATACAGAACTCAGAAGACATATATCTAAACATGCATATTTTGTAATGTCCCAATGCATTCCACAGTTCCTGTTCCCAAGTAAATATGCCCTGGCTGGCACTATGCTAGGGATCTGTTCAGCACTGTTTACATCATATAAATCAGGGTAAAAGTGGGGTAGACTGAGTTGTTCTTTTATTCAATTTTAGAACGGCTAATTCTGTTTAGTTAAGATGTCATCTCATTTTCCGCTCATTCCTCTGTGCGAGAATGAATATTTGCAGTGAAAAGTCTCAATTCTCCCCAATGGAAATTCCATTGTGATAAGTCATACTTTATAGAGGGAGGACAATAAAAAATGGGAAAGGCTGATATGTTGGTTCTGTCTCGCTTGAAGTCACAAATGTTTCTCTTGTAGCCCATGTACACATTCCATGTATTCGCTTCAATTCTTCTCTTACCATATCCTCCCTTCCCTCCCTTATAAGTAAGACGTTTTCTTTTCAAGTCTATGTGCTACACCAAATTTTTGTAAACATTGACAGTCTGTTTCAGAATGAAAATGGAAGGCTAATAGCTATGTTATGCATTCAATTTCTTGCAGAAAAACAAAATGTGTTCTGAAATTTTAAAAGCAAACTGATACAATTTGGTGGAACACAAATCCACATCATCCTGGACATATTAAGCATTTTCCTAAATAGATGTATAAACATACAAGGAATAATAGAGAGGGAGCAAGCGGTAATTGAAAAGCAAAGCTTCTTTTGAAAATATGTTTTTAAACAACGGATGGATAATTTGTAAATATATGTATTTGAAAAGAGTTGCTTACAGAAATTTCAGTTTGAGAATTATCATGTTGTTAGGCAACTAAAACATTGATAATCTCAGTGGACAACTGAAAATTTGATCATCTAAATCAGGGGTCACAAATCTTTCGGACCTCAGGGACCACTAAAACATTAATTTTAAATCCCGCAGACCACTAATATGATCTGCCTAATGATCACCTGGGAGGGCATGGTTAGGTGATCATGTGACTGAGTGGGCATGGCTAACTTGATGTCACTCATGTTGAGGGGCACCTCGCCAGCCTCTACTTGCCCCTCCCCTCCCAGCCACTCCTTGCCTGCCTGCCTGGGCTCCTTAGGGCCCCAACAGGAAGCAGTTGTTGGAGTTAAGCAGCCACCACGAGAAAGAGTTGGCAAAAGAGTTGGCTCAGTTCAAATTGGAATCTGACGAGAAGGAGGCTCACCAGAAGCACCTCACTGAGGACTACGAGCATAGGCTTTCCAAGCAGAGGAAGACCTGCGGGAATGCAAGGCCAGGTACCAGTGCCTGGAGGCTCAGCGGGCTGAGATGGTCAGCCAGTTCCAGGCCATGATGCAGTCCCACTGGAACAAGGCCCTCCGGTCTTCACCATCAGCGGTGCTTCCCTCCAGCCTTTATCCAAAGCCCTGCACCAAGAGGCCAAACAGACCCTAAGTCAGAATTTCTGTCTCCCTCCAACCCACACAAAAAGACCCCAAAGGGGGACACTCTCTGCAGCAACACAAGCATTCATTGCATGTATCTGTTCCAGGGGCCATAGTTTGAGGACCCCTGATTTAGTGCAATATAAAAAATGCAAATAATTTTTCTGTGAACCACCAAATTTTCTCATGGACCACCAGTGGTTCCACAGTTAGTGACCGCTGATTTAAATGACTACTCTTTTAAGTTTACTGTTCTTTAGTAATGAAGAGGCATGGTGTTGATGTAATAACAGTATAACATATTGTAGGAAGTTAGCACCCACCCCTCTCCTAGAAGAATGAAATATTTTAGGAAATATTAAAAAGGCAGAATATTATGTTTCCCTGGATGAGAAAGGAGAAACATGTTTTTAAAGACAAAGCAGCTTCCTGCAGCTCCCTGCCCCCCCCCCTTCAGCTCCAGGGTTATGGGATTAAGATATGGCTCTCAGGACATGATAGGATTAGCCCTCTACCCATCTCACCACATGGCACCTGGGAAAATTACATCACCTAGCAAGGCTCAACCAAGCCTGGGACTCAGGACAGCCTACAGAGTTGCCCCTGCAGGGCCCCATGGGAGTCTGATAACCAATCAGAATACAAGCTCAAATTCAAAAGCCCAGAGAGGGTATAAAACTCAGGCACTCTCGGCATCTTTTCCCTTTTTTTTCTTCACCCAACATCTTCAGGGCATGTGATCCTGTCCACCATTAAAACCATCTTTCCAAGCAACTTCCATGAATCCAGTGTCCTTTTCCCCACTTGGAACTGAACCCAGATGGACATTTCTTCCAACAGTATTCTTTTTCCCCACACCTGCAGACAACTAAATTTAGACAGAGGAGCAGTGTAGCAAGACAAATAATACTCACCTCCAAATTCTGTGATTTCTAAAAATATTTTCAGTTCTTCTATCTTCCTTAATAATTTGTAGATACATCAAATTGTAGCCTTGCCTTTAAATTATTGTTCATTATCCATAGGCAGACAGTGGAAACGTCTTTTTTTAAAATGCCTGTCAGATGGCCTGCACAAAGGTCACTCATGTAAGGGATGATTTTAATATCTAATATGATGTTGGATGTTGGTCTATAAGTCACATCAGAACCACTGTGGTGTAGAAGTTAAGGTGTTGGGTTAGAAACAGCAAGGCCCACATTCTAATATACCCTCCCACATAGGAATTCACTAGTTACATTCTCTCAGCCCTCTCTGGTTGACAAGAGTTGCTGTGAGGAAAATAGGAGGGAGTGCTATGTACCCCACCCTCAGCTCCTGAATGAAAGGAAAAAATATCAATCTGATAAATCAATGACATTTGCAGGATTCTGTCATTTCCCACCTACTTGCAGACACTCCTGGCAATTTGTCCTATTATAAATTCTGCTTCTGTTTCTATGCAGAAAATGCAAAACCTCCAAAGCTCCACCCAATTCATACACAAGCAAATCCAGATGACACTGTTATTACTCACTATCATGTTTTGTTCATCCAATTAAAACTAAACATTATGATTTATCCTGACACGCAAAGCATACTAGGTATTAATTTCTATGTCCTGGAGCATTAATTAGGAGAAACATGTGTACAGTACAGTTACTAAGCAGCAGAGAAAGGTCTTTAGCCCTTCCCATTCCAGCACGGTCAAATATTTGTTATTGTTGGCAGAACAATATTTTAAATATTTTTTGTATTGTAATTTGATTTATAAAGCTGTTGCAGCAGAGAATAGTGTGAACCCTATATGCATTGCAAAAATTTAACAAATGCATTATTATGCATTTTTGAACTAAAATAAATTTCATTAGATACATGCAGTGACTCCAACAAGTGGTAAGTTTGGTATTACAAGGGCAGATGACTGCAGAAAGCAGGTATCTAGTTTCTTTCCAGCCCAAATCAAAATGCCCGTAGCGGGTTGTCCTCAGTGCTTGGAGGCAGTATATCCATAGAAGCCTTTAGTAGGCCACCAAAGCTGAGCAGATGTCAACTAAATCCTGGCAACAACCACATTGCAAGACAAAGCATGATAGATTGTGTCTATTGCCAAAGTCATAGCAAAAGAAAAGGGAAAAAACTATTTGAAATTGAAATACCTAATTTTTTAACTTTAAGCTGCTTCATCTTAATGAAAACTATTATATAAAAACAATTAACAGAGCAGAACTGTGGTAGAGTTTGAAAGATGTGAAAATCATCTTTCAAACATCTGTTTATGTTGATAAAATGGATCTGACAATAGTTAAAACAGACTGAATAATTCGATTAACTATCTGTAGGTACCTTCAAATTCCTGTTGGCTACAAACCACATAGATTTCCTTTCAGAACGATCTATGCTAGGCCTGGCCCAGTAGATCAGTTATATTTATTACTACTATAATTCAATCCATCCTTACTTCTAGTTCTCTTTGTTTTCTTTCCACCTTTTCCACCATTATAATTCGATGAATTGGAACTGGATCTTTGTATAGTGTGCCCAAAATATAGCTTGAGAATGGTTGAATAATAATATTATTCGATTATTATTCAATAATCTTGAATAATACCTCTATTTGATTTGTTCTGTGATGCATGTGTTCAACAACATTCAAAAGCATTAATGCTCTTGGGTGTTTAAACTGTACAGGAGGGCTTGGGAGACAAAAACTCTAGTTGTTGTTGTTGTTATTATTATTATTTTATTATTATTTATTAAATTTTTATACAGCCCTTCTCCCGAAGGACTCAGGGCGGTGAACAGCCAAGATTAAAATGCATACAATATGAAAATTAAAATAATTTAAAACATAATTAAATCAATTTGGCTTCCCCAATTTAAAACCCCTTACCCATAAAATTAACCAGTTAAAAAATTTTTAAGCCAGCCCGGCTTGCTGAAATAATAAAGTCTTCAGGGCCCTTGATTTGCTTCTTGATGTATCCCACTAGCCAATAAAAACTCAACTTCAAGAAATAAGAAAACGGTAGCTTTTTAAACAAACAAACAAAACAGCTGCCTGCCAGACTTTCACATAACTGTGGTTTAAAGAATGGAGGAATCAAGATGAGAACACAGAAAAATCATAGGTAAAAAACAGAATCTGCACCCCTTAATAGCTACCAAGAGAAATTACAATTAAAAGCCTCGCCTAGAAATTTTAATAATTGCTAAACGGGAATAAATATAACAGCACACCAAACTTCAGTCTAGGGCCCTTGGGAATAAGCTCCTTTGAACGTAAGGGGACTTCAGTCAGTCCGAGCGAGCCTAGAATCCTAAAGAATTGCACTAAACCAGCGTTTTTCAAACTTGGCAGCTTTAAGGTGTATTGAACTTCAACTTCCAAAATCCTGGCTGGAGAATTGTGGGAGTTGAAGTCCACACAGTTTAAAAGTGGCCGAGTTTGAAAAACGCTGCGTTAAACTCAAGGCGGTGCAGGAGACGCCAGCCCCGCCCCGCCCCGCCCCTCCCCTCCAACCCTTCCCCCCCCGCCCCGCCCCTCCCCTCCAACCCTTCCCCCCCGCCCCCGCTTGTGTTTAGTTTTAATTCCCCAGTTCCTCCTTGATTCGCTCTTCCCGCCTCTCTTTGCCCGCCGCGCAGCTGAGACCGTGACGCAACGGGCTGCGCAGAGAGGTTAAGTCTTGCCGGGTGCGTTTAATACGCTTCCGCTTGAGCGGGTAGTCCGAAACATGGCTGTTTGTGTTTATGAGTGCCGAGTTTTTGGATTGTGTTTTCTTTCTGAGGTAATTTAATGCGAGGCGAAGTTATTCCGCTGTTAAAGATGTGGCGGAGCCAGCGGCTTTTTCAGTTCCTCTGAAGATAAATTCCTTTTCCTCCCGGACGAAAGGTACTTGGAATGAAGGATAAGAGACCTTTAAAGCTAATGGGAGAAAAAGCCTCTCTCTCTCTCTCTTCTGTTCTGGGAAGGCAGGTCACATCCTCTCCCACCTCCTCATGGGCTTACTAGTTCTCGGCTCCCATGGAACTATTATAGGACACATAACAAGGCCAGATATTGTCGAATACATGCTCAAGTAAAATAGGTGACCATTTCAGCTCATATTTCTGTTTGACTAGTTGAGTTCTGCAGAATAGACAATTCTGCTTCAAAAAGAACCTTAGTTAAAGCTTGTGAAAGAAGCTTTATTGCCAAGAGTATAAAGTCTTTCACATGCAAGTTGCAAATAAGTGTGTATATATAATACACACACACACACACACACACACACACACGGAGATTTGTCTAGGAGTGTTAAAGACTTGTGGTTTTAGCTATTCTAGTAGCAGATGTGCAAGTTGCTAGTTTATGATTTAGATTCTTCATGAGATCAGTTAACGGGTTCCTACTTCAGTACTGTAATTGAAGACTTCAGAATTCAAGCAATATTGTATACTATGATTTTACACCGATAAATGGAAATTGCTATCTTAACCTTGAAGTATTCTATTTTTCAATAGGTTAATCAATTCTCAAAATGGGGACACCTATATTGAACAAACCTAGATCATTATCCTGCACTACGGAGAATTGTGAGAATTCTGTTCAAAGCCGCAGCTTAGGGAAACAGGTAATAAATATATCAAGATATGTATTTTAATATATGTTTATATATTTAGATTATTAAACAGTTCTTACTTACATTTATGTTAGTTAATGAGTGCAACCCTACGAGAACGGTTGAAGAAAACAAGAAGATCCTTTCATTCAAATTTTATTGTTGCCAAACAACTTAAAATAGATGATGAAAACAACAGTAATCAGAAGGAGAAAACTTTATCTAAAGAAGAACCATGTTCTGTATTACATGCTGAAGATAAGTGCTTGGAAAAAGTTCCTGATGAAACTATGTGTTTGAAGAGTTCTGCAGAAGACAGCTCAGTATCTGAATACAATGGATATAATAAAACTACGCACAATTCTTCAGAAATTAATTTGTTGGGTACAGACTGTAAACAATGGGAGCTGTTGGAGGAAAAGATGACACTAATGAAGCAGCTTCAGGAAAAAGAGGACATTCTTCGAAGACTTAAATTGGTCAAACTATATAGAACAAAGGTAAATAAAGTAAATATTAAAACTTCAGAAACAGTTTTAAATAAATTTAAATATATTAAAAACAAATCCTGCAGATAAGTTGTTTTAAGGGCAGATAAGCCGCTGCTCTATTGGAACCTTTATCTAGGTTATCCATTTCAGCTATATTAACACATTATAAGTATTGCTTTTTTCTATTTCCCTACAGAATAACCCAGAAGAGTTACAGTTTCTAATATCAAAATGGAGAAAGAGTTCCCAAGCAATTCTGTATGAGCTGCAATCAGCCTTATCTACTGATAACAAGAAATTAAGTCTGACTCAATTGATTGATAGCTTTGGATTAGATGACAAACTCTTACATTATATCCGAACAGATGAAGATTTTACAGATCCATAAAAATTAGTGTTTTATTTCACTCTTAAAAATATATCAAAAGATGACTATTTTGAAGAATTGAATGTAAGTTCTGAATTGTATGAATAGTTTATTATAAGAACCTGCTACCTCTTTCTGGTTTGTTTTTTTTTAGTCCACGCTCTATATTTAAATCCTGGACATCTATCCCTCCTTATTTAATACATTAAACTCCAACACACTGCTGTTATGTCCCTTCTCATTTGTCCTTAACTCAGTCTCTCTTCAAATTGCAATTTTTCAGCCAATTTCTTTTGCCAAGTTGCTTTAGGATACTTCTCCATACACAATGAAATATTTCTGTTCCTTCATGATTTTTTTTTAAATTCTACTGCATATCTTTTAGTTTTGTAAAAGTGGAATGTCTAAATATACCAGTTTTAGTATGAACAGTAATCTACAATACAAACTGGTAAACTTATTTAAATGCATTGTGAATTAAATATGTTGAAGTGATTAAAATGAATTATGACACAATATTTATAAAACTATCTTAATGTAATAAAGAATAAAGTTGAAAGAGAAATTCAGGAAGGGGGGGGAAATCTACCTTGCCTAAGAGTGTTTATTGCTAAAATTGTTGCACATCAAAGAAAGCTGGGAATGTTCTCATTCTCAATCTTTCCACTTCAGCTTGAAGGACGGCCAATTCCTGAGCTTGTGCTTTTGCAAGATCTACCAGGTGCTGTCGTTGTACAATGTCCTCATAATGCTCCTTAGCAATATTTTGGTTCAGTAGTTCCGAGTCTGGTTTAAAAACAAAAATATTCAGAGTAAAATCAATGAACTGATTACCAGTGTTCCTCAACTTCTTTCAAATTTACTAATAGGACTATGGTAAGTATCATCTTGCTGTTATGAGCTGTACATCATTATATGATTGATGAAACAGTTACTTCATTTGCACCCCAACAGCTTTTATTTATTAGATTCATTTGCTGCCCATCAGTATTACTGAAAGGCTCGCTGAATGAAGTGATCCGGTTGCTAGTAGTAGAAGATTGGTAACCATCTCAAAACTATTGAGAGAAACTAAAATAACAAAATGGAATTAATAGAAATGACAGAATATATTGCAATGCTTAACAATGTTGTGGCAGTTGGTAATTGACCTTGGAAAATGTACACACTTTGATACTATCCAGATTATTTTTGGGGGGAAAATGATTTTTCATAAAGTGCATAATGTGAACTCACTAGCTGTGTGATACATCATGATTTTTGGGGATGTTATCTGATCCTTGCATGTAACTTACCAGTAGCCTCATAAATGTGCCGCCTTTCTGATACAACAACAAGCATTTCTTGTAATTTCTTGCTGAACTTCTGGTTTGATACCTCTTTTAAGTGTATTTGTTTCTCCAATTCTTTAATTATTTTTTCTTTTTGTTCTATGTTTTTCTTGTGAACCTGGTAATTAAAACAAAATTATTAAAAAGGGATTTTTAGAATTTAGAATGAGGATGCTAAAACATTTTATTACTTTTGCGAAGGAGGATAATGTTAGCTTTTAATACATTTTAATTCAAAGTTTAAAAACGTAGCCAGTAACTAAAACTATTAATAGAAAGTGAGGGTTCCCCCTTAGTAAAAAGTTGAAGTAAAACAGGAGCACTCAACTATATAAAAGATTTGAATCCAAAGCAGGCAAAAGTGTTTTTATTCTGGTAGGGGCTATTTCTGTTTCTACTGGCTTCTTTTTAAAGAAACAGTGGCTTTTTCTGATCGTCTATGATAGCTGTACAGGCTCAAAAAAATAGGAATTGTTTTTGTTTTCCTGCATCTATGCAGGCCAGGAAAAGGTATATATTCTTTAAGGTGTAGATCAGAAGTGTTAAACTTCTGATTTCATTGAAGGCTGTTGTTTGACCTTGGGGGGCTGGGGTGGGCGTGGATAGCTTGATGTCTCTCGTGTCGGGGAGCCTGTTCTGCCAGCGAAAATGGGATCCCGAGCTCCGTTTTCGGCCACGACAGCCTCCTTCAGTCCTCTGCCAGCGAAAACATTTTTGCTGGCAGAGGCACTGTGAGCCGGACCATTGCTGTTTCCAGAGTGCCCCTTTGGGCCAGATCTAAGCAACCTGCAGGCCAGATACGGCCCGTGGGCCTTGAGTTTGACCCCTGGTGTAGATGAAAATACCTATGACATGTTTGAAACACCCTTGTCTGCTTTGTGTCTGAACACTGCAAATTTTGGTGCTTTATAATTCTGATATGAATATTAACAAAAAAAAAAAAGATGTAGGGCTGGATCATAATTCTTGTCAAGGGATTAATTTTTAGCTATTTAAAGTACTATTATACTACAGTTCAGGCCAAGTCCTTGAGGTCATATATGACTAGCATAAGATAGTTAAGCTTCATCAATATATAATATTTTTTCAAATTATTTATATATTATCTACTTTAAATAGTTCAGGTTGTTAGTGATCTTTCTACCATTCAGTTCTAAATCATTCTGACATGCTGTCAACCTAAGTTGCTTGCAAACAACTTTTTCTTAATTCTGTTCTATCTCCTTTCTAAAATGGTCTTATTTTTAGTCTATAAAAATTTGATTCACTGTGGAAATACTTCAGAACTGAAGCAATATTTTTTCAGTTATGTTTTAGACTTCATATACGTTCACTAATGCAAGATGAACATTAAATTGAGACCACTGAGTTAAGATCTATTGTACACTCTTGAATGTTTGAGGAAAAGTGATACTAAGGTAGTAATAAAAAGCAAATAAAACAAAGAACTAGTATAAACTATTCTTCAATGTCTCTTGATACACTATAAATAAAGACAACTAATAGCTGGAAGGAGAAGATTAATTTATGCAATAGTATATTCAGATAGAGGCACAAAAATCATAGTTCATTTATATGACAACTCTGAAGTAAGTAGACAGAATTGAAGAGCATGTATTGAAATAAATCTTACTGACTGGAACTCCCAAAATAATCAAATCTACTGGTAGTAGCTGAGTGATGGACATTTGTGTGCAAACAAGTTTGCAAATAAAATTGTTCTAGTAAGTTACCGTATTTTGGGGGGGTCTAAGAAGCACTTCCCCCCCCCAAAGTGGATGGAAATGTCTGTGCGTCTTATACAGCAAATGTTGCTGAAGCCCTGCCCACCCGCCAGTTGTTTTCAGTCTCTGCATCATGTTTTCAGCCTCTGCCTGCCCCGTTTACCGCCCGTTCCAGGCTGCGGGGATTGCTACAGCATATCACCTCTGATCGCTGGCTCTGTGCATCACATTTTTGGGCTCTGCACGTCGTGTTTTCGGCCTCTGCACACCCTGTTTTTGGCCTCTGTGTGTCATGTTTTTGGCTGGTTCCAGGCGACGGGGATCGGCCAAAAACATGACATGCAGAGGCCAAAAACGGTGTGCAGAGGCTGAAAACACGACGTGCAGCGCCCGAAAATGCACAGAGCCGGCGATCAAGGGCGATGTGCTGTAGCGATTCCTGCAGTCTGGAAAGAGTCTAAAATAGACTGCGGAGGCCAAAAATGGAATGCACGGAGGCCAAAAAGGTGACACACGGAGGCACCAATGGGCTGTGGTGGTCCCCGCAGCCTGGAACAGCTGATTGGCGGTATTCTGGGAGGCTGATCCAACCGCCAATAAGCTGCTTGTGCTGAATCAAGCTGCGATAACATGCTGAAGCTGACCAGACTGCTACAAGGATACTAGCCAGATGAATACCGATGGATGCTGGTAGGCAGAGGCAGCATTTTTTTTCTTGTTTTCCTCCCCAAAAACTTATGTGCATCTTATACTCCGGAGCATCTTATACTCCAAAAAATATGGTAATCCTTTTCATGTAGCAAGCTTTGTATACCATGAGAAAAAAAGAGTTGGGAGGTGACTCTAGAAAAAGAAATTTTTCAGGTGACAAATTAGGACTGTAGTCTGAAGGTTACAGATGTGGTAAAAAGCAAAAGTAGAAGTGATTGGAAGTATTTCATAGCATTAGCAAGAACTAAAAACTGTCTTCCTTTAGCAAGTATAAATATGAGGACATCTGTAAGTCTAAACTAAGATAAATATGTTGAGTAGGTAGCATATTCCATGTTTCTTTATTAAAATTTATTCCGTAAGAAAACTTACCTTGTCTAGAAAGTTAAATGTTCCTTCCATTACTGATACTTCATGATTCATCCGCTTATCATAGTTTAAGACTGATAAGAACTATGAAATTAAAAACAAAAGATCAAGCTAATATAGCTGATGCTTCCTGATGTTAAATCCTAGATTTTAACATAGCAAAGGTAAACTTTCAAAGGAAGATTGTTCTGCTTTCCAGTAACAAATCTAAATTCACATTTATCTCCAAAGGCTTTTACTGAACTAGCAGAGTATAGCATCAAGTCTCAGATATAATGCATATACAGTTGTTCTTAAGATTGTGAACCCTTTTGAATGTTAAATATTTGTTTGATCTGTTCTCTATGTAAGTCATAAAATAGATAAAACCTAATTTACCAAATGAGTAAAAAACAACCTTTTTCACTTTATTGAATAAAGTGATCCAAAGCTACATATTTGTATGTGCAAAGATATTTGAACCTTTGCTTTCACTAAGTAGCATATTTTCTTGGGTGGCAGCAACTTCAAGCGTTTCTGATAACTTGAAGGCCTACACATCAGCTTGGGGTAATTTGAGCCCATTTCTCCTTACAGAACACTTCAACTCAGAAATTTGGTGAGCTTCCTCATGTGAACTGCCCGCTTCATATCCTTTCACATTTCTATTGAATTAAGGTCAATACTTTAACTTGGCCATTCCAGAACATTAACTTTCTTTTGCTTTAACTTTATTTTTTGATTGTACAACTTTTGTGTTTGGGGTTGTTGTCTTGTGGTTATGATCCACTTTCTCAGTTCAAAGACAGATACCCTGATATTTTCCTGTAGAATTTGTTGGTAAAATTCAGAATTCCATTAATGATGTCAAGCCATTCTGGTTCAGCGGTAGCAAACCATGATACTGCCACCACCATATTTCACAGATGGGATAAGGCCCTCCCACTGGAAGGCAGTGCTTGTCTTTTGTGAAATATAAAACTTTTCATTTAAGCCAAAAGTTCTATTTTGGTCTCATCTATTCATTGAACATTCTTCCAATCATCTTCTGGCTTAACCACGTTTATGTACAAACTATAGACAGTTTGGAAGAGTAGTGGCTTTCTCCTTGTAACTCTGCCTTCCACATCATTGTTCAGTGTTCTAATGGTGGTCTCATGAACACTGATATTTGCCAATGGGACAGAGGCCTTTAGTTCCTTAGATGTTTTCCTTAGCTATTTGAAACATCCTAGAGCCGTGATGACGAACCTATGGCACGGGTGCCAGAAGTGGCATGGAGAGCCCTTTCTGCTGACCCGTGCACCGTCACCCCAGGTCAGATCTCCGTGGTGTTTCTTTCATGAGCTTCTGTTTCCCTGCGAACGACGAAGCAGAAGCTCACGAAAGAAAAAGATCTTACCTCTTGCCGCGCTGCCAGTGTTGGGGATGTCCCACCTCTCTGTTGCGCATATGCGTATGTCCATGTGCATGTCTGTGCATGTTCCACACATGTGCATGTTTGTACATGTCTGTGCAAGTCTATGCATGTGCACATCCACACGTGTGCATGTTCACACTTGCACACACATTTACACATGTGCACGCTTGCGCACACACACCTTTCAGTTTGGACATATGTGCGCGCAGTTTGGGCATTCGGTGTCTAAAAGGTTCGCCATCACTATCCTAGAGTATTACATGCCTTATATTTGATGAGATCTTGATTAGTAAACCACTTCTAGGAAGGATAAGAATGGCCTCTATTTGTACACAGTGTGCCTGACAATAGATTGGTAAAGTCAGAATTCTTTGGAAATAGTTTGTAATCTTTTCCATCCTAACAACAATTATTTTTAGAGGTCCTCAGAAATCTTTGTTTAAGCCATGACACATCTCTACATACTTGTGTTGTGAAGAGCAGACTTAATCAAAATACCAAAAATTCTATTCAGACCTCCCACACTTACACCTGATTGTATTCTTATTGACTGAAATACCTGTAATGTGTGGATGAACTTTGGGAATGAGGGGAAAGATATTGCCTAGGAAACAATCAGAAAAGGGAGACAGGAGCCCTCAATGGCTTAATGGTCAGAGAAGGAAATTTAGGAAGGACCTGCACTAATGGATCAAAAGTGGCAGTAGGAAGTTTGTACATCCAAATAAGTTTTAGGACTTATGTGGACAAAATATGATGTTTTGGGTCATATTTATGGAGAAATATTGAACATTTAAAAGGTTCACAAACTTTAAGCGCCACTATAATGTAGAATAAAATATAGAGAGGTTTCATGCAGGTATTGATGAGATAGATAGAATAGCAATAACACTTAGACTTATATACCACTTCGTAGTGTTTTACAGCACTCTGATATGTATTTTCTAATACAGTTACATATTTTATATCATCATGATAAGTATTTGAAAATATGAACTTACAATCTGATGGTCTTTTGTAACATTTAGTTTTTGTATATCTCGAGCCTTTTGATTCAGATCTTGTACTTGCATCTGCATTTTTCGATGTTCCCATTCCAGCTGAAATATCCCTTTACGGAAATCTTTACTTTCTACCATACTGGCAATCTTTTTTTCTCCTTGAGCCTTGAAAAAAACAAATATTTCTTCATGCAACATATTGTTTTAAAACTGCATTCTGATAACAGGTAGATGAGATTTCGCAAAACTGAAGGGAAAATGGCAAAGTTAACGCTTTTCAAATGAACAACATTTGTGCACTAATTGAATTTGATGGATTTAAAAGCAAAGACAGCCAGATTGAATAATAAGGAGCCTGGTGGAGCAGTGGACTAAAGCGCTGTTAAATAGTACTTAGCTACCAGCTGCCTGCAATTACTGCAAGTTCAAATCTCACCAGGTTCAAGGTTGATTTAGCCTTCCAACCTTCTGAGGCAGGTAAAATGAGGACCCGGATTGTGGGGGCAATCAACTGACTTTGTATAAAAAGGCTATTGCTTAACGCATTGTAAGCTGCCCTGAGTCTCTGGAGAAGGGCGACATATAAATCGAATCAATCAATCAATCAATAAGAAAAATCATTGAGGTTATATACTCACTGGTATTTAGGTTAAGTGTTAGGAGAATTGCATTAGTTGCGGCTTGTAATACATGATAAGAGAATTAAAATAAGGTTGATTATGTCACTTAAAAAACTAGAACTGTATTTAATTAGAAGTTGTAAATGCAAAGAAAACAACTTTTCATATAAGTCATCTGCAGAGGCTTTATCTTTTCAAAGATAGATTGTTACCCAGATCATGCTGTTCAGCTCTTCAATAATAGTCCTGTTGATCAGAATAGCATCTGTGTAATCTGGAATTAAGTTGGTGCCGCCTAGTTCCACTTGTCCTTGTTTAAAGAGGAACTGGACCATCAAATCTAATTGAAATCTCATTTTCTGTTCCCGAAGCCTACAGTTAAATAACATTTTTTTAAAAATAATATAACTTATTTTAACATTTTACCATGATCAGGGCAAAAAAACCCCTATCTAGGGGTTACCTAACTATATTATTATTATTATTATTTTATTATTATTTATTAAATTTGTATACCGCCCTTCTCCTGCTGGACTCAGGGCGGTGCACAGCCAAGTAAAAACATATAATACAAAATTTAAAAGAAATATAAAAGAATTATATACTATGGCCAAAGATTTTAAAATCTACCAATTAAAACCCATTTTATAATTAAAATCTAATATCTCAGAAAAGGGGGAGGGGTTACGCCAGCCCTGCTTGCTGAAAAAGAAGAGTTTTTAGGGTACGGCGAAAAACCCAGAGATCTGATATCCTCTGAATCTCCGGGGGCAAATCGTTCCAGAGGGCAGGTGCTGCCACAGAGAAGGCCCTCCCCCTGGGGGTCGCCAGCTGACATTGCCTGGCTGACGGCACCCTGAGGAGTCCCTCTCTGTGGGAGTGCACTGGCTGGTGGGAGGCTATTGGCAGAAGGCGGTCCGGCAAATATCCAGGTCCAGTGCCATGGAGCGCTTTAAAGGTGGTAACCAACACCTTGAAGTGCACCTGGAAGTCCACCAGGAGCCAATGCAGCTCATGCAGGAGAGGTGTCACATGGGAGCGCCCTGTCGCTCCCAAAATCCCCCGCACGGCCACATTCTGCACCAGTTGGAGCCTCCGGGTGCACCTCAAGGGGAGCCCATGTAGAGAGCGTTGCAGTAGTCCAGGTGGGAAATGACGAGTGCCTGAGTGACCGTGCGTAAGGAGTCCCGATCCAGAAAGGGACGCAACTGGCGAATCAGGCGGACCTAATAAAAAGCCCCCCTGGCCATGGCTGTCATATGCTCTTCTAAAGACGCCGTGCATCCAGGAGGACACCCAAGTTGCGAGCCCTCTCCGTGGGGGCCAATAACTCGCCCCCAATAGCCAGCGATGGCACCGGCTGGCTATATCGGGATGCCGGAAGCCACAGCCACTCGGTCTTGGAAGGGTTGAGTCGGAGCCTGTATAGCCTATACAGGTAATCCTCAGGTTATGTCCATTCAGCAACTGTTCAAACTTATGATGGTACTGAAAAGGTTGTCTTACAACCAGTCCTACATTTGTAACTGGCACAAGTGTTCCTATCATCAAATTATCAAAATTCAAGCGTTTGGTGACTGGCCCACATTTATGATCATTACACCGCTCCATGATCATATTCTCCTGCCTTGCATGAACTCCACCCCTCCCCACCTGCTTATCTCACCCTCATCTCTGCCCTTTTGTGCAACACAGCCAAGAGAAAGAGGCTGCTGTATTCTGCTGCCTACCTGCTATGGCTCTCCTGACACCCCAGTTGACCTTTGTTTTCTTCTTTGCCTTACCTCCCCTCTGCTGGACTTGGTGACACTGGCTGGCCTCAAGCGCCAAGGTTCAGGGGCTCTGGCCTCACTTTCTTTTCTGACTCCTGGTTGCTGCCTCCATGGGCACTGGCCTCCTGGCAGGCCTGCCCCACTCCAGCAGTGTTACCTTGAGACAGCCAGTGTTAGCAAATCCAGGGGAAATGAGGTGAAAAAGACAACAAATATAAGTTGGAAGAGGTGGGTGGTGGTGGTGAGGAGATGAGGGACCACATTTGAGCCACTGTTCTCTGCAAAGATGCGCTCATTGCCACCTGCATATGGTGGAACCAGTGCTGCTACTGGCCACGCTAGCACTTGGCTTTCATCTATGTAGTTCCTTTGGGACTGCCTGGGTATGAGCAATGACCACGGCAATGACACTGAAACTGAGGAGCAAGAGTGCTTTCCCCAACAACAGTGTTTCCAGGCAGCAGGAACATGTGCACATTGCTTTGGTCCCTTCTTCTCCCGTGCTGCCTTCCTCTTTCCTACCACTGCCTGTGGTGCTTGCAAGGCATGGAGCCATGCCTCTTCCTGCTCCAAGAGCCACAAGAGAAGACTGTACTTGCACAGGGAGCTGTCTCAACCCAACTGCCCTCTGGGCTTCTTGCTTGCGGAGTTCAAAGAGGGTAGAGAAAGGCCAGGTGAGGGAGAATGGTTGGTTCCAAAACTGGTACCATTTCTGCATCCAGCCCAATATTGGGCCTGTTCCTTCCTGTGCCTGCCAGGGGTGTGGGGAAGAGAATGGAAGAGAATTGGCTCTTTTACTAGCCTGTGACTAGTGATTCATCTGAAGACAGTTCCTTCCACTAAAAGGCTTTCTGACCTGCAAGGTGGTGGCAGCAGAATACAGCAGTCTTTTCATCTCAGTCATGCTGTGCAGTGCAACTCAACAGGCAAAGATGAGGGAGAGATAGGCAAGTGGGAGGAGTTAAAGCAGAGACAGTTCACATAGGCAGAAGAAGCATGAGGTCCTCATCTAATGACCATATAGTTCCCACTTAATGACCACAATTGAGACTACCAAAATTGTTGTTGCACAGTCATGTGATGCTTCGCTTAATGACCAAGTACCAGTACCAATTAGCATCATAACTCAAGGACTATCTGCACTGGGAAAAATTAACCTTTTAATCTGATGGGTTCTGCATTTTCAGAGGACAACTTTTCCATTGTCTGTGATAATGTTGAATAAAGAACAATTATAATGTTTTCTTAGACTTTTTCTCCATAACAAAAAGGCCTTTTACACTTTGGGTACTGTAGTATAGGTTTATTTAGTTAAGATTACTACTACTATATTATTATCGTATACTGTAATATATATTGTTACAAGGTAATATACATGAGTACAATAATAATCTAATATATGCTTTTATAATATAAAAGAAAAAAATAAACTTACAAATTGATCTCAGCAAAAACATGTTCAATATCTTTCCGCAGCTGTTCATCATCTTCAATTCTTTTTTGAAGGAAAGTTTGCATCTCTGCTAGTGTCAGTACTTTTTGCTTCACCTTTGTAAAAAGGAAAATAACCTTTAGGAATTTAAGATGAATACTACTTTCAAATCACATTAAATTGTTTTTTTTTTACATTATTTACAGATAGAGGCTGATGAAACATTTGAGACCCATGAAAATAACAAACCACTTCTTGCAAAATAAAAACTAGAAAGAATTTAAAAAGCAGCCACTTTCCTGTACATGACTGGGATGCTGTATGTTTCCCATTAGCTCAGTTCTGAGTGAATTATTTGTTTGTATAAAATATAAAGGTCAAATTTGATTTTAAATAATGGAAACTTATACATACTTGCTGTTCACTTTCTACTTTTGCTCGCCTAGCTGCACAAAAGCGTTCCCAGTTAATGATGTCAAGCCCCTCAGGTCTGTTTTCAGGATGGTCCATTTCATCAATTGCTTTCATTAAATGGGCGAGAGCATCCTGATACATTTTGGCAGAGCCCGGCCGTTCCCCATACGGATTTGCAGTATCTGTTTGTACTTTCGTCTTCAAAGCCCTTCCATTATTGAACACAACAGGCAAAGAAAAAAATTAATGTCTCCTGTGACATGTTACATATACAACAGGAAAACTTGTCTATCACTAGCTTCATTTTGCCTTTTTAAAAAAACCTCTGTAGTGCGTATTAATTAACATTTTTAAAAGAAACTATTTATTTGTATTTAATGTCTGATGTTACTGATGATGAGCACTGATGATGTTAACTAGTTTGGGTAATGAAACATCTGCAAGAAAACAAGCAAGCTCAGAGCGCACTAAGGATCCTTCATGTCTACCTTGAGCCACAAACATTCTCCTTTATTATTTAATTTCTATATATAGACCAGTAGGAAGGTTTGCAATCTTCCCTAATTTAAACAGAGATTATTTGGCTCTGCGCTACTGTCATTTAGACAGTATATTGTAGGTGTTCTTTGTGGACCATGTGTTATTTTGCTCTGTGGTTATGTAGCATCTTGTATTTTGCTCTGTAGTTGCATAGTATTCCATTTATTTAAAAATATATTTTAAAAGACAAAGGCAGAAAGAGAGACTTTTATGATAATGCTAGTAACTGTGGCTGCTGCTTCATCTCAATTAAAAAGATTGCTTCATTGGTATTTTTAAACATTCTTATTATGTAAATGCCCTTAGAACTGAAAAACGAACTAATTTAGTAAGCTTCAATGATTTTCAGTTTTTTTTCAGATACTATCTATACAACTTCAATTTTTTGCTCTGGAAAGCAACGTTGCTGTAATAGTTCTTATAAGATTATTACTGTAAGAGGGAATTCACAGACTTTCAGAAAATGATTGAACTAATGAAATTTTTCTACCTTGGTCGACGTTTATACAGTTTGAACAGTTGATCAATATAATGAGTCTGAAGATCTGAAAATTCCTTTCTAAAACCACGTTCCATAACCTATTGGTCAGGGGGAAAACAGAAGTCACCTAAGTTTAAGAGTTTATTATGCCTATTTCCAGTTCTACTACACATAATGATTACATTTACAGAAAATAAAGCTTTAAATTAAAGAACGTTGAAATTTATTTCATTATTGTCATATTCACTTTGCAAAGTATTTGCTGAGTTCAGGGTGACATGAAAAGATCTTTCCAAAATAAGCAGCATACATAAAGAATTCAATAAGAAAGTGTGGTCAAGCCAGCTTAATAAAAGCCCTGACCCTTTGTAGCTGTATGCAACATAGATACACATACAGAAAAGTCAGGGCTTCAGTTATACTGTTACGAATGCTATATTTCATTTTTGAGCTCCCTTAATGCTGTTGTACTTGTTGGCTGCAATATTTTTGTAGGCAGAATAATAGTCAAGATGGGAGTTGTGTGATTGAAGTCTGGTCAACTTGTATGTGTAGACAACATCATGGTAAGTACAAAATGGGCAGAGGTTCAATTGCACAATCCCAACCAACATCTTGATTTTTTTGCCATATGACCCACTTTACAGATGCTGCAGTCTTGCCCTTAGAACTGGATCTCTGCAAGAAGACAGAGAGAACCATAATGATAGTGATGTCTCACTGCTTTAAAGAAAGAAATAAATGTCTGCTGGTTGGATCTTTTGGCTTATGAAGTAGGCTATTTATCCATGCTATGACAAAACAATCTCCAAGGCTATTATGTCCACTAATAATAAGCAATTGCTTCAGTATTTACCGGTAAATAAACTACCCGCATAAACAATCCCAAATTAAACTGGAAGTTGTTAATTATCTAGTTTAGTCTAATCCATTAATTGAATTCAATAAGCTTCAATCATTCAATAACATTAAATACCACAGCTTCAGATGAAAAGCTGTGTTAATCTAGAGCAGTGTTTCTCAACCTTGGCAGCTTGAAGATGTGTGGCTAAAGAATTCTGGAAGTTGAAATCCATAAACCTTCTATTTGCCAAGGTTGAAAAACATTGATCTACAGTTTAAAGTCTTACTTTGTCTTCAGCAATTAATATGTCATAAGCTTCTCTAAAAGCATCCACTTCTGTTTTAGCTGCCTTTACTGCTTCACTGGATATTACCTAGCAAAATAAAGATGGATATGATTGCCTGTCATTGGAACATAAGATGTTAAATCATGTTAGCACAATTGGATGGGTGATTGTATACAGGAACTCTCCCCCCTCCCCCCTTGGACTAGCTTTACTGAGTTAAGCATGTCCCTGGCCTCATTCAAAAATGTAAGTCATTTTGTTAACCACATGAAAAACTACAAACAAGCAAAACATATTTTATCATAGCGGTATGTGAATCGGGTGGGTTCTAAAAATTTTTACTATTGGTTCTGTGGGCATGTCTTATTTTGTGGGCATGGTTTAATGGTCATGTGACAATTCTTTAGGATTTAGCAGAGGTACTGGTCTACAAGGCTTTTAACTACTTGCAGAGCCGTACCGGTCTACCCATTTGTTCTTGGAGCGTTCTGGTCTACCACCACACTGCCTTTTACCACTGATCAGCTGTAGGGCGGCCCTTTGAAGCGCCGCAGCAAAAGTTTAAACATTTTTTTTCCTTCTAGCTGATCAGCTGGGACTCGGGAGGCAGCGAATAGATTGGGGGCGGGGCCAGGCAGAGGTGGTATTTACCGGTTCTCCAAACTACTCAAAATTTCCACTACTGGTTCACAAGAACCGGGGAGAACCAGTAGCAACCCACCACTGAATTGAATCAGTATACGTGAACTTTTGTGAAATGTAAGGGATACTTATAAAGAATTATTGATGATATTTTCAAGAAGATGAGGGAATTTTACAAGAAAATGTTTATTTGTTGAATGGGCCACTTTGATTCTAAAAGGGCAGGTATCATGAGAAGTAAATATTTTGTCAATGTCTCCCCCCGCGCCTCAGATATTCTTGCCTTTTCCTTCCTTTTTTTATTAAGATGGTGATGGAGTGCAACTTCTCTTGAGGTCAGCTCTTCATCCAAAAGCAGTGAGAAGATGAGGTTAGTTATTTTGAGTTCTTCCTAGTAAAAGGTTTGAAAAGGGAACAAACAGTAAGTGCTGCTTATATGGAAGCAAGGATAATAAATATTATTCAAGCTCACCTGGTATATAACCATTTCACAGTGGACTTTTTTGTCAAAGAGCCTGTTCAGGATTTCATCAAATCCTTGAGTACTTTCCTGAATTGAACCCTGAAGCTTTTTCAGTTCAGTTTCTAGAATCTGTGGAAAGAAAAGGCGCAGTGTCTTTATATGACAATATTAACTGCGGATAAGAATAATGCATAAGAAATGCTTGGTGTCTTTTCAATCCTAATAATCTCTTTCTACATTTTTCCTAGACAATTATATTTGCAAGAACAAGATGGAAATATGGAATTTGAAAGACCAAGAAGAATTACAGATGTGAAGTTTATGAGCCAGAATGACTGAAAAATTCATCAGCTTCTATCTCTCACCACTCTATAATCAGAGAAAGCTGGAAAGGTCCTGAGCAAACAAAGAGGAGACCTGGAATCACCCATTCTAACTTGCTGCCAATTTAACTATTTATTTAGCAGCTCATTTTCACTTCCTGTTAAAGAGATAATGAAACATATTTTGAGAAAAAAGTTTTCCAGTGACTTTAGTTTCTTTGAGAATTTCCTTGTAAGCTCTCCTGTTTTCTCTTCCAGTATCTGAAAAAGCTTTATATAAAAATAAAGCCAGGATATAAAGCCAATTTAATTTAGTGGTTCAGACACCAGGCTAGAAAGTGGGAGACTCTGAGTTCAAGTCCCACCTTAACCATGAAAGGTAGCTGGGTGACCTTGGACTAATTACCCTCTCTTAGCCCAACTGACCTCACAGTGTTATTGTAGGGAAAATAGGAGAAGAAAGAATTGTTAGAGAGTTCTTGAGTTATTTATAAAAATAATAAAGGCAGGATAGAAATAAAAATAAACAAATATCCCCAATTGTTGCAATCTGATTTAAAAATATCAGTTTCTGATTTAATAAAAGAAATTGGATTGGCATATCATACTAAACTGAACTGATGGATGTCAAATGGCAATGGTTTAGTTCAGATAATGCATTAATTCCAGCCAAACTATATTATGACCTACGATGGTCGGAATTTAATACCAAACTATATGTAAAAGAAAACTCCCTTCATCGAAACTCAGATTTGTAAATGTATTTTGTTAATTTCATGACATTAAAAAAAACTTAGAGAAAAGCTACCCTTTGTTTCTTGGTCACTCAAGTTGAATGGAAATTAAATTTGTTAAGAGAATTGGTCCAGTCATTTCTTGTGAATTGTACATTATAAAAGAATAGCTTTTAGAAAATAATAAAAGTAAACAACTAAGGTGGCATGTTGCTGACATCTCATTCTGTCTGGCAGAAAAAGAAAAACTGAATACAGGAAAACTGGCATGATCTTTGTCTTATGAGGGAAAGTGAAGACTGCCTCATTCATGCTTAGACAAATTACTCATTCCTATTTACTTAAAATTTTGAATATAAAAAGTGATTATTTTTAAATCTGACAATGGAATATTTGGAAAAGGGATTACATTGGTCATATTTGACTATCTATGTTTGATATAAAGTAGTCAGGAAGGCTTTCCTAATAAAAAAGGTTCCACTCTTTAATGAAAGAGAAGCTTAATAATCTTCCTTTGTATTCATTTACCTTTCGATGTTTTTCTCTTTCTTCATTCAGTTCTTTAACCTTCTTTTCATATTCCTTATATATTTTTTTTTCTTCTTCACTCCAAAGGGCTTCTTCTTTTGATGCAAATGAAGGTGGTGGAATTTCCTGAGTATATCAAAGAAAGTATTTCAGAAACAACAGTGGACATTAGATATTTGGAAAAACTAAAAGATTTTAATTAAGTTCCAGAATGTATTTTCTAATGATATTCAACAATGCATCCATCTTCTATGTAATATGAGAATAACATGCTTTCCAATCCCTTTTTGGTATCTGTTGAACCCCATGGAAAGCAGATTTTTAACAGTTGAACTTGTTTAAAATAACTTTGAAAATAAATGTTTGAAACCTTTTAAAATTTTGGGTTCTTTGCATTTTGAACAAACGCCAATTCGTTGGATTGACAAGGCCATGGAATCAGTGTGTGAAATCTCTCATATACTGTACTTTGTGATACAATTGGTTCTAATGACACTTTGGAAGTACATTGGTGCATGTACTCTGACTCTGTACTTATGACTCTGACAATACTTAAGGGGCAGGTTAGTCAGCTGCTTCTTCTGAGGAAGCAAGTAATGAATGTACATATGCTGTGTTCTTCAGGATTGTTACAAGTTCAACATAGGATATTTCTGATATATGTGCTGCTAGCACACTTCTATGAATTACATGTTGCAATTGCAGCTTTTGAAATTCTATGGATGATTTAGGAATAGTGATGATGATGGTGGTGGATATGTGCCCCCATTCCTTTGTCTCCCAGAGATGCATCTATTGATTAGAGTTCTTAAAATATTGTAGTTTATATGATTACCCTCTCCTTTGGAGTTCCTACCACTATGCAATTAGCCTGAATTTCTACAGCATCAGAAAAAGAAATCACCAAATCAAAGAATTAATTTATAATTTGGACTATGCAGGCATTGAGGTAAGGTTAAGATGCTCACAGCTGTGTTCTTCTCAAGGTACTTGAAGGACATACAGTAGGTGTCCATACTGCTTCAACTGTTAGTCTGGAGGGACTGGGTTGCACTTATTTCCTAAACCATTGGGAATAGTTTCCTCAGTTTTGTAAGTTCTGTTTTATTACCTTTACTCTTTAAAATTCATAATGTCTGCTGAAATTTTTATTTTTTCTTCATTCGTTTATTTTATTGTATTATTTTTATTATTTTGCATGTAATAACATGTATACTTATATATGTGGGCACCTGTAGATGACATGCTTGTAAATTTAACATTTATTGCCTGGTTTAATAACACTGTTGCCTGCATACTGAAAACCTCTAATTTTTAATTCTGTGTGTGCAAACTCAGCAATCTTTCCCTCATTCTTTGTCTTTTACCTGCATTTCTCTGTAAGTCTTCTTGTCTATTATCTTCTACCTTGCCTGCCTATTACTCTACCTAAATCTTTTATTTGCATCTCTTTGGATCAGAGATCATCTTTTGGGACACACACTGATTATGAATGTACATTATATTAGTTGGTAATCACATGAAATCTTTATGATTTAATAGAAACATAACTCACCATCTTCAAAATATCTTCCTTTTTTATTTCAAGGACTCCATTCATCATGTCCATAAGGCCACGTTCTCTTGCATTGTCACCCTGAAGAATGGCAGAATAAAAGATCAGAGAAAGAGTAGAGAAAGGATCAAGCTAGAAAAACCATGGAAAATAAGGCTCTGTCACATCAAGCTACCTGAGCAGCAAGTCGTCTTTTATATTCAATCCGAGCCATGATTTTGTTTTTTGCCTTCTGCACTGGGGTTAAGTACTTTTCTACTTTAATCTGTAGGAACAAAAGATGAGGTTTAGCTTCTTCTATGAGCAAGTAATTCACATTTTTCCTAACAAGCTTCCCAGCTACAATTTCCTTTAAATTTTTACATAATAACAAACATGGATTTTTTTAACCTGTGAGTACCCTACAAAATTTAAATACTGGAATTCTACAATGAAAGAGCATATTTAAGATTGTAGAATAAGTTAATAATTGTATTACCCTGGTTTAAAGACTACTTTTATATATGAAGTACCACTATTATATATTAGTGTAATTGGAAAGAAAAGTTTGTCACTATCTTAATATTTTTTTAATTATTAAAAGTTTTTATCTGAGCCACATAAATGCATTCCATGTGTAATGTTTTTACTTTTCTATCAAAGTAGACAACCAGTATCTCGTAAAATTAAAAACCAAGATAGAAAATATTAAAAAGCATGACAAAAACAATCAGTTTAAATAGGTAACTCTGTGCTCTGTACATTTTGCTTGTCATCCAAGAAGCTTCATCAACTGTGAGAGCTGAAGAAGCTTCTTGGCTGAGAAGTAAAATGTCTTCAAAGAAAAACAAGAAAGCCCAGTTGCCTCTTGAAAAAGCAGCTTTGAGACAACCATGGAGATTCTCTGGATGACTGAGAATCTCCATAGTCTTTTAACATTGCTATATACATTTATTCTGTCTATCAAGTGAGAAAAATTGGGAATCTCAAATACCTGACCTCTGATTCTTGAACCACCAGGGTTCGCTCAGGTTTCTCATTATCTGTAAGAGTTGGCACCCAGATTTCTTCTTTAATATCAAGCTGGTTGAAAATCTGTGCTATTCTTATGTTCTTCTCTTTTACACGTGCAATTTCCATTTCTTTCATTCGTGCAACTGAATCAAACTCCTTATTGAAAGCACTCTTCATATTATAGATGATGTCCTGAAATATCAAGGATGTCACGGCAGTATTACAAATAAGTAGCATACAGTAATATTTCATGTGAAATAACTGAGTTTCTTAAGTGACCTCAAACAGTTTAAAACTGCTTGCAATTCTGACCACTGGTCTCTAAAGATTCTACATTGGTTTCATTGCTGAAGCTTTCTCTTCTGAAAACATGACATGGACATCCAAACATGGCATCACACGAATTCTAGAACACTTAAATATGGTTTGTGTAAAACCCAATTTATAGCTACCTGGAGTTATCGCTTAATTATTCTTGTTATAAGATATAGAATACGTTACAAAAGCAATCCTGCCTATGTATAGTGGAAGAAATAAACAGGTATGACGAAGTTACCTGTAGCAATGTAATTTGACTTATTTTCTCCTCTCTAGTGTGCAGTTCCAGCTGGTTATATAAAAGAGATGTGTTCCCACCATACATTGCGCTCAGACTCCCAACCAGAGCATCTATTTTTTCTTCTTCTTCTTCTATCTTCTCCCCTTCCTCTTTAACGGCTGAAGGTTGGGAATCAAATTCCACAATCTTCTTTCGAAGCTGGGTGAATATATAAATATATATTGCAGAATATATATTGCAGAATATTGTTAATACCATAAACCGTAGTAAATTTTGTAGAAAACATTTATCTGAAATAGAAGTTGTATTTCAAGACCCAGAAGCCAAAACAATGCAATACTGTACGTTTAGAACAAGAATAAGGATATGAACAGAACAGAACAGAACAGAACAGAACAGAACAGGCAAGCAGCAAGCTCAGGCTAACTGTCAGAGAGAACCAACAAGAGCAGCAACAGAAAAGGATATTGAATAAAAACTTTATAGGAAAGATTAGTAACCTACTTGTTCTTTAAATGTTATGGTATTTCAGCTATCAAATCTTATAGCTTTCACTTTATGTAGCATTAATTTAATATTCAGGGAAGCAGGGAAGTGTAGGTTTTTTTCATTGGGATTCTACATGTCCTAGAATCCATATATACAATGTTGTTTGTGTTTGGTTTATATGATTTTTTAACCATTATATCATGGATTTTTATGTTTAATATACAGTATATAGAATAGAACAGTGTTGGCGAACCTTTTCAGCACTGAGTGCTGAAATGAGAGCATGCATGCCCGCATGCTGGAAACCAGAAGAGCAGCTGCCTGGCGCATGCATCTTCCAGTTTCTGGCACACATGTGCGTGAGAAGACCAGCTGGTCATGCACAGGCGTGCACCAGAAACTGAAAGAGTGTCAATGAAGCGCCCCCCCAGCCCTTCACCGAGAACAAACCAGCGCAGCCCCTCCCCTCCTGCCACTTCTGCCAAGGGACCATGACCAGTTCCCGGCCGGTGCGCCTCTTACCCTGGCACAGGACAAATGTTCCTCCCATGCAGACTCAGCTCCTGCGCAGCCCTTCTGCCCCAGAAGAACAGCAGCAGTGGCAGTGCAGCATAAGGAGCAGGAGCGATTGGCCAGCCGCTGCAGCCGATCCCCCGCCAGTGAGCTGGGCTCTCAGCAGCATCTCCATGCGTGAGGAGCTGCACTCTCCTCCGGCCCTCCTGGGGCAGCTTGCCTCCCCAATGGCAGCTCCTCCTCCAGCATCCCGGCCAGAAGTGGCAGCACGAGAACCACCATCGCCCCCTCGCTCCTGGCAGCAGCAGGAGCAGTCGCTGCTGCTACTGTTCTGGGGCGCCCGAGCCAGCCAGGCTTTCCAGACCACAGATGCACATCGGTGCCATGGGCTAGGGGGCTGGGGCCATGCAAGAAGTCCACTCAGGCAGGGAGGGAGGGAAGCCCTGGCCTGCCTGTCCTGGCTGACAGCTCTGCTCTCCTAGGAAGTGACCGCTAGGATCCCCTCTCCATGTCTTTGGGCATGCGACCTGTCGCCCATTACTCTTCCAGGTTCTGATGCACTGGCCTGCTGGTCTTTAGTGTGTGGGAGTGCCAGAAACCAGAAAAGCAGTTGCCTGGTGCTCAGGCGTGCGCCAGGAGGATGATTTTTCAGTTTCCGGTATGCGCATGCTCATGGCCAGCTGGTCTTCGCACCTGTGTTGGAGCATTTAGAACTTCTGGAGGTAAGTTGTTCCACTGATTAATTGTTCTAACTGTCAGGAAATTACTCCTTAGTTCTAAGTTGCTTTTCTCCTTAATTAGTTTCCACCCACTGCTTCTTGTTCTATCCTCAAGTGCTTTGGAGAACAGTCTGACTTCCTCTTCTTTGGGGCAACCCCTGAGATATTGGAACACTGCTATCATGTCACCCCTAGTCCTTCTTTTCATAAGTCTAGACATATCTAGTTCCAGCAACCGTTCTTTATATGTTTTAGCCTCCAGTCCCTAATCATCTTTGTTGCTCTTCTCTGCACTCTTTCTGGAGTCTCAACATCTTTTTTACATTTTGCAACCAAAATTGGATGCAGTATTCCAAGTATGGCCTTACCAAGGCATTATAAAGTAGTATTAACACTTCATGTGATCTTGATTCTGCCCCTCTGCTTATGCAGCCTAGAACTCTTGGCTTTTTTGACAGCTTCAGCACATTGCTGCCTCATATTTAAGTGATTATTCACTAGGACTCCAAGATCCCTCTCACAGTCACCACTATAGAGCAAGATACCACATATACTGTACTTGTGCATTTTGTTTTTCTTGCCTAAATGTAGAACCTTACTTTTTTCACCATTGAATTTGATTTTGTTGGATAGTGCTCAGTGTTCAAGTCTGTCAAGATCCTTCTGTATCTTAAGCCTATATTCTGAAATATAGGCTATTCTTGCTAGCTTGGTATTGTCTGAAAATTTGATGAATTTTCATCTATCTCATCCAAATCATTGATGAATATGTTGAAGAATACTGGGCCTAAAATAGAGCCCTGGGGTATCCCATTGCATACTCTCTCCATGTAGGTACAGTTCCATTGAGGATTACACATTGAGTATGGTTGGTCAGTCAGTTACAAATCCATCTGGTGGTGAAACTGTCTAACCCACATTTTTCTATTTTATCAAGTAGTAGGTTATGATCTACTTTGTCAAATGCCTTACTGAAGTCCAAGTAAATTATATTGACAGCATTCCTCTGGTCCACTAGTTTTGTCACTTTATCAAAGAGTACAATAAGATTAGTCTGGCATGATCAGTTTTTGACAAACCCATGTTTATCAAATATATTTATCTTATATATTTATCTTTTGGGGCTGTTTTCTATTATGTGAATAATGTACATGAGTTAAAAGCTATGAAATGTTTTATAAACTAGGCTCTAGATGAATAACCTACATGAACCATTTCAGCATGGGAATAGTTAAGAGAAACACTGGAATATAAGAATAATCAGACAATGTAAACATGGCAATGAAAATTATTTTTCCTTCATAGAAAAAAAAGAAGATTCTACCTTCATATCTATTGATTCAATCTTCTTTAAATACAAAACTCTTTCCAACATTTGCTTTTCTTCTGGACTCCGTCCTTTCATTGGATAATTCTGAACTTCACAAGAAGAATGGAAAGTCTTTGGAAAGAAAGAAAAATGCAAGTATAACTCATGCTGTTTCCAAATACAATGTTTAATAAAGTTTGAACTTACAAAAGCTTCATGTTGTACTATTTGTTGTTGTTAGTTGTGAAGTCGTGTCCGACCCATCGTGACCCCATGGACAATGTTCCTCCAGGCCTTCCTGTCCTCTACCATCCTCTGGAGTCCATTTAAACTCATGCCTACTGCTTCAGTGACCCCATCCAGCCACCTCATTCTCTGTCATCCCCTTCTTCTTTTGCCCTCCATCTTTCCCAGCATTAAGCTCTTCTCCAGTGAGTCCTTCATTCTCATTAGGTGGCCAAAGTATTTGAGTTTCATCTTCAGGACTATTGTACTATTAGAGGTTTATTATATATTATTAACTGATTCTTTTCTTTTTAAAGCCATCTTCTACTAAACAGTAGGATGTTCTCCCATATGAATTATTCTCATGATGCTGTTCATAACTGGGTAATAGTTTTGGGTGCACTATAAGTAATTGGTTAACAACAGTATTTGGGACTATAAATTCCATCAGTTATAAAGTACATCATTATGTGAATGCGATGACTTACAATTACAATTCCAGCAGTTCCAGTGTGGTCATTAGGCAAACCTTGCATGGCCATTAGGTGCAATGTCATGTGATCACCATCTGCTGGCTTTCCATTGACTTTGCTGTTTGGAAGCCGCCAGTGAATGTCACCAATGGTGATCACATGGCTGTGAGATGTGTCATAATTGTAAGCCCATTGCTAAGCACACAAATTATGATCACATGACCATGGGGGTGCAAAGGCTGAGGAACAGCAGTAAGTCTCCTTATTTAGCACCATCATAACTTCAAACAGCTGCTAAACCCAAGGACTACTTGCCATATTTTCCTAGATTTAGTTAATTAAATTCAAGCGTTGCTTGAATTTTAGTTACAGTAAAAGTTATAGTTAGAATAAAAGTGAGAAAGGAAAAATAATTACCTTAATTGAACGTCCTTTAACCAACATGGTATCCCAACACTCCCTTTTGATCATCTCACGTAAATAGCAATTGGCTAGATTTTCCATCTCTATATCCTTCCTCACCTTTATCATAAAACAGAAAACAAATGAGAATGCAAAATCCATTTGGTTTATATGTCCCTCATGTTAACCCTGCACTCATGTAAATCATGCAATATATAATATTAATCAAAATCTTATGTATCACAAAACTCTTAGAAAGCACCCACAGATTTAAACATTTGCTTGGATTATGTTGATAGACAAAATATCAATTTGGAAACTCTGTAAATAAAGTAAAGAAAAGCTCTATTCATTAATATCAGTGACATTTAGATGTGTAAATCTTTGTTACTTATATAATTAAGCAAAATTATACAATTGTGACTTATAAGAATAATTTTCCTTTCTTAGATTCTACAGCTGAAGAAGAAAATGAAAAAAATGAAGTCAGAAATAAATAAACCAGTTCCTTAGGATAACCCCATTTCAACTTCTGATTTGTTTATTTATCTGAATGGTGAAGTTATTTGATCTTTATAAATATGTAAATCTAACCCTAATGAATAATATATACTATATAATTCTGGTTCACTTTAAGCACTCTAGAATTCCTCTTATTCTCTATACAAACTTGTTTTTTGTTCAGAACAAATAAAAGTACATTGAATCCCAACAAGTTTATCATACCCTTTCCACTTCTGAAGCACTGTGTATTTGCTGTTTCTCTTGTTCTTCTACATCCAGATTGAATTCCTGTTGGTCCAGTTTTTCAATTTTAGGTGCAACTGAATTTTCAAACATCATTTCTTGAATCTATTTTTGTAATGATATAGAAATTAATAGTGAGGGAAGCATGTATTTGTAAAGGGATGGAGAATCTATGACTATCCTGATATATTGTATGTTTCAAGTATAACTTACAAACATGTAAGTTTTAATAACAATAATAATAAATCACTAGCCATACTAAGTTTAATGTGACTGGAAATGCAACACCATTGGATATCATCAAGAAGAGAAAAGGACTATGACTAATCTGTCTCCAAATAATTGAAAGACTGCATTTCCATATACCCTGCTGGTACTAACTTTTCAGCAACTACACAAAGCACATTGTATCTAAACACAAGAATAATACAGGTCCATTTCATATCAGGAAAGTAATGGAAATTCTGAATCCATAAATATATACAATAATCATTTGATAGTATAAATGCAAAGAAATCATTTGCACTGTGAATTAAAACTGGCATAGTCATTACCAAGAACAAGGGATTCTAGCATGAAGATTGCTAGTTTAGATTCATAGAACCAATCTAAACAATAAGCAGTTATTTCACACAACAGCAGGTGGATTTACAAACGAATCATTTTCAGTAACCTCAAAATAACTGTCAGTTTGAAGGACTGCAATAGTTCTTTTGCAATTATTATCTAATTCCAAGTAGAAGATTAAGAGTCCATCTGAAAATAAGCACATGAGGCCTAAATAAGGATATGTTATCTATGAGAGCTAGAAGGCCCACTGTCTCTCCAAACAATATTAACACCGTTTTTTTTAAGGTTGCAATATCACCAACTTTCACAAGGTTTTGGCATTGTGGTATGAGATCATAATCTCATGAGATTTCGCAATTTTAAAATATATTAAATGATTTGTTTTCTTGTAAAAAGGCAGCAGATCATCATATTCGATTCATGGTGATTGAAAGGGCATTTTCTCTACAAATGTTACTAGGTGCAAGTTAACTTTAGCTATAGTTATTAGATATGGTTTGAGTGCTGTTTTACTATCTTACATTAAGTATAAAATAAAAATGACAATGTTTAGTTAGAACATCTTTCTAAATCTTACATTTTTCAGAGTTATAATATTATAAAATTGAAATGGGTGGTTTAGGCCACTGAGTCCAAAACACTCCTCAGTACAGGAATCCAAAGTAAAGCACTTCCACAGCAGTTCATCCAGAGTGAACTGAGTGATTAGTTGTTGCTAGTCTGTTCTCAACTGACCTTCATATACAGCTGCAGTGGTACAGATGTTTCCCAACTGAATATGAAAGATTTCAACATGCATGGAAAAGATCCCTATTATCTTTTCAGGTAAATAATTTGGCTATTTACAATTCAACCTACAACCTTGTGGAATCCCATTACATGACTCCTGAGCAAGTTGTTAACACTGATGATATTACCTAGTTTGGGTACTGAAACATCTGCGAGAAAACAAGCAAGCTTAGACAGCACCAAGGACCCCTCATAAACTAAGCATGAGAAACATAAAAGTTATGTGCTCACAGCACTTCTGGAAGCAGACTGGGGATTTATCAATGCACACCTTTTTACGAAGCACTTTAATTCCATGTTTTAGTTCTTTTCTCTTTTCAGCAAAACTGTCAGTTTCATCCTTGATTGCCTGAAATGTCACAACAGACAGAGGAATGGAAACTGTGCAATTTTTAACATACAAAGCAAAACAAGGTAGACCTGCATTAAAATATGAAGACTATATTTTGTAAAAGTCTGTAGAGATTCTCAGTCATCCAGATCATGGTTGTCCCAAAGGTGCTTTTTTTAGGAGGCAACTGGACTTCGTTTTTTCTTTGAGGCCGTTTCGTTTCTCATCCAAGAATCTATATTTTGTAAACTACGGGGAAAAAATCCAACCACTATCCCCTGCTAGCTCTTTTTTCCATAGTAAGATTAAGTAGTACAAAACCTGAGAAAAATAGCAGATCAAGTCTAATCCATTAATTTATAAAAGTTCAAGTTTTAAATAAACTTCCATATTTCATGTAGAATTCTGTGCTATTTGTAGTTTGGACTGCAAAAATTCTAAGGAACAAGTTACTCAGACAAAGATCTAGTTTACACATCCAGTACCTCATCCAAGAAACAATGCATTCTTAGAGAAGGAATTGGAAATCAACTAGGATCCACTGTCTGCTTCCTTTTCCTAGTCCTTCTAAAATGCCTACATCTTAGTGTAGGTAGACCTCGACTTACAATAATTCATTTAGTGACCATTTAAAGTTACAGCACTGAAAAATGTGACTTATCACCATTTTTCATAGTTACAACCATTGCAGCATCCCCATGATCATGTGGTAAAAACTTAGATGTTTGGCAAATTTATAATGGTTGCAGTGTCCCAGGTCATGTAATCACCTTTTGCAACCTTCTGACAAGCAAAGTCAATGGGGAATACAGATTCACTTAACAACTGTGTTACTAACTTAACAACTGCAGTGATTCAACAACTATGGAAAGAAAATGTCTATGGAGATTCTCAGTCATCCAGGTCATGGTTGTCCCAAAGGTACTTTTTCAAGAGGCAACTGGACTTTCTGGTTTTTCTTTGAAGATGATTAGCTTCTCATCCAAGAAGCTTCTTCAGCTCTGACTGGATCAGTGGTG
Source organism: Ptyas mucosa (assembly GCA_012654045.1). Classification (NCBI taxonomy): domain Eukaryota; kingdom Metazoa; phylum Chordata; class Lepidosauria; order Squamata; family Colubridae; genus Ptyas; species Ptyas mucosa. The sequence goes on along the minus strand of WNWU01000032.1, from coordinate 9,222,355 downwards.
AAATGTAAAATTTGTTACTACCGGTTCTGTGGGCGTGGCTTGGTGGTGGTGGGGTAATGTGACTGGGTGGGCGTGGCCAACTTTTTTTTTTACTTTTAAAAGCATTTTTTCTCCAACCTCTTCAGCCAAAGAGGTTGCAGAAAAAAATGCTTTTAAAAGCCTCTGATGATCAGGCAACGCAGCTGGGATCAGAGGCTTTTAAAAGCATTTTTTTCTACAGCCTCTTCTGCTGAATATGTTGTAAAAAAAATGCTTTTAAAAGCCTCTGACGATCCCAGCTGAGCCGCGCGATCATCAGAAGCTTTTTTTTTTTCTTTTAAAAGCATTTTTTTTGCTGAAGAGGTTGTAGAAAAAATGCTTTTAAAAGTAAAAAAAAGCCTCTGATGATCACGCGGCTCAGCTGGGCATGGGGGGAGGGCGCAGGGATTTTGCTACCGGTTCTCCGAACCACCCACTGCCATCGCTACCGGATTAGGTGATCTGGTCTGAACCGGGAGCATTTCATCCCTGGACTGGATCCTTCTATTCCCCACCATCAAGTCAGAGCTGAAGAAGCTTCTTCAATGAGAAGCGAAACATCTTCAAAGAAAAACCAGAAAGTCCAGTTGTCTGAAAAAGACAAGTTGTCTTGAAAAAGCACCTTTGTGGCAAGAAAGGTTATACAATAGGGCAAAACTCAACTAATCATTATCTTGCTTAGCAACAGACGTTTTGGGCTGAACTGTGGTTGTAAATCGAGGACTACCTGTAAGGGAAGGGACTAGATTGGGGAAAATAGAATATTCCTACAATCTGCTTTTTCTTAATTCTGACTTTTTCAACATACCATGGCTAAACCAATCATGGCACCTTATAGTAAATGAAGGTATTGTTTATGTAGAACTGAGGATGTGTCCTACATTGTTTGGTTTTAGTCATAGTCAATTTCATAGGGCAATAAGATATCAATTTTAATCAAATCACAATAAACAAACGAGGAAGCAAGTAACCATATGTCCATTTTAGATCTTACTACAATACTTCAGATTTTACTATACTACAAAGGTACCTTCTCTGCTTTCTGATCTAACCATGAAGTCTCCTCAGATTTTGCTTGTGTAAGTAAATAGTATTCATCTTCCTCAGTCACTTCAATGCTTGCTTTTCCATGTAACTTGAATGAAAAAAGCTCATTTACAATACAGTTAAATAACGTTATTTATTTATTTATTTATTTTTCAATTTATATACTGCCCTTCTCCCTGAGGACTCAGGGCGGTGAACAGCCAGAATTAAAAAACATACAATACAAATATTAAGAATTAAAATACATATAAATTTGGCTCCAATTTTAAAAATAACAAACCAATTTAAAACATCTAAAATTACTTCCTAAGCCAGCCCGGCTTGTTGGAAAAAGTGGGTTTTAATGGCACGGCGGAAGGCACTGAGGTCTTGAGTTCTCCTTATCTCAGGGGGCAGCTGATTCCAGGGGGTGGGTGCCCCCACAGAGAAGGCTCTCTCCCTGGGGGTCACCAGCCTACATTGTTTGGCTGATGGCACCCTAAGGAGGCCCTCTCTGTGGGAGCGCACGGGTCGGTGGGAGGTCATTTGTGGCAGTAGGCGGTCTCACAGATAACTAGGCCCTATGACATGGAGTGCTTTAAAGGTGATAACCAACACCTTGAAGCGCACCCGGAAGACCACCGGGAGCCAGTGCAGCTCACGCAGGAGCGGTGTTACATGAGAGCGCCATGTTGCTCCCATCACTACCCGCGCGGCCGCATTCTGGACCAGTTGGAGCCTCCAGGTGCTCCTCAAGGGGAGCCCCATGTAGAGAGCGTTGCAGTAGTCAAGGTGAGAGGTGACAAGGGCGTGAGAGACTGTGCACAGGGAATCCCGATCAAGAAAGGGCTGCAACTGGCGAATCAGGCGAACCTGACAAAAGGTCCCCCTGGTCACAGCCGTCAGATGACTTCCAAGGACAGCTGCATAACCAGGAGGACTCCCAGATTGCGAGCCCTTTCCGTGGGGGCCAAAGACTCGCCCCCAATAGTCAGTGATGGAGTCAACTGACTATATCGGGATGCCGGGAGCCACAGCCACTCAGTCTTGGAAGGGTTGAGCTTGAGCCTGTTCTTCCCCATCCAGATCCGCACAGCCTCCAGGCACTGGGACATCACTTCAAGAGCATCGTTGGGGTGGTCTGGGGTGGAGATGTACAGCTGGGTGTCATCAGTTTACTGATGGTATCTCACCCCAAAACCACGGATGATCTCACCCAACGGCTTCACATAAATGTTGAACAAAAGGGGTGTTTTGTATGTATTGTGTTTTTGTATTTAATGTATTGTGTTTTTAGTTGAATACATAGATAGATAATCTATATTTCAACTATATTTAGTATCAGTTTCTTCTTAATTTCAGGGTGGGAAGTACAAATTAAATTAATATAAATGAATTACTTTACTGATCAATTATTACAAACTTAAGTAAGCCATTGAATCAAGGGTGTAAGGACAGGCATTTTGATTGTTATGATTCTCTGTGAATGACCACACATCACAGATCTACATAGCTAGTTATATTACTAGTGAAATGAAAAAGAAAAATAAGTTTCAATCACAAAGACTTTACAGCAAATAATTAATCTAATTCTAGCTCCCATTTTTATCTTCTCAATATCTGTTCTATTGCTTATATTTGCTATATATTTAAATAGTGAAAGACCTGTGAAGAACTAGTCTGAAATGATATGCTATATGTGGGTTTTGATGCTATTGCCCATTCTTCCATCGTTTTTATAAATAAGTTTTCACTGAAAATATAGTTGTTAAGGTTGATTAGAAGTTGCGTCCCAAAGTCAACTGCTTCCTTCATTTTGCGTTCCCCAATCTTCCTGGAAGAATTAAAGAAAAAAAAATGTCAAAGAAGAAAATGTGGGTAAGATTGTTAAGCAATCCTTAATAGATGGGTCAAGTATGATTTATAAAATAATCTTGTGAATCCTTAAGAAGAACTTCAAGTCCATGCTTTGTTTATCTTCACAAAGAAGTTTGTTTGTTTTTAAAAGAAAGCATTTATTAGTGGGAGACAAGAATATACCAGATTCCTCAGTTTGGTAAATTTTCCAGTGTTCAATAGGTTTACAGATTTTTATTGTAATATTTAATGCTTCCAGATTTCAGTAAGCACTGAATATACTTTTAGTATCATAAAAGTGATTTAAACTTCCTTTCTTGCCTGAAGAACTTCATCCTGTATCTATATACCTTCACAAGAAATTCAGGCAACCTAGAATATCTTATTGTCAGGACAGATGATTTCCCTTGAATACAAATGTATCACTTTTCTGGTTTATTCATAAAACATTTCCACACAGTTTGGTCAGTAATTGTAGAATTACAGCCCTACCTTGCAGAGCAGATGCAAAACAGAAGTAGGGATGGTCAATTTCTCCCCTAAATGTTTTAGTATATACTGGTACTATACTCAGCACATTGCTTTTTCTTCTTTTTCATCCTTCTAGTAATATTAATATCTGCAGAAGCAGACATGTCACAGCCAAATTTTGCTTGTTTCTTCTGACAGCATCCCTTATCTGATGTATTTTGAATAAACGCATAGTTATTTCTACAGAAAATTTGGTTTTAAGTATAGTTTTTGGTTTTAATCAAATTAAAACATCTCTCAAATGGGTTGGGGGCTAAATAATTATAATAATCAGTTGGTCAAATGCAAATCAAAATATATAAAGGCAAATAGCCATGTTTTTGAAAAGCAGCAGTCTGCTGAAAATCTGAATATTTTATATCACCCTTTTATTCGTCAATATGTACATACTTCCATTTTAGACAAACAAGAGCTCCATCTTGGGTTCCGGTGACAAGTATATTTTGGCTATCCAATGAGAATGCCAATGATTTAATTCCTCGTCCATTATACGAATGGCAGTATTCACAAGTCAGAATATCCTTAAAGAAAGATATTTACGAAAAAAATTACTGTTTTATCTGCTGGCTAAGGAATTTATTGTGAGGAAAGACTGGAAAGAGGTAATGAAAACTTTTGCAGGCTGCATATAGTTTAACTATGTGAGAAGACTTTTAGTGATTTGGTAGTATTGGCCCTATGTTAGGTATTGGCAAATGTTGTAATTGTAAAGTATACCTCAAATATGTGATTTATATTTATTTACTAATGCTAATAAATATATATCAAATATGGTCAGATTTCAAAAAAAAGAAAACTCCATGGTTTACAGATAAAGATCACTACTGAGAGACACAGATAAGCTGGTGATAGATGGAACTTTTTTTTTAATTGCAAAATTTTTCAAATTATACAAACATTTTCACCCCCCTTTCCACCCCCTCCCTCCCTCCCCTCCCCCCCTTCCATCCCTCCTCCCTCCATATAAGAAAAAAAAACTTTAGGATACAAAATTCTCATCACCTTTCCCTCCCTCCCCCTCCCCAACCCCTTGACTTCCGCAGGATGAAACCCCAATCCCAAACACCTTATTTAATAGTAACTCCCCTTAATATTCTAGCCCCTATACTATTCATTTCTTCTTAACATTCGAATATTCTTCCCCCTCAGCTGAAAGCTAGCTGATATTTTCTAGTTTGATATTTATTCTGAACATAATCTATCCACTTCTTCCATTCCCATACATAAGTCTCTTGAGTATGATCTTTTAAAAATGCTGATATCTTTGCCATTTCTGCAAAATTGGCCATCTTCAAAGTCCATTCTTCAATAGTAGGCAAAATATCCTTTTTCCAATATTGTCTAATCAGCAACCTAGCAGCCGTCACCATATATAATATCAGTTTTATTTCAGCCCGATGAATCCTTAACTATACCTAGTAAAAACAGTTGTGGGGAGAAGTTTAATTTTTTTTTCAAAACATTTTGCATAACCCACCAAACCTTTACCTAAAAGGCCTTCACTTTCTTACAGGTCCACCATATATGATAATATGTAGTATCTAAACAATCGCATCTCCAACATTTTGAACACTAGGGTACATACACGATAGTTTCTTAGGATCTAAATGCCACCTATAAAACATTTTGTAAAAATTTCCCCTCAAATTCTGTGATTGCGTAAATTTAACATTCTGGACCCATATTTTTTCCCATGTTTCCATCAAAACTGGTTCTGCAAAATTTTGCGCCCACTTAATCATACAATCTTTTACCAGTTCATTTTCTGAGTCTCTTTCTAACAAAACATTATAAATTCTTTAAATATGCATTGGTCCCTTATTTTTTATCTGTCTAACCAACTCTTCTTCATATAACATTAAACCAGTTTTTTTATCTTCTTTTCATCTCATTTGTAGCTGATTATACTGTAGCCAAGTTAAATTAATCCCTTCTTCCAACAGAGTTTCTAAAGTCTTCAGTTGCCATCTGCCCTTATCCATAAAAAGTACATCTTTGTATAAAAACCTCCTGAATGACTGTATTTATATTCCAAATGGTATCACCAAGATCCAACCAAAGCGGTATTTTATAATCCCATTTGAACCGGTGCTTCTTCCAAACTCTAATCATGGAACTTTGAACTGTATAAAACCCTTAATCTTTTGTTCCCATCCTGTAACAAGAACATAGCCTTCCTTCTTTCCTTCCCCACTTCCTATTAAGAAACTTTGAAATGATTGTAATTAAAATCCCAAATTAGGGATTTTAACAACTGATTAAAACAACTGATAAAACTATACACTGAAGCATTGTATAAAATATACAAAATAAGCAATGAAAATAATAGATAAAAAGTTTAAATACTGCAGCAGCATCAGTACATTAAAAGGCATTTGAGAGTAAAAAATATATTTGCCTGGAACTGAAAAGGCAGTAAGAATACCTTAGTGGGAGGACATTCAAATTTGGGGAGCTCTCAGGCAGACATTTGCTGTACCTCAATAGAAGAGGGTAGCCAGTTCAGGTCCTCCAAATATGACCTTAGGATATGGTCGGAAACAAATGGGAAAGGCACTTGTTCAGACACTGTACTGTGTTCTCAAGCCATTAAAGTATAAATTAACGGCCTCACTTTGGATTGGCACCATAAAATTTGTATGATTTTGTATTGCCCTGTTACAGTCAGTCTGCTTGATATTATTTTGTATTAAAATTTCTGAAGCATATTCAGGGGCAATCCTCCATGGCAAAAATTTAACTGTGAAGTCATCTGAGCATGTATTACTGTAGTGAAGCTATTTTAAAAGTAACATCGTGGTGTCATCCTGAAGTAATAAAAAGTGCTTTGTATCACTGAAGCCACTGGAGCCTGTAATGTCAGAAGTGGCTCCAAAAGCAACATCAAAATATGAACTAGTCTTTTGGGAAGAATATAGCACCATCCGGAATAGAATGAGCAGCACCTACAATCTACTATCCATCTTGTCTACTAACAGCAAATCTTCCTTGTCTGTATTATGATTTAATTTATTAGCTCTCATCCAGTCCATTAATATAGATAGGACTAACTGAGCAATTCCTTTGACTTACCTTGATCTGCTGAAAAAAAGAGATAGAACTGGGGAGACTCAGCATATGGACATTTTAAATTTCCAAAATGATATCACTAAGCAGTTTCATGTAGAATCACATAGGGGATAAAACTGGAATTTGCAGAACCCACACATGAATGCCATAAAAATCTTGTAGAAATTCCTCACCTTTTACTTTTGGAGATGGAAAGCTGGAGAATCAGCAAAAACACTATTCTACCCACGTCTAGCTTGATGAATTGAATTGAAAACTGCCAAGTGGAATCAACAGGATGCATTCTTCCATTTCTCACTTGGCAAAACTAATCCAACAAATTTATCAAGGCAGTTCAGTGCAAAATCCAAGTCTAAACTCCATTTCATTCAGAATGTCCATTTAATCCAAGAATGTATGGATATGATCAGCCATCATATGCTGAAGTACTTTGCGCAGAACAAAATATAAAAAAATAATAAACCTAGTCCCTTTGGTTGTTCTAGATGCAAACCAAGACATCCAGGGGAAAAAAATCACTCATTTCTTCTGCTATCTTCCGATTTCTATAGTAGTTCAGTTGCATGTTTCAGTCACGGGTAAAATGAAACCATCAGTGTGCATTTACTTACTGGTAATACTGTTTGTAAATATGTACCTTAAACACCAAAGAAATTCATTTGATGACTCAAAGGAACACAGATTAAATCAAAACTAAATTGTGACAATTACCAGAGTTGAGGCATTATGGATAAACAATAGCCCACTCTCTGCAGCTGAAGCTAACCATTTGTCATGAGGTGACAAACACAGGAATGCTTTTCCAAACTGTTTGCTTGGTATCTTCTTCTCTGAAATAATTGGTTGGTCTTTTGATGTCACCTGTAAAGCAAAACAGCAATGCCATATAATTGATGTGGTCACAGGAATATCGAAGGTAGCTCCTGTCAAATTAAGAAATATAATACAATATGACCAAACACACAGCAGGATATTATTTTGCCTCCTTGTAAATACCAGGTTATAACATTATGTAGAGTGCTGTCAGCTGCTCTGTTAATAATGTCCATTGATGTAATGTTCCCATTCCCTTTCGATAAACCTAGAATAGGATAGAGCTGGAAGAGACCTTGGAGGTCTTCTAGTCCAGCCCCTGCTCAAGCAGGAGAACCTACACTGTTTCAGATAAGTGACTGTCTAGTCCAGTGATGTCTAACCTTTTTGGTGCCGAGTGCCGAAAGCGCTGGCTCGCCCATAATGCAATGCGTGCGTGCCGCAATGCACCCCATCCACCATACATGTGTGTGCACACCAGTGTGCACCCCACCCCATGCGCATGTGTACGTGACCCCCACATGTGCATACATGTGCGACCCACCCCTGCATGCACCCCGTCCCGCATGCATCCGCAGCAGAGACCCAAAAACCAATGGGAGATGCATGCGCATGTGTGGCGGAGCTGAACTGAGGTGACAGCTCGCGTGTCCGCAGAGAGGGCTCTGTATGCCACCTGTGGCACGCGTGCCATAGGTTTGCCATCACAGGTCTACTCTCTTCTTAAAAACCTCCAGTGATGGAGTGCCCACGATTTCTGAAGGCAAGCTGTTCCACTGGTTAAGAAGTTTCTCCTCTTTCGTCTTTCATATCTCACTTGAAATTCCATCCACAGAAATATTCTTTAGTTCCTCACAGTCCCAGCTTTTCTGGCCTGATACTATTTCAATTCTTGTTTAACTTTACCCCATTTAATACTTCTCTCAGTTTTTACTAACTACCGGTACGTATTCAGCCTTCTATTTCATATACAGCTCAGAGGTACATAAAGCAGTGGCAGTTATCCTGGTCTGATGAGCTGCCTTATAATTCAAAAAGATCTTTTCTCCTTAAATGACCTCTACAAGCATAGCAGTTTCTCAATGCACCCTTCAGCTGCACAAAACGAACATTCCCAGAATCTCTCCATTTTTAAAGGACAAAGTTGGGAAAATGGAATTAAAGTCTAATCTATATAGGAACATTTTAAGACCCAAACTTCCAATCTGGAGCAAAATGAGAGTTTTAATAATATTGTAAATAAATACAATATATTGAATAAATTTAATTCTTTTCAGAAAATAAACAGGGACAAATTAAGTGACATATTAAGCATGCTATCATTTTTAATCTCTTTGAATTTTTGTATTCAATCAAAGCATCTCAATTTATGCATAGGCATGCCCGGGATCAAGAGATGTTTGAATAATAAGAATAAAAAACCACTTTCCTTTAAATACGCTATTTTACATTCTAACAGGAAGTATCTGTTGTGGGTAGAGTGGGGAAATAATTTTTATCGGGAAATTGGAGCAGAAGATAGATTTAAACTTTCTTCCATTTGTTCTACAATTCTGGTTTGGACTGTGAAATCCAGAAGTGCAATTTCTAAGAAAAGTTTTTAAAGGAATTGCATACATTTGCATAAATTTACATTTTGTTTAATTTGACCCATAATTAAAGTTTACTTGTGAAAGGAGGACATACTTTTTCAGTAAGATGATATCTACAGATGTAGGAAGCCTGGCTAGTATAGGCAAGTACTGTTTCATCCTTCCGCTTGACCAGAGAAAGTAGTGGGAACTCTAATTCGTACATATGTTTCTGAATGATATTGTCTTTCAACAACCCTCTTTCTGTGATACACATTTCATTGTCTGCAGATTTAAAAAAGATAAAAAGGAAAAATATTTTTGTCTAATATTTTTTCTCTTAGAGAATATTAGTTAAGGAAAAAAAATTACCAGATTTAATTGGTTCTCCCAAAGTGTGAAATTATCTCTGGTCTATTTAATAATAATAATAATAATAATTTAATTTGTATCCCGCCCTTCTCCCAGAAGGGACTCAGGGCGGTGGACAGCCAGAATTAAAATACATACAATACAAAAATTAAGATAAATTAAAAGATATTAAATCGATCGGCCTCCCAATTTAAAACCCCAAGTCTATAAAATTCAAAATCCCAATTTAAAACCATTTAAGCTAACCATTTGTATTTAGCTTTTGTAATTGGCCTTTTGAATGCAACAGTATAAAAAAAATTCCACAAGTATATATTGAGGGTTTCAAAGTCAAGTTTTCACAAGACTCTTTCATTAGTTTGGGAGGGGGGGGGGCACAACATTTAAACCATTTTATACATAGATACATATGAAGAGTATTCCAATATTAAATGCACATTTATTAATTTTAAAAAAAATCTGGCAAATAAAGTGACTTGCGAATCACAGCTGCAAAACAGAGCTATTTCACCTTGACATGAAGTTGATAGTGCATTTATTACCAGAATATTAATATTTGATCAAATATTATTATTGGGCTGATACACATTTTAAATCATTATCAGTAGGGTGATAATCTAGGAAAACAGCCAGTTTGGTATAGTGCAGTGATGGCACTATATAGTGCCATCGCATGCCAAAAGCGGGGTGAGCGGAGGGAGTCGCGGGTGCATGTGCCCACATCCATAATTCAATGCGCCCCGCCTCCCGCACATGCACACGTGACCCCCCCCCCTTTCCCCTGCTTTTGGCACGCAATGGCATGGTGGGCCCGGTAGGCCCGTTTTCCCCCCTCCCCAGGCTCCAGAGGCTTTCTAGGAGACTGGGGAGGGCAAAAACAGCCTTCCTCATCCCCCCCGGAGGCCTTCCGGAGGCTAGAAACAGCCAATTTCCCAACTTCCGGTGGGACTGGAAGGCCTGAAAATCAGTTGGCTGGTGCGTATATGCGTGCTAGAGCTGAGCTAGGGCAACCCTCGCGTGCCCACCAATATGGCTCCGCGTGCCACCTGTGGCACCCATGCCATAGGTTCGCCATCACGGGTATAGTGATTAAGGCATCAAGATAGAAACTGGGAGACCATGAGTTCTGATCACATGTTAGGCCTGAAGCTAGGCCAATCACTCTCTCTCAGCCCTAGGAAGTAGGTAATGGCAAACCACTTCTAAAAATCTTTCCAAGAACATTGCAGGGACTATTACCAGGAATCGATACTAACTCGAAGGCTAAATCCATCAGTCGCTCTAGGAAACTCGCCCCACTAAGAGCTGCCAAAATCCTGCCTCTCTTTTCTCTTCTTTGCTGAGCAGAGCAACAGTCTTTTTCTTGTTTACTTCTCTTCTTTCTCCTTGCTTGGAAAATCCCTTGTTTGTTCCTTTGCTTCCTTGCTTACATGCATACAGTCATTCTACTCCTTGCCTAGAAGAGAGACTCTTGCAGTGGGGAGCCAGACTTTCGCGCGCCTTGGCTGCTATTCCTTCCCTTCATCAGGCAGCTCCAGCTGTGTGGCCTATTGGCCGGTCTTCAAAAAATGGTTTGGAACTTCTGAAAATATTTTGTATATGATATCTTCTTTGTTTGTTTATATTTCATACTTCTAAACCACTCATCTCCCTCAAAGAGGGACTGGTATACAATATAATATAATCGATCAATAAAACAACGTATAAAAACTTAACATTAACATTAAGTTAGCATTTTTAAAAAAATATAGAACAATGACATTATAAACATGTTAAGGACATAAGGACCTATTCATACTTTGAAGTTAGCATGTATTATTTTCATATGGTGACTGCACTTTGAAATAACAGAATTTAGCACTAGATTGGTTCTTACCTGAAATAATATTCAGAGGAAGTGTAAATATCTCCACTCTTCCTCTTTTGAGCTCCGTTGGAGAAAGAAGTGCAATCACTTCAGTTAACTTATTTTCCTCATTAAGCTGTAAAGTTATGTCCACAATCTCACCAGACAACACTACAATGAAAAGAAGACAACATTCAAACCACAAGTAACACCAAAGTAAATTATCACTTTTTTTTGGCCTACAATAGCTTAGAAGTCCTTGGAAAGACAAATTGGATATATTTTATATATTCTGTTTTACTTTATCACTGAGCACTAAATGGTGAATACGGGACTTATGCAGTTTCCTATGTAGCCAATGAATAGGCCCAAAACTTATTCATTTCCAAGAAAATAATACACATAATATGCCTTATGACAGTGATGGCGAACCTATGGCATGCGTACCAGAGGTGGCATGCAGTGCCCTCTCTGTGGGCACGCGAGCTGTCACCCCAGTTCAGCTGTGTCTCGCATGTGCGCGTGGCTCCCACCAGGCAGCTGGTCTTGGGGTCTCTGCTGCGCATGTGCAGTGGGAGGGGCACATGCAGGAGGATGTGTGCACATGCACGGGGGGGCGGGACACGCACAGAGGGATGTGCGTGCATGCGCAGTAGGCATGTGCGGGGAGCGCATGGGGGCACGCACATGTACGGGGGCAGGGTGCATGCAGGAGGTTGCGTGTGCATTTGTTGGGGTGGGGCACAATTGTGGGGGCCACATGCGCATTGCATTTTGGGGGTTCAGTGCACACATGCGCAAATGTGCGCACATGCTTTGGGCACTCAGTCCGGAAAAGGTTAGCCATCACTGCCTTATAACATCTGGGCCACCAATCTAGCCTATAGTTCTCAAATACTGTCAGTGTGGCTTCACACTTGCTAATCCTTTTGACTTTTCAGCATCCCATCATGATGGCAAGATAACATGGGAAAAGTAATCCCAGCCCATATTACCCACAAAGACTACCCTGCCACCAGCTTTTGAGATAGTAACTGTAATATGAAATGTATTACAGATATTTTGTAATCTTGAGTCACTGCATCCACTTTTACTAAGCGTTAAACTGAAAGTTTTTACAAATTGTTTATATAAATATGCAAGTAGTGAGTGCATTAGGCAACTATAATTCACAATTACAGTGGTAATGAAAAACTAACTTTGTGACCCATGCCCACATTTATGACCTTCACTGAGTAATGTTAGTTTGCATTGTCCTGAGCTTGATCCATTTTTTTTTCTCGGTCCCCCTCCTCCTGAGCTGTATATATGCTTACTCTCTTGTAATCCTTTCCTCTCCAATGAATGTAAATACAAACACTAATCCTCTTCTTGTTATATTGATCAAAAATGATCAAATTATATGCTTATGCTTTTAAAATGTTTCTCATTTATAATAATCTACTTTCTTGCTTACAGTGGATATTCTTTGTTGCACCTATTCATATTATAATAGAGACATTTCTCCACTTTTTCTTAAAGCAAGGGTTTAAAAAACCTACAGACTCAACAGACTGTTATAAAAAGAAATATTATGAAGATCACATAATATATCTCCTTGATTTAAGAAAACTGATCATTCTGAAATAAAATATTTGGGTTTTGACATCTAACATTTATTCTGTGAAAAATTACTGTCCACAGCTGGCATATGCATAGAAGAAATAAGACATCCATAAATTTCTGTATATTACCTACATATCCCAGTACTTTAAACAATGTTGATGGGAGAGCATTTAAAATAAAAACATATCCATCTGTTGAAGCTGCTAGGAGAAATTGACCAGTTTGTTCATACCTTAAGGGGGGGAAAAAGAGCAAATAAGATGATGGCAATTGATCAGCAACCAGGATAATGGCATTCTAGTCATTTGAAAGGAATTACAGTATATATATTTTGAACTTGCCCGAGAACAGATTTTAGAAAAAAAAAATCAATTTAGCATTAGTAAACAAGTGCACCAGCCTAATCCAACACAATGTCTTTCAGGTGTACTGCAATAGGCCATGCTAGAAATTGTGGTTCTGATAGATAAGTCTGATAGGTTCTAATGAGAGACTCTAATACCCTGATATCAACTGTGAGACAAACTTTGCAACAAGTGGGAGTTCCAGCCATCACAACACTTCTCTGGTCATGTGATTGTGATTTGGATGTTTGGCAATTAGCTCTCACTTTTGATGGCTGCAGCATTCCATGGTCATGTGATTGCCACTTGAACCTTCCCTTCTGGATTCCCACAAGCAAAGCCAATGAGGAAGCCAGCAGGCAAGATTGCAAATTATTAGATTAAGTTGCTCCTATTTTTTTCCCCAAAGAACCTTGCTATGGAATACAAGATCGCAGTGATCTCTTACTCTGTAGCATCCCTCTGCCTACCTGTACTCCATAGCACATGCCTACCTACAGCATTCTGATTCACATGCGGTTCCTGCCAGCCCAGCCATTGTACCATCAGCCTGTTTGGGCTACATACAACAATCCAGGTACCCACATAGCTGCCATTGGCCTGCTCACACTCTTTAGCACCTACTTGTGATAGCCATTAACCTATGGCCCCTATGAGCCATCACCTTTATGCACCCCCACATTCACCTGCTTCCTGCTTAATGACCCTAAGAATCCTGGGGCAGTTACGACAGCAACTGAGGATGTTAGGATTTCCATCAGTAAGCAATGTGGTCATGTGACATTGTAATTTATGATTGTATCACTTAGCAGTAGCAATCCTAGTCCCTATTGCAGTTGTAACCTAAAATCTATAGCATCTGGGAAAGGGAATGAAGGAGAATAAAAAGAACCATAAGGATATCAGGAAAGGGGCAAATCAGAAAGTGAGAGCAGAATTAGAATGAATAAGACCAAATGAATTAAAGCAAGAAAACTGATGGGGGCAATTAAAAAAGGGAGAAGGAAGCCTATATGATTTTCCCAACCCACCCATCTTTGTAAATGGAGTTCTGTGTATCAATATACATTCTTTTCTCTATCTCAGTAACCATCTGGATGAGAGACAGATTAAAAAGGGGATATCAGAGGGTGATGGAGTTTGTATTCTGTAGTTGATATTTCTTTGGAACCCCACCTCAGCTTTGTAATCATATCCTTAGGTGAATTATGTTTTTCTGAACTTTCAATCGCTTCTTTCTTGTAAGATGGGTGAGTGATAACTGGCCATATTCATCCCTATGGCCATTTTGTAAATAGATGTCATCTATATTACAATAATAACATTTTATCATGATGCAACACAACACACACATTCAAAATGTTAAAGGTACCACATGCCTGAAAATGTTGAGAATCTTGCATGTAGTCTGGATCAGACCACCTTCTTTGCTATGCCCAATTTTACATACTTACCGCAAAAACTGGACAGGCATGTTCTCAGAAAGGAGAATTCGGTGAATTACTCTAGGAGTTTCAACATTAGTAAGATCTACAAAAAAGACACGGCCTGTTGGAGTTCCTACTGCAGCAGTGTGAGAGGAGAGGCTACAAGCCATCGCAGTAACCTTGGAAATGAACAAATGATAATGATTTTTTTCATGTGGATCCTTTGGGAAGAGATATTTTATTTTCTCTTTCATGGATTTTTATTAGTCCGGCCTCAGTTTAGAGCAGAAGTGGGCAATTAATTGTCCCATGGGGCTACATGAGAAACTGGGACTATTGTGGAAGGCCACCACCTGCTGATGCTATTGTTTTGTCCCCTATGGCCACCACCACTGGGGGATGCACAGGGACAGCCAAAGGGCCGGATATGGCCTACGGACCATAAAATGCCCAGGTTTATATAGGGAAAGTCTGTTACCAAACCAAACCAAACCAAACCAAACCAAACCCAATCTGTTTTGATGGTGCAAAAAACCATTTCATACAAAATAATAATCTATACATAGCACAAATGATTCAAAACAATTTGCTATATATTAATGTGAACAATTAAACAACTGAAACAATGTAATTGTTTTCGGTAGGAATAAGACATTATTTAAAAAAAAATATTTCACAGATTTAAAAAGGAAAAATAATATTTGGGGTATTTTAATATATATTTTACTTTAGCTCTACATTTGGTTAATTGTATTGATGGCAGTATTAATATATGGTAGTAAGTCAGATCCAATACATTAAAACTCAAATTCCATTTGTACGTACCATTGTATGTAAACACAGTGTGCTGATAAAAGCACCATTATCCAGCTGCCAAACTTGTATCTCTCCTGATTTTGCTACAGACTATAGTAAAGAGGAATAAAAATGTGAAAAAACTAGGAAACAAAAGAAAGCTTCTATTATTTATGTATAAATTTTATTAATTTATTTTGAAAAGATTTCCTAGTCCCTTGTCATTATATTTATTTTATTTTTATTTGTAAAATTGTAAAATTTATTGGTGCCCATCTTACCACAGGGTAACTTTAGGCGGCTTACAATAAATAATAAAAACACTACACCTCCCTCCCACACACACACCCCTAGTTCATATGGGTCAAATCAAAGAAATGCATCAAAATAATTAAAGAAAGGATAAACATGGAACAGATATACAATGTCTTAAATATAATATACAGTATAGAAGCAGATTATTTTATACCCTAGCATTTAATATTAAGTCAGTAGGTGATTTGGTACATGTTGGGCAATTAGTGTGCTTTATTTACATTGTACAAAATTATTTCACAGTAAGTGAAATAATTCACACTATCCATCAATAAGTGTGCTTTACATTATCTCCTCACAGTACACCCATTAAGAAAAATCTACCAAGCTGACGTCAATTACTGCATCGTGCTGGTATCTATCCTTCACCCATTTTCTCTCTGGCAAATAGGGCCAAACTTTTCAGCCACTAATTAAGGGGTTAAGGGGCAAAAAGAACAATAGGTGTTGCTTGGATGTTTTTTCTTATAAACATTTTTTCTGTTTTTAATTTTTAATTTTTTAAATTTTTCTTACTTACTAATTAAATCTCATCTTTTGAATTCTCACTTTAACCCTCATTTCAGTATAAAACTTAAGGAACAGAAAACATGTTAATTAAAGAAAACTGGGGTTTTTTACTTAGTATAAAATGACTGAAAAGGGGGCAAAAATTAACTCTAACTTCTCGTAAGAATTCCTTCTGAAGGGTCGTATTATACTTTCCTACCTTTGTAGTGTGTTTCCTCACACTATGCATGCACTTGAGCAAGTTTATGAATTTTTGTATGTTTGTTTGTTTTCCTTCCTTTTCTAAAGGATTTTTTCTTTTATCTTGATACTAGCTGTTGGCTTTATAAGCTTTAAGTTCCTTTGCTATTCTATTTTAATATACAATATTATGGGTATTATTTTCCTTCTACAACAGCTGAACTGAACAAAACAAGCTTGCATCTGTTCATAATCCATGTGCACTGAAAAAACAAGCTACTGATCTGTTTGCTTAGCATCATAACATGCCTCATTTAAATGAGTAGAATAAAAAAATTAAGCAACTAATACAGACATATGATTTCAAGCCTGATTTAGAAATTGCCATGGTGGGAGTATTCATCAAATGATATTGCAAAATGACACTAAAAATTCTGAAAATTTTATTTTTTTCCTTTTCTGCCATTTAATACAAATGATTTTTTCTTACCACGCAGTGTTTGTTGCCTGGAACAATAAAATCAGCTGCTAAAAACTGGCTCATACTTGCATCCAGTAATGCAATAACATCTTCATTTGAATTTGGATTAAAGATATAAAGTGATCCCTGTTAATTAGAAATGATCCATGATGGAAAAATCACAGAAAGCATTCATGCATATTCTTAATTAGTTTAGGAAAATATAAATATCTCATTTTGCCAATTGTGACTGAACTCAGGGTGAAGGCGTACATCATATGATATTAATTTTCTTACATATATACCTGTCTAAAAACTGTTGCTACTTCCTTTTGGCAACACCTTTCTGTAAAATTATGAAATACTAAGTTCTTGAGAATGTCTTTAGAAACTTTCTCTGAATAGCTCATTATGTGAAAAATGGTTATTATTAGTGGAAGCAATTGCTTCAATACCATCTCTTTCATTGAATGTCCCACAAAAGTCTCATCTCAACCCAAATTTTAATGTTTTGCATTAAAATCCAATAGAATGGGGAAAAAAATTATTCTATTGCTTAAAACACTTTCAAAATGGATCCAAAATGATCAAAAGAAGTCTTATGAGACAAACCTATTCTAAGCTTGTTTTTTGAGCATCGTGCAAGTGTGAGTCATCTCACTAGCGTGACCAGGAAAATCTACACTTTAATGTGTACCTTTAGGACTTCTGGCGGAAGATCCATCCAGTCTAATCATGAGTGGATGTCAGAAGTAGAATGCCCAAGCAGTTGATTCACTGGGAAATTTGGAAGGGTTTTCAACTTTGTATGTATTAATATTGTTTCACATAGAACAGGATTTTCAAAGTCGTGGCCAGCAGGCTAGATGTGTCACGTGCTGACCATGCCCACCCCAGTTTAGGGAAGGGGGAAAAGTCACGATACATCACGTGACAACAACGTGACACCGTGAGTTTGACACCTCTGGCATAGAATTTCACTACTTGTGAAATATTTAATCTGAATCAGACAATAACCCTTTCACTACAAGATAATAGCATAAGAAAATAAATGGTACAACAGCGAAGTTAAGAGTAAAATAATTCAATTAGAACTGTTATTCTTTCAGTCCTTAATTTTAATAGAATTTCATCCCACTAGTAACAAATCAGCCTGATCATGGGTTATTTGCTTCTGATCTGAACAGACCAATCCCGCATTTGATAGCAATCACTTGTATTCACTGAAAGAATCAAATTAAATTATGTTAGGCTTGATTTTCTTATATGAAAAAATTCTAATAAATACATATTTAACTGGGAATCTCATACAACAAAATGTTTGCCTGGCACAAAGTACCTTTTCTGTTTCTACTAGCAGGTAAATGTAATCAGGGGAGAAGAAAAGAGTTGTTATTGGCTCTTCAATTTCAAAGCAATCTTCTGCTTGAAAGCTTGTGCCCTTGATTTTGTAAAGGCGAACAAAACCATCCTAGGGAAAAAAAATACACACATACACCATAAACCGCACAATTCACACCAAATTTCCCAATCCCCTTTGCCTCAAAAAAAGCCTAGGCACAGCATTGTGTTATTTGAAAATTATTTTGTATGACTATTAGAGAATATTTGAAACCAAACTATATTGATATTGGAAATCCCTAAGTGAATCTCTCATCTCTCTTTTACTTTCAAAAGTGTATGGATAAAAAGGAACATGTGGAATTAAATGATAATTGTATGAAAGATTATGAGATTTAAAGTCTTCCTTCATTTTCTTGATTTAAATTATTCCTCCCAACACCCAAGATTAGAAAATGCATACAGGTGAATCTTAATTTAGCGATAATCCTGAAAGTATAAATATGATTTTCTGATATCCTGAGCAGTACCTAATTAGCAATTAGAAGAAAAAAAACCTTTCTAGTTCTTAATGTTTACAACATTATTTCTCTTTATTGATTCCTTTATTTCTAGGATTATGGGATGGGTTATGAAAAGCGTTTCATTCTGAAATGTTGATAGCTGGGTTTTAATGTAATTTAATATTAGCAGTGAAACATTAAAGGACTCGACAGAACAGTGCCTTACAGTTCCAGCTGCATATAGTCCATCCTTATGAAGTGCCATAGAAAGTAGGATCACATTTTGAGATTCCTTCCTTGGCTCACCTATGGAAAGTATTAATAAAACATGAGCTATTTAAACATATACAAAACAAAGTAACTGTTTCTTTACATCAGTCAGAAGACTATATCTTCTGGTTTATTTTATCTCCCTTAATATCTTAAGTTAAACAGCATTTAAGTTTGGTAATATATAGATTGTATAGATTATTTAACTTGATTACCCCCATTAATCAAGTACAGATTTCACTAAAGAATAGAAGCATGTTTTCTGAACAGACTAGTGGATGCCATTGAAACAAGCATAATTACACTACGCTTTCTAATATGTCCTAATTCAATAGCTTTCAAGTAAATATGCTTATGACTGTTCAGCTAGAATGCTAACATCAGTTGTTCCATTCCATGTGAGTATCCACAACAGAGAACTTCCTCATTATCCAGACTCTTGATTCATATGGAGAGTCTCTGTGGATAGCAGTGGTTCAGTGTAGAATAGGAGGTTACAAGAAAAGGGGGAATCCAGCATGGCCATCCCAATAGCTTCTCTATCTGTTCATCCTTTCAGCCACTTGACTTTCACTCTTTGTCCCTTCTGTGTTTCCTTATTTTCAATGATATTTTCTTCTCTGCAGCATACTTAGTGAATGCCATCCTTCCCATTCACAAGTAATTAATTTTGGGGGGAAAACACCTCTTGGTTTTCTTTTTGGATAACAAATCTTATTAAAAGGCATAAGATTTCAGAAGCTACATGCAAATTACATGTGTGATAGGTTAGAAGTACCTTATCAGTTAACACTGCAATTGTTCAAAACCCATTGGGTTTGTTGAGATCTTTTGGGATAGCAATAACACTTAGACTTATATACTGCTTCACAGTGCTTTACAGCCCTCTCTAAGTGGTTTACAGAGTCAACATATTGCCCCCAACAACCTGGATCCTCATTTTATCAACCTTGGAAGGATGGAAGGCTGAGTCAATCTTAAACCGGTGAGACTTGACCTGCCAAACTGCTGGCAGTTGACAGTTAGCAGAATTAGCCTGCAATACTGCATTCTAACCACTGCACCACCATAGTCTGATTCCTTTTGATGTACTGCTTGAGATTGCTGAGCACTACCTGCATAACCAACTTGCCTTTCCATGCCTTTCCCTTTCCTTCCTACATTCCAATTTAAACACTCCCTATGATACACAACATTACCTCAGTTTAGTTATTCTATGCTGATGTTAACAAAAGTCTATCTCTTTTAGTAAACATTGTGACTTAGAAATTTTATTAGTGGACTTTTCCTAATTTTTAGCTAATATAAACCAGTATGATTCTCCTCATATAATTCATTTGGGGTAAATAGCTCATGATATGTTTTGAATAGCTGAATGTCTTATGTTAATAAAATTTATGTCATTCTAACTGCATGAACTTCTTATGATTTTGATCCCATTATGTTATTCCCCTTATCCCCTTATGTTATTCTTTCTATTGGAATTCCTATTGTTTGTTTGATAGCATATGAAATCTAAAGAGGGGAGAGAGAAATAAAAGGAAAAGTTCCAATCCTCAGCACTGATAAATACATGGCATGCACACAGTTATTATGGCATAGACTTTCAACTAGATCACTCCCTTCAAACTACTTTTTTAATATACTTATGTCTGTGTACATAGACAACTTAATTTCATCTTTCTTAAAGTGGAAGACTTTCTTGAACTTATGGAACTAGTGTTCAGTAATACCTATTTTTAAGGTATTTGATCTATTCCAGTAGTGGGATTAAAATCCCGTCACTACCAGTTCGCTCATGTGCGTGCGTAATTCTTCTGCGCATGCGCAGAGACGGGCGGGTGGATGGAGCCTCCCACTGCCGCTACCGGTTCGCCCAATCTGGGGCAAACCGGTAACAACCCACCACTGCTCTATTCCTATTAAAATAAGTAGCAAATCACGCAGTTTCTGTAGGAGCCATTTTCTTTATTGTCATACTTAGAAAGCCATCCAAAACAATCTACATCAAAAGACTCAATAGTTCAAGAAATAAAAACAGGACACATCTACAACATGTAAGGGCTAAAACTGTCACTATGTAGGAGAGATAGGCAAAGCACTTCCATGAATACCAACTAGCAGTCAGAATACATGATGAAAACATTTTAATCTCACAACAAATGGACACACTGAACCACAATTCCAACTGGAAAATTATAAGCAGTTAAATCAAAAGTCCCTAGGAAATTCGTGGCAACTCAACATTCAGACAAATCAGCTATCAGTAGACATATAAAAATAAACTAGAACTTCTCTCCAGCAGCCAAAGCCCAGATAAACAGGGATTAACACCAGGCAAACAATCAAGCAGAAAACAAGGAACTATTAAGAAATTTCTAATTAAAGAACTTAGGAAAGGAATCAAGAAAAGCACCCACCCACCAAAACTGACCAGGTAAACTACTGTATATAAACAAGAAACAAACAACACACTCACTTGAACTGATGCATGCTACCAAGTTGGGTTATGAAAAGTCTGCAGTCAATAATCAAACCCAGAGAACACCAAGGACTCCACAGTTTTCAGAACTGGAGAGGTTATTGATGCAGACATTTACAATCCCTCATTTTTATATATACTTTCGAACATTCATTTCCTATCTAATAAAGTGTATTAGGATACATACCCAAAGTAGTAAATGTTTTCTATAAAGGCATTTAGTATTAAAAAAATAAATACCTTCCATTTTCCTAGAACTATGTGACATTGAACGAAAAGTTGTCCGTTTTTGCGCTGGAAAGGAAGTGAGTATGTATCAATTGCAACTTACATAACTCATTTGCAAATACATTAGAACCAATTGCCATTAAATCAGGAAAAAATAATTGTCATTATTTGTGTTAATAAAGTGAATTAATGCATATAGCATCAATCTAAATTAGGGCTCTATGGACCCTGCTCACAGATGAGGTTTGTCTACAATTCCTGAGAACTGGTCTTATTACAACTTGGTATTGAGTCTTTTCTATTATATATTTCTTGCAACACTGATGGGTCTAACATCTTTAGTTTTTTTAAAACAGCCATAACATATGTCTTTTGGAACTGGCTTTTAATTGTTGATTTGATGGCCTATTTTAACTATTTATTTTACTTACTCTGTTTCTCCCCTCCCCCTTTCTCCCATACAAAAGACAAAAGTACAAAAAACTTTCCCCTGTAGTTTTTCTGAATTATAATTTATTTTTAATTATAGAAATAGTAACTTTTAAAATTAACTTTCCTAAAGAGGTTCTCCTTGGATTTAGATGTTTTTGATAAATTTAGTAATAATTCAATGTAATTCATCTAAAGGTTATATAGTACAGCAAATTCTTTGGAAATTTAATAACATTTACTGTGAAAAAATTATTTTGAGTTTCCATATTTCAAAGCTACTGGTAAACTCAGTTTTTCTCATGAAGAAACCAAATGCATTTTTGTGGCAGTAAAATAGTACTACTACAATATTGAATTGCCAACATGAATCTATTGCATTTCAGAGGATACAATTTAACTACTCTTTCCAGTTAAGCAGACAATGTCGATTCATTAGAAAGGGAACGGTAGGAAATTAACATTTCTAATGTTTTTGAATAGTCATCTTTCTTTTTAAAAAAATCCAGCAAATTAGTTATGCTTATCATGTATTTTTTAGGTAGAACTCACATTTTTTTTACAACTCTGGTTATTTACCGCATGGCACAATTTCACTGGGATTAACTATTTCCCAAAAATAATTACTTGAGGAACAAAGAGAATTCCAATGAATCGGAAAAAAAATGTTTCTCACCAATAGCATCAGGAGAAAGTTTTTGAGTGAGAAGACCAGCCCTATATGTCTCTGCACCTATTTTCAGGAAATACCCTTCTTCACAGCCCAAATACAGCTCAGAATCTGGAGTCCAGCAATGGACAGTAGGGTGAACACAAGGTTGAATATCATCTTTCGGCTGTCATTTCGAAGGAAGAAGTTTCAATTACAAAAGAATTAAGAATACACAAATCATAAACTACATACACAAACAGACATAATTTTACAATTTAATTTTATTCAAATATTTATAATATGGCATATACAATACACATGTCTTTATCAGGATTATTCATCCTTCATATAAATTAGTACATGCACTTTAGACAGTATATTCTTACCTACCCTTAAATTAGGCTTAATGGCCTAGAATTGCAGACCTGAAGGGAAGCCATTTTTTTATTCCAGAAAGTTTTCATTGAGAGCTTTAATTAACATCTGGCATTTGAAAGAGAAACAGCAGCTGAATGTGCTTATTCACTATTCCCAATACTTGTGAGGCAATGTTTTTAAGAAAGCTGACTAACAATTTGTATGAAAAAATGATAATACAGTACTTGATTGGAAACCTAATGAATGGTTGCCTTGTGTTAGTTCCCATTAATCTCCATTGCTAATCTTGTCCTTTGAGCTGTACAGGGTGAAGGTTATGAGTTCAAAGACTGCAGGACACATTGTTAGCATTCCCTCAAGTGTTAACAACTTTACATTCTATTTATTTTTTTAAAAAATATTGTTGATAATTATATCATAGTCTTACTTTTAATTTATGTTTTCCTTGCTATTCTCCCCATATGACTTGAATATTTAAAAAACAATTATCTGTCTCAATTTAGCTATGAAAACAGAAGTCCATATAAACAAAACACAGAGATATATTAGCAAGAGGGCAGTTTAGCTATTACAGGTAGTCCTTGACTTACAACAGTTCCTTTAGTGACTGTTCAAGTTACAACAGCACTAAAGAAAGTCATGTATGATAATTTTTCACACTTATAACCATTGTAACATCCCCATGATACGTGGGTATATATACATAATGTTGTATTTATTTATTTATTTTGTCATGTTTATGTAGCAAATATTGGAGGTGGTGACCCTTTGAGAGCTGTATGCAATGAAATTTCATTTTAATGTATGCCGATTAGTGTACAAAGTGACAATAAAGTTATTCTAAGTCTAAGTCATGATCATGTCATTGAAATTCAGATGCTTGGCAACTGGTTCATACTTATGACCGTTGCTGTGTTCCAAGATCATGTGATCCCCATTTCTGACCTTCTGATGAGCAAAATCAATGGGGAAGCCAGATTCACTTAACAACCGTGTAACTAATTTATAAACTACAGTGATTCACTTAACAACCATGGCAAGAAAAGTCATAAAATGGATGAAAACTCACGTAACAAATGTCTCACTTAACAACAGGAATTTTTTGCTCAATTGTGGTCATAAGTCAAGGACTACCTGTATTAAGGTCTGGTCTGCAAACTTAATTAAATCATTTGCTTAACATGAATTATTGATGGGTTCATACATTATTGTGTCCTAGGTGTCTGAGTTCATCCAATATCCTGAAGGTAATGACTTTCTCAAGTTGAGTTAGACTCCTGTCTACTTGATAGACAAGCATATATAGTTTTATTGAAAATAATATAGGTTTCTAATTGACTTCTTTTAGGATAATTTTTCAATCTCCCAATAAAGAGCTCAGTTTTGAGATTTCCTGACAGTCTTCATCTAAATATTATCCAGGTTCAACAAGCTTTATAAAAGCTCAGCCACGGTCTGAGGTGGTGACACCTAGCATGACCAAAATACTAAGCCAACAAAACTTTAATAGGTTATTATAATGAATGACCTCAACATTGTGCTTGGATATATTTGCTACATATTATTTATTTAGCTTGTTTTTATGAACCATCCATCTCACAAATGAGACTCACAAATAGACAGCTGAGAAGGTTAAAAAAATACATTTCACAACTAAAACCCAAAGCACTCATATTTCCTCTTAAAGTACTGCGTTTTCAGAGCTTTGTGAGTTATATTACTATGCTCTAGACCCATGATGGCGAACCTATGGCACGGGTGCCACAGGTGGCACGCAGAGCCATATCGGTGGGCATGCGAGCTCAGCTCCGGCATGTATGCGTGCATCAGCTAGCTGATTTTTGGGCCTTCTAGGCCCACCAGAAGTCAGGAAACACAGTGTTTCTGGCCTCCAGAAGGCCTCTGGGGGTGGGGAAGGCCGTTTTTGCCCTCCCCAGGTTCCTAGAAAGGCTCTGGAGCCTGGGGAGAGCAAAAAGACGGGCCTACCAGGCCCACCGTGCCATCACGTGCCAAAAGTGGGGGGAGCATGGCGCATAGAATTATGGATGTGGGCACGCGTGCGTGTGATCCTACCGCACTCCCCCCGCTTTTGGCACGCGATGGCAAAAAGGTTAGCCATCACTGCTCTAGACTAAGATGTTAAAAATCTTAGAAAGCCATCACAAATCAGTTCTGTAATGCAGCCAAGAAAATGTCATGAATGTATTCAGTCAGTTTGTCTTTACTATACTTTTTCACATCAGTACAAGAAACACATTCATAAATGGTCTATAACCACCTACAGTTGCCCAATTTAAGAAACCAGTACATAGAAATTTATTACCAGAGTTGAATCTATAAAATGGCTTTATTTGGACTCATAAGTACAATCCAAGAAAAGTAATGTAAATCTAAGATATGAATTTGGTAATACCCAAGATTAATACGATAATACCTAAAATTACAGAAAATACACATATATAGGAGCTTGAGCTATAAAAATACATGCATGTATGCCCTCATAAAAAACACCCTTTCATTTTAATGCATTCTAATTTTAATTTTTTTAAAAAAATAAAATTAAATAACATTAAATTCATTTCTTTAAATTTAATTTTAAAGAATTAAAAAAAATTATACTTTTGAAATTTTGGGGGGTAAATATATATATCATAGTGTTTTAATCTCTATGGTTCTTAACTAAAAAGTAGTGATTTCTGATCATAAGAAGCAGTGGTGTGTTCCTCCCGGTTCGGCCTGGTTCTCCCGAGCCGGTAGCGGTGACGATATGATGTCACCGAACCGGTTCTGCCCCCCCACATTATTCTTACCTTTTATTTGGCCCCATCCCAATCAGCTACTTCCTGAGTCCCAGCTGATGGCTAGAGGGAAAAAAACTGTTTAAACTCTCGCTTCAAAGGGCCGCCCTATAGCTGATCAGTGTTAAAAGAAAACAAATGAGTAGACCAGTGCCTGCAAAAATACATGAGTAGACCGGTGCCTGCAAAAATAAATGGGTAGACCAGTGCCTGCAAAAATACATGAGTAGATCAGTGCCTGCCAAAAATAAATGGGTAGATCAGTACAGCTCTGCAAGCAGTTAAAAGCCTGGTAGACCAGTACTTCCGCTAAATCCTAAATAATTATCACATGACCATCAAGTCATGCCCACAAAATAAGCCACACCCACAGAACTGGTAGTAAAAAAATTTGGAACCCACCCCTGATAAGAAGTAATATTCAGACTGAAACTAACCTTAAATGTTTCAGCCTCATCTCCTACCAAGCCAGCAATGGCTGAATTGGGTAGCACAGGACCAAAATAAGCATCACTGATACTGGGATGGGAAAAGAAGCTATTTTCCTCATCTGTTAAGGATCCATCTTCAGCAGGAAGTTTGACAGGCCTGAAACCGTATGGAAAATAACTTGGAATAATGATTCTTTAAATATGAATTAAAAACATGAACATTTGTTTTCAGTATAACATAATCACCTTATTTATAAAGTATATTTTATAATATCTGAAATATGACAAAATATTTACACTGTGTAATCTATAATAAAAGATCTATATTTTATACTGTATATTCCACTATGAGAATCAACTAGACAGTTGCTGTCCACAAACTATAGAGCCTAGTCAGAGAGCTTATTCTATTTTTTCTAGCATATCATTGTTGTTTCTAACATAAAAATCATAATCATACTTACTTTGAAATCAAGATGTGCTCTTGGTTATTCCTTTCAATACTCCAAAGGGTCACAGAGGCCCCATTAAATAAACATAACTGATGCCAATTCATAGGATTAAAACTCATTGCAGTTATTTCTATCTCAGGTTGTGACTTACTACATAATACGAGTTTGTTCTGCCAATCCCTAATTAAAAATGAAAGAAAGTAATTTTTTATTTGTTGTATATGCAAAATATTCTGTCAATATATATTTTAACTCTAAAAATCCAGAAGTTATTCCAATGACCATAACAATATATATGTGCTAGTCGTTTCCGACTCTTGCGGGCAGTGCTCATCTCAGTTTCAAAGTCGAAGAGTCAGCGCTGTCCGAAGACGTCTCCGTGATCATGTAACCAGCATGACTCAATGCCAAAAGCGCACGGAACGCTGTTACCTTCCCACCAAAGGCGGTCCCTGTTTTTCTACTTGCATTTTTTACATGCTTTCGAATTGCTAGGTTGGCAGAAGCTGGGACAAGTAACGGGAGCTCACCCCGTTACGCGGCACTAGTGATTCGAACCACTGAACTGCCGACCTTTCTGATCAACAAGCTCAGCGTCTTAGCCACTGAGCCACTGTATAATAATATTAATAATAATAATAATAATAACAACAACAACAACAACAACTATATAATAATATAATATTAGTAGACAGCAATTAAAAAAGAAAAAAATAAAGCAAATGAAGCCTCAATATCTCTGCTGCACCTAATGAACTTTAGGTTCCTTTGAAAAATGTGTCAGGCAAGTATAGCAATAAATAATCTCGGGCAATTTATTCAGACCTATGGCAGGAAAACCAGTCAGTTGTAAACAATCTTTTCTTAACTGTTGTTTTCTACAATATGTCCAGGTTGGTGCAACATGGTACACTAAAATATTGACCATGATTTGGGGGAACACCACAAATCTGGTTAGTTTATTATTGTTTAGATTTAAATGTTTTCCTTGCATTTAGGCAACCATGGCAAACGTTTGCCAGGTCTAAATTTGAAAACAATCACTTAGATAAAATATGCCAGAAAAAAAAACATTTTAAGCTTTAAACATATTTCCACTTTTCCTTGCCCCTTCTTTCATTTGGGAGTCAATAAACTAAGCAGGAATTTACTATAGACAAAAAGGTTACCTTGAACCTGACTTTTTGCTCTCTAACAGTCTTGGAACCAGAAACCATCTTTAGACTCTGATTTGTAAAAATCTAGATTTCAACATAATCTAAACTTTTCTGCATTCTGTCCTGGTAAATTTCTGGTTAGTGTAATCACTTCACTTGCAAAAAAGCCAAGCAGAATGATATGCATATAAGTACAGTAATTCACGAATATAGCAGAAAGATAGAGAATTCTGATCCAGAATTTATGTGAATGCAATTCTGACCCACTTGTCCCTATTAAAATATGCGATCAACACTTACCATATTGAAAGGCAAAACTCAGGCAGCGCTGAATAACTGGCCAGATAGGGACCTGTGTGACTGAATGCAAGCAAGGAATAGTCTAGGCTGGCTTGCCCTAAAAGTTAAAAGTTGCACAGACTTTAAAACTTATTAAAACAAGTTTATTTAATATTTTAATGTAGTTTTTAAAATTTAAGATAGATTTAAAAATTTACCAGTTCATAATACATGCTATAATGTGTTATTCCAGCCTCATATTATTGTTACTCTATTCCTGTTTGCCTCTCCCATCACATTATGGTACAGTGTGATGATATATGAATCATCTCTGAATTAAACTCATTAAAACTGCTTTGGCGCCATGTAACATGGTTTTTTTTAATCCCTCAAAAATTTAAACAGCCACCTGATGATGCTCAAATCAGAATTTTAGGAGGGTCTTGAAAGGCAGCTCCATGTGCCATATAGACTTTTCCCAACCTTATTTCCAAATCGTATATAGTGCTTAAATTTAATCCTCAGTTTTCACCAGCTATTACTAGTTTTTCATCTCACGTCCTTCTGCTTCCTCTTTACAAAATTCATACATCACACATTATTCTTTGACATATTTTATGATTATCATAGAGAGCGTCACCCAACCTCAGGAGCCCAATACTTGTACTTTATCTCCAATCACTTTATTATGTCTATGGTGTCGTTTGATTTTTGTGGTAAATTGCAGGAGTGGTTTAATATCGCCTTCTGTATATTATCAAATGTTTTCTTTTGTCATTGAAAGGGATCATCTACCTTCAACATCTTTCTATATCAGTACTATCACCTGATATAAATGTCTGCTTGCTTTATCTGGGCAGCTGCAAATGACCTTTACACCTCTGGTAATCCTACTGGATATATGTATTATTGGCCTGCATTCTTCACTCATCCCTCCCAGGAACATTCTGCTGTCATGATGAGGCAGCAGAGCATGACATGCATGGACATAATAAAGGACATAGAAATATGAATGTGGCTTTTTATTTAACTGAATGCTGCCATACATATAAGGAATAACGCTGTATATAAAAGTGTCCTCACACTCACCTTTTAATTTTGCTATTTTCTTTAGTCCTGGAAAATTGTAAACATAGATTCTAGGATTCAACTGCCGATCAGAAAAAGCAACAATATTCTGGCTTGCATTCACTGCAAAGGCTCCAATATTTCCAAAGTGACATCGCAAGAATGATCTCTCTCGTGTTTCCATGTTAATAAAGATAATGTAATTGCCACAAGGATAAGAGACAGTCCTGTTGTTGATAAATCCAACTTTCCTATTGGTGAATCCTTGTACCCACCTTGGGGAAAATATATTTTAAGTGAAATAACTTTAATTATAGTTGACTAATCTCGCATATTAAATAAAGTGCTTTCTAGTGGAGGTTGTGTGCCCTCAAGTCAGTTTTGACTCATCATGACTACATGGGTTAGTCCCTGTGGTTTTCCTGGCAACGTTTTTCAGAAGAGGTTTGCCACTGACTTTTTCCCAACTGGTTTTGTGCCTAAGAGAGGACAAAAAGTCACAGTCTTCTGGTTTCTAACCTGGTGCTTTAACCAATAAACAAAAATGGCTCTTTTTGACCAGGTAGGTGGTAGCTCTCTATATCAGTGGTTCTCAACCTGTGGGTCGGGACCCCTTTGGGGGTCAAATGACCCTTTCACAGGGGTCGTCTAAGACCATCCGAAAACACATATTTTCAATGGTTTTAGGAATAATTTTATGGTTGGGGGGTCACCACAACATGAGGAACTGTATTAAAGGGTTGCGGCATTAGGAAGGTTGAGACCCACTGCTCTATATTATCAAGCTGCTACTCCACAATGTGAGACGTATGGCAAGATATAAAAACTCAGGATATGAAAACTTCTGGGTGAGGAAATTTGAGCCCTTCATCTTTCTACCTTTGTAAGTTGTGCCAAGGCACTACATTATCCTTACTCTGGCCAGATCTGCTTCATACATTGCACCTTTCTTCTTTAAAATTCTCATCTCTGCACTTTCGAAAATGTCATCAACTTCCTCCAACCACAACTCTTCCTTCATATACCTTGTTTTCATTTAATCCCCATGCATTCTCTTCAGCTTCACCATTTGCAGCAATATCAAACCCTTTATTTCTTTTTCACCTGTCTTTTTTTTCCTTGACAATTCATGTATTTCAACCCCACTCTTCAATATAACACTATGATTCCCATAGAAATATCTAAAGTACTCTTTCCAACAAACCCCAGGACTGTCTCCAAGGATGTTGGCATGAAAAAGAAAACACACAACTGGGCTCTCATTTTAAAAACAACAACAGCTGGTAATCTTATTTCCATGTGGAATCCTTGAAAAACACCTGACAGACTAAAAACCCGGTGATCCTTATCTTAACAAAACCCAAACTTGTTTGTTTGCGAGGCAAAAAGCCTTCACAAAAGGAAATCGCGCTGTTCTATATAGTCTTTTTCCCCCGGATAAACTTTAGGGAAGATAGGAAATAAAAAGAAAGGGTTTTTTTAGGAAAGCACATCTCAGAAACACCAGAAAGCCTCCCATCCCTCTCCTTTCCCTTCGTACTTAGGTTCCAGCTCCGCTTTGTGCGTCGCGGATCCCGGCCGACGGCCGCTCCCTTTCAGAGGGTCCATGGTGCCCGCTGCCTTGCGATCTTTGCTCAGCCGAGGTTTGCAGTTTACATTCGTATCCGAGCAACCGCGAGCTGCTTTTCTGCGATTGGCTAAAGCTAATAAGCTCCTCCTCCTCCTCTTGCCATTGCAGCTCACATGCTCCAAGTGAGTTATAGAGGGAAATGAGAAGGGTCCTTTAAAAATACTTATAAGGAATGTCTTCTACCTTAACTGCAACTGTCCGGCCTGCCTTGACATGCAATTTCTTTCCATTCCTTTTTTTTAAATGGGGTTCGTTAAGTGTTAAAATAAGGGGAAGTTTTGCTGCCGGTTGCAGTAGCCTAAGTGGGAGGAGCAAGAATAAAGAAATGAATGATGTTTGGGTTTTTTTATTTATTTTTCGCACCAGCTACCCTTTCAGACTCTCGAAAAATGGAACAGCATTATAATTTTGTTCCAAAATTAGATAAGTCACTTTATGGCGTTATTTGAACCTTTAAGCTGCATTATTGTGGGTTTTTTTTAGATAAAAGTGATATTAGCATTTTAGGCATTCATGCCCCTTTTGGAGACCATGTTTTCTTTTTAAGCAAAATCATTTTCTTCTTTTCATATGTGAGAAACCTTTTTAGCAAACCCTGACACTAACCAATAGAAAGCATATTCTAAAACAGGGGTCTCCAACCTTGGCCACTTTAAGCCTGGAGGATTTTAAC